>JAACJT020000036.1:329063-344965 GCA_009936485.2 Gymnarchus niloticus
CCACCCGACGGGGCAGCAGGCACGTGGCGGCACGGGGATACGGCGGCGCGCGGCGCGGGCGGGGGGGGAAGGGGGGGGGGGGGGGGGAAGGGAGGGGGGCTATGCCATTGGTGTTCACGGCTGGGGGCTACGGATGGGTGGGATATGCTCTTACCGTGACGAATGCAGCAGGGGGCAAGGGGGGCTCCGTTGTGCGGTTGAGGGGGGGCAGTTTTGACACTTTCCTTGGCGTAGCGCCTGCACCAGCAGAGGGCATCGACTGTTAACATACCAAGAAGTCAAGGGTTAACGGATCCTCTGCTCGTGAAAGCGCTAGGCCGCGGGGGGGCACAAACAAATATCTTGGGCCTAAACTACTGAGAAACACAGGAGGAGGTCCAACCAAAACGACCCATCATCAGGAAGTCTCTGCTGATGCCTCAAGGGAGGTGGTGTGTGTGTGTGTGTGTGTGTGTGTGTGTAAATCCTCAGTGACACGGTCACACATTCAGGACTGCTTACAGTGCATTCAGAGGAGTGCCCCCCTTCGGGCAGATGTGAGACCAGCCCACTGCGGCGACAGGCTGGCAGGAGGCTGGGGGATAAATTGCCACGGGCAGTACAGCCATGCCAGAGAAGATCCCACCCCGAGACGACACGGCAGAACCAAGAACTCGGCAGATGCCTGAGCGGGAGTGAAGTCGGATCCCTGGCCCATCTGACACAGTACATGTGAGGCCTGGACTCACGTCAGGAGTCACCAGAGTATCCAGATAGACAGATAGGTAGACAGATGGGTAGACAGATCGATAGAGACAGGTAGATGGATGGACAGACAGACAGACAGACAGGCAGGCAGATGGATGGACGGACATACAGACAGGCAGGCAGATGGATGGACGGACATACAGACAGGCAGGCAGGCAGATGGACGGACAGACAGACAGGTTATTAATCTGTGAAGGGAAGCTCGGGATGTGAGTGTAGCTGGCATCCGGCTGGCTCCTGCTGCCGTGTTCGGTTTGGACGGGACGGACAGACAGACAGACAGACAGACAGACAGACAGACCCGAGGCTCAGGCCCTGTGGAGGGGGGGAGGCCTACAGGGTCAGAGGGTCAGCGCCACCTACAGGCGTGTGCTGAAGCTCCGGGGGGTGCAGGGCCGTCGTTTCTTAACACGCTGAAGTGTCTGGAAGGCACCCGAGGCGGCTCTGCAGCCGTCTGGCCAGCCGCATTTACCCAGAATGCTCAGCTACGCTGACGGGCTGCGCGTCTGTCTGCACAGTACGACGGTGGAGACGTACGTACGTACCATTCAGCCGGGTCTGCCGGTTCGCCCTCACTCGCAGGAAGGTCTGCGGGACGAAAAGGGAAGACACGTCAGGAGCCGCCAGCGCCGAGCCGAAGGCTCCGTTCGCGGTTCCCGGAGGATGCCGAGTGATTGAGAGTCGGACGCCGAACACCGGGTCGCTCACTCGGCGGCCGCCATCTTGCGCTTCCGCGTCACGTGGGCCGCGCTCCCCACACCGGAAGTCGAAATTAAGGCTGGCGCGAGAGTGCAGTGCGGCGCGTCACCGGTAGGGGGAGCCACGACTGCAGAGAAGGCGGCCCGCTCTTACTCGCGGCTTAGTTTTACTTTCGCTTTTTGCTGTCGCCTTTACTACGGGTTTCTAATCCAAACCGATTTTTACAGCTTCGTATGCGTTTACTGGATGAAATCAGCGTGCGCCGGCTTTCCCAGACATCCACGTTTTAGTTTAAAGTCTGCGGTTCAAAGTCGGTCACAGCCCATGATTTGGAGCATGAGGGAGTGTTGCAAACACTTGTCAATAAAGTGATGTGATGTGATGCCACACTCACACACTCAATGTATTAATCAACTAATCTGGGTGACCGGGAACACACACACACACACACACACACACACACACTGTCACGGTCATCTGCCAGTGCTGTAGTGTCACATATGGTGGACACTGTAAGAAGAAGCTTGATTATGCATGAATCAGGAAAGCTTAATTGTCATTTTTACTTTTACTGAGAGGTCCAGGCTACTTTTACCATGATATTTTCCAAGTCACCCAATGAAAAGTAGGGGCACTTCTAAAATTAAACTTACCCCTGTAGGCTATATTGATGGAGGAAAGTCAGCTGGAAAAATTACATTTTTCACTATCAGTTTTATTTATTTGTCAAATACGAGAACTCGTGTCTGCAGGTATTGGGAATTTTTAAAAGCTGAAAAAATAACGTGATTTGGGATTGTCCGTCTACGTTGATAGCATAAGCATTTCATAGTAGATTGAATTTGAAAGCGAACACAGTCCATCAGTTAAGGTGGAGATGACCGAAGCGGTGGAGGCGAAGCCATAGCTGGTCAGGAAAACATCTCACAAGTCAAGGACACCGTGAACAGCCTGGCTGATAACGTGAGGTTCGCAGCATTACAAATTAGCCTGGGGGCAAACTTGATGGATTCATTTATACCGAAAACACATTGCCATAGGTATAGAAACAGGACCTCCATGAATGAGAAACAAGAATTAACCAAAGGGCTATTTAAAGGTACAACGTCCAGGAGAGATCTCCCTGAACAGAATATTAAAACGACATTCTGTGAAAATGTCACTGCCGTGTTTCATAGCTCCTCAGACACAAGCGGAGGGGTCAGGCTCTTGCCTAATATATTTCAATGAACGTGTTTGCTCAGTGTGTAACCAGCTATGACATCAGACATCATTTACTGACATCATTTATTTATGAGTGGCCGCAGAGGCTGGTCAGTTTACGTGCAGCCGAGACACTCAAACTTGTCAATGACGAGTGACACAAACGGTGTGGCCTGGGTCAAAGGCGTGCTGGTTCTGCCGCAGGTGGAGAAACACGCTCACCTGGTACCTGTCGGAGTGGTGTAGCTCCTCCGACGACAGTGGCGAGAGGACCGGTGACTCACCCTCCCGCTTGATGTGCACAGACAGCAGGAGGGACTGGGGGACAGAAGGCGTGAGTCCTGAGTCAGGATGCTGCAAGCTGCCGGGGCACCCTGTGGCCACCGCAGCATCCCAGTCACATGTCACCTTCAGACCAGGGACACCTTGGGATCACCGTCCCTGCTGGCGGAGCCTCGCTCACTTCACTCTTCACACGGTTTTATTGTAGGGGAAGCAGACTGGAGACATATTGCCTTGTCTACAGCAAGGCCTGATCTATGGGCTGCTTTTTATGATTCCGGTGTAAAATATTTGTATTTACAATACAGCTCAATTAATCAAAGAGAGAGAGGAGTGGAGCGCTTCACAGGCACAGAGGCATAATCTAATATTAATACGTGAGCAATGGCCGTCTTCCTTTGTGGGGACAGTAAATTAAGTGTTATACATGACCGTTTATGCTTTTGTACCACAAGGTCAGTGCGTAATTTATCTGTGTGTGTTTAGGCAGAAGCCTGGTAGTAGGCATCGCTGTGTCACACAGCGTCCCCAATCGCTTTATCTGAGTGGGAGGAACGTTCATCTCTCCTGGTACGATGACTCGATTCTCATTTCAGCCATTCTGCAGCACAGCGCGATGTGAATGGGTCACGGCAGGCGTGCGGCATATGGAACAACAGCCCGCATGAACCACGGTGCCAGAGCCGCAGTCCACGTTCAAAGTGCGGCGGACCGTCGCCTGCAGGCACGTACGATCACATTCCCGGTCCCCTGGGATTACCCGGGGCAGCGGCAGGCGTGGAGTCGCCATGGTGATGAGAACACGGTGGTGGGGGGCTTGCGCAGGAGTGGGTGAGGTTAATCCCCCCAGGGCACGCCTTCGGCAGGTGTGGTGCCGGTACGGGGCTGCCTGCTGGAGGTTTGGCCACACCTCCAGCTGCCTAACCCCCAACCTTTGGGCTGGGTGCTTCCCTGAGCGCTACACGTTTGTTCCAGCAGTTCAGGCTTACCCAGGTCGGCCTGGTGCTGTGGTCTGAAGGTGCATGTCCTTAAATGTATGACCCTGTTCAACAGCTAAATGCAACAGGGAGGAATAGCGCTAATAGTCATATTTAAGGGCGACTTTTGAGTGGTTTAGCTCATAAAAAATGGCCTTTACAAGGTACAATAATCATCAGTGGAGACAGATCTTTAAGAAAATAATTCATGACTTGTTTGCCCTCCACGAGGAGAGTCACCATGAGCGAAGAAGCCATCAATCGTCACTTTGTGCTGCTGGTGGTCGGCCCCCCCTCCCTCCCGCCCTCGTCAGACAAAACACTGGCTCTTGACTTGGAAATGAACTCCCCTGTGTGAGGAGCATGTGGCAGCTGGAAGGTCGACTTCTCAAAGCCAAGTACCATCAGGATACTCTGGATTCAGACTGGTTGCACTTCTTGCATGAAACCTTTAAAACTGGGCTGGTTAAAGATTTCCAGACCAACAGTCTGTAATCAGAAAGGCAGCATACAGGAAACCTGCACTAATCTGAAGGGCTAAAATCCAAGAGAAGATCCCCAAGTAGCTGTGATGCTGCTTATGGCTGCTGAGACAAACCCCGTCCCTCTCCTGAGCTATGATTGGTTGCCTCTGTCACACAGGTCACCAGTGTAATTCCTGTTCAAATGGACCACCCTAAATCCACACCTATGATGTGTGAAGTTCATTTGTTGGGTGTTGACGTTTCTGGCTTTGATCACCCTATAAGGTTTTATCTTTCTACCAAACATGGGCCGCAGTGTTGAGCGTCTGCGTCCTGCAGATGGGTGGCTCCTTACCTTGGGCGTTCCAGGCGCCGTGCTCACATCCTTGAGTGCTGGATTCTTACTGTAATGGAGAGAAGGAGGCAGGTGAGTAACAAGAAGCGTCCGAGCCACGTCTCTCCAACACCACTGCTTGTGTGTGTGTGTGTGTGTGTGTGTGTGGGGTTCCCACAACAGAAGAGCCAGCAGCCAGCAGAGCGGCTGGTACACACCACCGTGGAGCCAAAGGCTGATTTAATCGCCTTCAGATTTAACGCGCCTCCCCCAGGGGCCACGTAGAATCTGAAACAATTACTGTCCAAAGTACGACAACTAAGCGGATTTGGGATATAATTTTTTTATTGAAGTAATCATTCTCGTGGATTTCCCCTCGTCCCGCTTAGAGCGAGCGTCTGAAGGAAATAAATGATTTGGCTCTTATTTGATTTGTCAGTGAGACGCCCTGGGCATTTAGGCCCATGAAATATGTTAAGAGCAATGCAGCGGCTTGTAAACATGGCAGCGAGGCAGCCCACTCTCTAACCGCATCACGTCACGGCTACTGACACGCTGCTTACCACACATGACTGATTAGGAGCTGTGGCGTATTAGAGCGGCCCCCGCTGTGGAAACCCACCTATCATGTCACGTCTCTCTTCCCCTTGCTCCTCTCGTTCGCTCTCTTGTTCTCTTCCTCTCCTTCTGTCTGTCCTTTCTGTCTCTTACCGCCTCCCAGCTCCAAGTGTGAAAGGTATATAAATGTTTGGGTACACATAAAACGGCCTTTGTGCGGGATGTCAGAGGGGTGACCCCCTTCCGCCCCCCCAAGGCCCATTCGAAAACGAGTTCTCCTCTGTGCCGTCCTGCGGTCCGTTGTTCGTGGACATCAGTCCACCCAGAATGCTGTATGCGGGATTGTTGTCAAGCCGAGCTCAGACCGATTTGTTTTGGCATCTTTGGGAGGAATATAAATGAGGTGGTTTTTCAGCCTGATGTGGCCACGTTTGGTGGCTTCCTGAGGAATCCCGAGTCAGCCCTCACCTTCTCCTGGTCTTTGCCAGGGACACCGATCCATGTTTATGAGCTGCACTCCTGTGGTGACAACAACATGCCTTCTGTCATGTTCTCTTCGCGACCCGTGCTCCGGTCCACCGCCGCATGCCTGCAGCTGGCCGTGCAAATTGAATTTGCCGGGGTCCTAATCCACCGCCACAATGGGGGAGGGGGGGCACAGTGTTTTGAGATTAAAAGACAGATGAATGCAACATGGAAAAAGATCAGAGGGGCACGGGAGATGGGACGACGGAGCGGACAGCCGGACGTGAGCTAGAAGCTTTTTCAATGTCTGCTGGATGCTCTGCTTCACAGGAAAAGTACTTTTGGTACATTTTTTCAGTACATCATCTGGTCTGATGTCAGGACAAAATGCCCAACATTCCTGATGAAGGTCTTCCATCATTTCGGAAGATCTGGGTTTCTCTCCGTTTGGGGGAGCTGGTGGCGAGGCTGTGGCCGCGGCTGGGGGCAGCTGAAACTCTTTCCTTGTAGAGAGGCCTCCTCGGGGGGTAATAAGTCATCTAGGGCTAGCCGCCCCCCCCCCCCCCCAGCCACTGTGATTGATCTAATGTGGAGGAGGGGGCCTGAACAAATCAGGAACAGGCCCTGAGAAGGAGATAAATCCGCAACATGGGCGGCCAGCCGTTTGTGAGATAATAAACACACTCCCCTCAGCCGTAAATCCCCCAGCATGCACTGTAATCGGGGCTCTCCACGCCACGGCAGCCCTGCTGCTAACACTCCCTGTCATCAATCTGGACCAGAACCACCAGCACGGGATGTGGGGTATACACAAGTTGTAAAACCGGCCCCCGAAAGGAACAGGCCAGTGGGCCAGGGTGGGCCCTTTAATTGGTTAGAACTGTCTGTTGAAAAGCACACACAAGCCTCTGATTGGCTGATTCACCGGGACACTTGTCAGGTTCTTCTGTCTCTCTGAGAAACTCTCCGGGAGTGTCTAACACCGTGGGAAACTAACAGAGGAATGGCGGCGAGCACCGACGAGACGGGCGAGGCGGTGACAGAGATGCGGAGAGACAGGCAGGAGCGGGAGAGAGAGATGAAGGCAGACAGAGGGAGGTGAACACTGCACGGCAGTGGGGAGCTGCTGTCTCGCCAGCCTGGGGGGGGCGTCCTTCCCATAAGGGATGATAGACGCTCCTGGGTGAGTGATGCCTGGCCGTCTCCTTCAGCCAATGAAATGGCTTCAAGGTGCACAGCAAAGAGGATGGAAACGGAGACAGACAGAAGGAAGTGGGGACCAGTAATAACAACTCCCACAATTCTCAGCTTCCATTCTGCTTTCCTGGGCCTCGGACCAGTTAGTGGGTCACTCTGACAGACATAAGGAAATCGAACTGGCGTGTTCTATGACACGGATGCGCTGTGACTCGCATAGTTTTTCATCTGATCAGAAATACCTGCTTCCAGTGACCCTTTTAGATGGAGACTGAACTGATAGACATAAAGCTCTTTAAACACGTGTCAATCAGTTCATACCCTGACTCTGCGATCTATTATCTTTTACATGTGGCTGCGTTTCGATGCATTTAAAGCATGTATATTCAGGCATAGATGGCATGGCAATGCTGTTTTGCAATTTTCATTTGATCAACGTCATAAAAATGACTTTTGTGTTCAGTATTTTTGTGTTTTAAAAATACAGAGAATTCTTTCGCCAGAACCATACATTACTGAAGAATTTGCCGAGTCTCGTTGACACGTAAGAAATTTTTCTGTGTAAGGTGTGTGAAAGGTGTTTCTATCTAATGAAAATGGTACCAGTTTTAACACGTGTCTTTAACATTTGCATTTGATAGCTGCTGCTAAGATAATGACCTTTTCACCATTTTACTGTAGCCAAAGTGAGGAAACTGGTCCAAGCAAGAAAGAAATTTTCTCAAATTACAGAAAAACAATCCTTCCTGATTGTGTTACTATTAGCTTTTGTTTGTAGTTGAATAACCTTACCTTTATCTGGGCGATCATGTGAGTATTTGAGATCTATCTTCAGAATATTTGATCTTTTGCCTCGTTTCTCCTCCGCATCGTGCCGTGTTAAGCAGTGAGATGTTCAGCTGAGTCAGGTGCTAGTGAAAGAACTGACCAGACAGGCCGATGTACGATAGATGCCCGGGAAACGTAGTGGGTTGTTTATTTCGATGTGTTGTGTGGTTGCTGTGTATTGTAGTCGATTTTGATACTTGTACAATTAGGGTATTTTGCATCAAAAAACATTTTGATGTATCTTTGACCAAGTGTGTATATATTTCTACGTAAATACATAACACACGTGCACCTCACACACACTGACACAGAGCCCTATGTCCGAGAGCTTGGTCACCGCCATTGAGAAGGAGTCACCCGTCTCCCAGGCTAGAGATAAAAATTGCTTCCCTGCACCCCCCCCCCCCCCCCCACCCAACTCCAGCAGAAGCAAATTGATTACGTAGCGTATGTAGATTGGTGTGGCCTGTGAGGAACCCCCCCACCACCCAGGCTGATGTGAAAAGGGCATGATAGATTTCAATTTCCCCAGATGAGGAGTGAAGGCTGCGGATACGGGGTGTGCAGGCCCCCCAGATCAACCCCCAGACCTCCCAGTGTAATGCTCCATCCTAAATATCCTCTGTTTTACATGCGTTCAAGTCTCATTTGGGCAAAATGAAACTGGTTTATTAAAGGGAGATTTACCACAAATTGGCATGGATTCTGTACGTCACTTCCAATGAGCCTCATGCATAAGTAATACAGTCAGAGAGGCGGGGGTCTGATTGGAACAGCACAGCGGGACGGGGGGGCCAAGGGTAAGCCCATATGCACTCTCCGCATTTCCACATCCAGGGTCAATTTCCCATAATCCCAGTCAGTGCGGAGAATGCGAAACAGGCAGTGGGCTCAGCAGGTGTTTCTCCTGTTCTGGGTGTTGCTGGTAATATTCACACACGATGGTGATGAAAAGGCCACCCTGGGCACCCTTGAGAGGGCACCCCCAAGGCCACATTTACATCCACCATGTGACTCCACAGTGAATGTGGGCTCCAGGGGGTGGGGTGGGGTGGGGCCTGCGAGAAGGCAAACTGACGTAACGTCTCTGGGCCACCTAATGGGTTAATGGGAGGGGCAGGAGAGAAACTGACGCTCCCTCTGAGGATACTGCAGCCACCCCCGATGAACAAACATGAGTAGCGCTGTCCCTTTAAATAACTGCCACTGTCACCCAGGGTACAACAGGCTCCTCACGCCCACAGCTCCTGCCTGGGGTGGGGGGACAACCAGTGGCCTTTATTAATTATTAAAAGATGACTCTCTAAGGCATGATGGATATCCCTCCATCCAGGCAAGCGGGCAGGTGGGGTGTGATGGCTCATGGGGGGGTCTCTGGGGCATGCTCAGCGGCCCTTACGCACATGGACAGCGGAGTGAGAAGCGCTACAGTCGACCCCCCATCAGGCGGTCAGTGATGGAGAGCAGGCAGTGGGCTCACGCATCCGTCTTTCTGTCAGGACACCTCTGCTCACTCATCTCTGTGATGTGCGTCACCGGGGGGCACTGCGGCCTGATTTATAAACAGCCGCTGTCTGATGCTGTCTGAACCCAGCAGCCCACTAATAGCTCAGATGTCTAGGGCTCTTACATGTGAGCGTGTCCTTTAAGAGCTGGACGGAGCGCTCCATAGTACCGACTCACATTGTGTGCCTGGCCCCGCCCCGCTCTGACCTGGCCCCGCCCCGCCCCGCTCTGACCTGGCCCCGTCCCACCCTGACCTGGCCCCGCCCCGCCCCAGCCCCGCCCCACTGGTGCTTACCTTAGATGCATGTGAGTAAGACGGTCCATCTCTTGGTCCATGTGCTCCTGTAGCTCCCCTGGGCGCAGCAGAACCTGGCAAATCGGGCAGACGGGTGTCTGGTTGTCATAGAGAGAGGCTTTCTTCTTACCTACAGAGAGAGGAGCAGATTTAGGTGGGCAGTCAGAGGAGGGGCGGAGTCAGATTGAAGCCCTGACCACTCCCCTCGTCCCTCGAGATCAGCTTTTACACTGACAGAACCTGGGCCGGACTCTCACATTAACACACAGTTATCACCGGTCAAAGTGAATCCAGTGCCTCGTACTGTATCAGATTCTCACTGCACATCGTTTCTGCCATTGAGGAAAGAGGGGTGCACACACACACACACACACACACACACACACACACACACACACACACCCCACATGCAGAGTGAGCTCCTCAGGCCAACACAGAAGTCTCGATTACTCCAGGAGGACCTCCTCAGGTTTCTGAGCAGGGGATGCGTTACATCCGCCGGCCCTGAAATAGAGCGCACTGACATCACTGAAGGGGCTGCAGAGCCAGAAACATCCTTCAGTACAAATAAACGGAGAGGCCACATCCTGACCTGCCCCAGCAAGTCTCCTGTGGGGTCTCTATTTATAGACCCTAGAACAATGGGCCAGCGGGCCAGCAGGATGTCCTGGATGGTCAGGCCATCGCCACGGTGACAGGGCCAGCCCTCCTCACCTAACGCACACCCCGGCATGTCTGTCTGAGGCCGCAGCTGTGTCCTTGACTTCTGCGGCTCCGTGCTGTGTTTGCAGTGATGAGCCCGTAATTCCAGAGGGTGATGGATCAGGGGCAACAAACAGACATAAACAGAGAGGCGGGCACGCCGAGGCGGCCCCCGGGGGCACGTAACCCCCCTACACATATTGTCCTGCCACAACTGCTTCCTGCAGGAGTACTGATTCATCAGCGAGGAGCTGCAGGTCAATGCTGGCGCGTGCCCCCCCCACAGGCGAGCGTGCTAATGCATACGCGGCTGTGATTCTCCGCACTGCCACTTAACAGCCCCGCGCTCGGGACACTTTAAGTGACTTTGAGAAATGGGTAATCGATTACAATTCCACGTGTCTTCTCGCTCTCTCCCTCTCTCCCTCGCTCTGTCTTTTCTTTTCTCTCTGTCCCTATCCTTCATTTCATTTCAGTCCTCTCCTCTCATCTCTCTTTCATTTGTTCCATTTTTCTTTCACCTTCCTCTTCCTCTTCCTGTTCAGCACTGCTCAGCTTTATCGCTCTGACAAAGTGATCTGAGTCATGCCAAACCAATGGCGGCCGAACCAAAACAGAAGCTCTGGGGCCGCATCGCCGCGTCATTTGCAGACTGACGCATACGACCCTTAAATGATAAGTGACGAGTGACAATATGTTGATGGGCACTCATAGAAGATGTGGCTTAACGTCGCCTCTGTGTTTCTGTACGGCTCCTTCTGAAGACAGGGGCCCTGTGTGTCACCTCCTCGCCCGTGAAAGCGTTTATGACATCATCACAGACACCCTGCCGAACAGACGTAATTCCCACAAAAGATAATCAACTATCTGTAATCAGCTACTGCCTATTCTATGTGTACTTGCTTACTGTAACACACACACACACACACACACACACACACACACGCACACGCACACACACACACACACGTTCATGCTCAGCCCTGTTACACTCCTAATATATAAACTCTTACTTAAACTAAATAATACACAAAACAGCCTACAACACCAACCTATAATATTCAAAAGCAGGAGTCAGAGCTTACATAATGTGTAATCAGGAGTCAACTTAAATATTGGATAATCAGGAGTCAGAGCTCACGCAGTGTGTAATCAGGAGTCAACTTACATATTGGATAATCAGGAGTCAGAGCTCACGCAGTGTGTAATCAGGAGTCAACTTATATAGTGGATAATCAGGAGTCAGAGCTCACGCAGTGTGTAATCAGGAGTCAACTTACATATTGGATAATCAGGAGTCAGAGCTCACGCAGTGTGTAATCAGGAGTCAACTTATATAGTGGATAATCAGGAGTCAGAGCTCACGCAGTGTGTAATCAGGAGTCAACGTACATAGTGGATAGTCAGGAGTCACAGCTCACACAGTGTGTAATTAGGAGTCAATGTACATAGTGGATAATCAGGAGTCAGAGCTCACACAGTGTGTAATTAGGAGTCAGCTTACATAGTGAATAATTGGGAGTCAGAGCTCACACAGTGCACGCAGGTGTGTTAGCAGACAGTTCCTGGGCAGGCACACTGTCCATGTACAGCCTGGTAATCATTTCCAGCCAACAGCTGGATCTCCTCTCACCTCCTGAGATGTCATTTTTAGCCAGGCTCAGCTGCCTGACAGAGCAGCCCCTGGCTGACTCCTAATCACCAGCCTCACTTCCTGTCAAGGAGTGCAGCCTCACCTGTGACTACCTGCATTTAGTTACCTGTTAGCTGCAGAAGAGACAACTTTAGCTCCACGTAATTGGAGTCAAGCGCCTCACAGCTGACATTTACCTGCCCCGTTATATGCAGGGGGAGGTGGAGGGAAAAGCTTGATTAAAATGTAGTGTGTAATGTGTTTGTGCCCTGATCCTCATCAGGAATGCAGATGCAGGCATGCGGTACTGAGAGCGGAATGTGGGATCCCACCGTAGAATGTACTGACTGATGAACGCGGCGTGTGTGATTTCCAGCAGCCGCCTACACCTCTACAGGACCGACTGAATATGGCAGAGGAGCAACGTGCTGTCTGATTCACTTCAGCGTCTTTAGCTGCCAGGAGCCTCCTCTGTGATCGCAGGCAGGCAGCTGAGGGGGCAGCGCCACTGTCAGGTGTGCCAGCCGGTCGTCTAATGAAGAGCCAGAAGGCGGGGGCTGTCATGCCAGTGACACGCATCACGGAACAGCGATGGCAGAATCCCAGCAGCACGGGCCTTCTGTATGAGCACCGGCCGTGTGTTCACGCACACGTATGTGTACACAGTCGGCCTGTAGGAATGTTTGTTATGGGCCTCTGTCTCCGTAAGGCCTCATTTGGGGACAGAACCGCGTCAAAGTGCCTGCTGGGGCGGGTTCACGTGCCGTTCAGCCATGTCACTGACAGTGCCGTGATTCCGAAACGTCCCTTCTCAACCGGGGACTGTCGGGTCACATTTAATGACGTGTCCGTTGTCTGCTTGCCCCGTGTCCATCTTCCAGAGTGCTGACCATACGAGACGGCTGCTCTCCGTTGGATCCATCACTAAGCCGTTAACTTGACTAACAGCCGTCTGCTCGGCTTTGTTTGAACCTTGTTTCTTCACTTGTTTTGTGGTTGGTCCTTTCACCTTTGGCTCCCACTCTCTCCGCTTGCGTCAGCTGCTTGCCTCCCCTCCAGGTGGCGCTCTCTGATACCCATGTGCACTCCAGTCTCTGCCTGTCTCTTCATCGCCGGTCGCCTCGCCTCCAGGTGGCGCTCTCTGACCCCCACACACACTCCAGTCTCCGTCCCCCTCTCCATCTCTTTATCTCTCGAGACGGTGAGTGATGAGGATCCGGAGACGAGGAGATAAATTCCGGGGACGGTATCGGGAGGTGGCGGTGCGATGCTTGTCAGCGCGTTAAAGATGATTAATGTGGGGAGCCCCCTCAGGCAGCACCCCTCAGAATAGGGGGGGTGGGGGGGCAGACGGTGGAGGGGGCTGTTTAATCTGTGGGAGCACGGGGCGATAACGAGGAAGCCACACTGACAAAACTTTTTAGCGCAGCGATTCTTCACTAAAATGCCAGGCCTTCTCGGGCCTGACAGAGCTGATTGAGGACGGGAACCCGTCTCCTAATGCGCCATGATGGATCATTTCATCCGAGAGAGGCTCGCAGCAGCTCCCCCTCTAATCTCTGCCACGCGTCGCCTCCGCACGGCCCCTTAATTATCAACCTACCATCTGTTTTGCTAACAAACGAGGAGCCGTGCCTCCTTCGTGCCAGCGTGCGTTCGTTTGTTTTATCTGCTCTAATTACTGTAAACAAATCAACGTTTTACTGCTGGGTATAATGTACTTTTCCAGCTATCGGGGGGAAGGTAGAGTCCACCCCGTACAGAAACTCACAAGGAGCCTTTCTTGATGAGAAATTTCCACAGAGGTGGCCTGAAATGGGCAGAGGAGGACACGGCATGCAGAGGCTGTTTGTGGCCATGCCAGGCTTACAGGACTGTCCTCCACACCGTCCAGGCTGATAAGCTGTGCTGGCTTATGGCTTCGAACAGCACAAGGCATCAGCCTGGTGTGGCCGCCATCTTAACAGCCATCGTGTTTAGGCGTTTACTCCTCTGTAAACGACTCCAGGGAGACTCGAACCTCTTGTCCCGGACAGCTGAACGCAGCGTAATTTAAACAGCGTGTACATGTGCAGTCTAGCAGCTGAATATAAAATGTTGACAGCGCTTAAGACGCTATCCTGGGTAAGTAGACAACACCTCAATGGCTGCCCACAGCGTGCGGTGCAGTCGCGGGGGAAACCAGAACTCTGGCGAGAGAACAAAGAGCCGGATAAGGTAGCGGCGGGGCGGCTTCTACGTCGTTCAAACGCGGTGACTGTACCAGGGGGTCTCCGCTACCTCCTGTGCGGGCCGTCTGGAAGTACCAGGAGCAGGAACGGCGTGTGTGGGCACATTGAGAAACCGCACATGAGCTTACCGAACCCTGAGCCTCACCGCAGCGAGCGCTCATGGGAAAATGAGCCGTGTCATGTGACGGAATGCACGCCTATGCCCTCACTCCTCCTGTTCAGCTTTCACGTAGCCTCCGGAGTCAGGCCGCATAGGCAGCGGTGTGGATGAAAGTGCCACCTTTCCGTCTGAAGGAACGAAGCTTCCTGAAGTGCCTCTTTCTCCTTTTCAGAAGGAACTTTAGTTGCTGAATCAGAATTCTGCTCCCCCAGGAGCGACCTGGGCAGGCGGGTACAGCAGCCAAGATGTGGCCGTGACCCTAGCAGAGATGCCACTGACCAGAGCATCTGCCCCAGGGTATCTAAGCTCACCTGAAATGTTCCAGTGGGCAGTAAATATTCAACAGCGCCTGTATGAGGTACTAGATGTGCCACGCAGGTTGGTAGGTGGCAGTCGCCGACCCGTTAAAAGGCAAGAACCGTGGCTCCGAACAGAACCTTCTGCTGCCCTTGGCAGAGCTCGCCTGGACAAAATTCCACCCTTGAGTATTTTTTATCCCCCTCGGGATCTTAAATGAATTTCCCAACATCCATCAGGTGTGCACCCCTCCTTGGCCCGACCGCCATCGCTTGGATGCGTCACCATCGGTAAACAATGAGGCTGTTCTGCCGAAACCGAATTTCCCACCAGAAGATAACGTCCTCAAATACGAGCACAATAACAGCAGTGTGATTAGATTTCGGGGTCTCGTCACAGCCCCCTCTCTTGTCAGAACCCTGCCGCTCTGCCTTCCTGACACACTCACACGTATGAAACTCTTTGCGACTTCCGTGATGGTCGGTAACTTTTCAAAGAAAGCAGCAGATGACAGGGCTTCACACAGCGATGCTTCGACTGGCATGTCACACCAGTGAGGCACAAGCATATTTGTCCCATTTAGCAGGCATGAAGGCTCAGGCACTTTACTACATGGACGGGCGTCCTCACTGACTGCTCACCGCAGCGTAGACCTCCGAGGCCGTCACCACCGGCCTCTCCCTCAGATTTGGGACACACCGTCTTGTTGTGCTTCCAGTACGGTGCGTCGTGGGCGCGTCGTGGTAGAGAGTGCGTGTGTGTGCGCGCCTGTCCGTGTGCAAACGAGGTGTAGGGTGACTGGGGGACGGGGAGTGCTTCCTGTACTGACAGCTGTTTGTTCAATCAATCACCTTGTCGACAGTTTTGCTGTGAGCCGGGACTGGAAATTGAGTTTGCCTCACAAGGGAGAATGGAGCAAATTAATAGACCATTACCCAGGCACTGACCCGGGAAATGAGGGTGAGGCTACTGGGTTAGATCTACCAGCCTAGCTGCCTGTCTGCCTGCTGCTCCCAGCTGCTGGATTAACCATGAAGTAGGGGTCCTTCAGAGCCCCACACCTGCACACCTCACATTACTGATTGTGAGGAGTGGGAGATTGCTTGTACAGTGATATATTCACCCATGTGGGAGTGATACAGCGTAGACTGTGTGAGACCACCGGGAGTGATACAGCGCAGACTGTGTGAGCCCCCCGGGAGTGATACAGCGTAGACTGTGTGAGACCACCGGGAGTGATACAGCGTAGACTGTGTGAGCCCCCCGGGAGTGATACAGCGTAGACTGTGTGAGACCACCGGGAGTGATACAGCGTAGACTGTGT
>JAACJT020000036.1:376652-400733 GCA_009936485.2 Gymnarchus niloticus
GGAGAGATGGAGAGAGGTAAAAAAGAAGGAGGAACAGAAGGAGGGAGAGATGGAGAGAGGTAGAAGAGAAGGAGGAACAGAAGGAGGGAGAGATGGGGAGAGGTAGAAGAGAAGGAGGAACAGAAGGAGGGAGAGAGGAGAAAGGTAGAAGAGAAGGAGGGAGAGATGGCGAGAGGTAGAAGAGAAGGAGGAATAGAAGGAGGGAGAGATGGCGAGAGGTAGAAGAGAAGGAGGAACTGAAAGAGGGAGAGGTGGAGAGAGGAGAGAGGCTGGTGGCGATGATGTTCCATCAAGCTACCTGTGATCACATGTTGTTCTTGTGGTCTGAATGAAGGTTAAGCAAAATGAGAGCACAACGATACCCCCTACACAACGGCGACTGAGAACTATCTGGTTTTGCTTCTGTTCTGTCTTCTTGAGAGGAGCTGTAAACGTGTGGGTTCCTCCATGCTTCCTCACACAGCTGCTCATGACGATTACCCTCTTCTTCTACTCCTTCTTCATCGATGTCTGTTCATTTAATTTGTTGTTGCCAAATACTGGAAGTTCTCAGCAGTGCATCAATCTATTCCTTGCACATGCGCAGACGAGGAATGTGTTTACCTGATCCCCACGGACTGCACGAGACAAATCGACAGGGACAGTATGGAGGGTTCCATCTGCCCCCAAATAAAACAGCGACTCTTCCAGTTCCTGAACAAAATTTTAAAGGAGCCGGTCCTTTCGAAGGGTAGGCCAGCTTCCAGGGCATGGGGTGAGGGTGCTCTCTTTCCCCTGCCACCGTCTCCATAAATGCTTGATCTTACGGATGTTAGATGAGCTTTACTGCTCAACGGGGCCCACTAATTACTGGGCCTGAGACTGAATAACAGACCCAGACACCTGTCTGTAAGGACTCTCCTCCCTGTATCAGATCTCCAATTCCGCTGTAAACATCCGGCTCTGACTGCACCCCCAACCCCAGACACCCTCAGGTGAAACTTCCTAAAGAATGGGTTTTACAGCTGCCAGCTGAGGTGTGGAACCATAACTGAGGTGGATAATACGTCTCTGATTCCCCAGGGGGGCTCGACAGCGTCATGGATGCCTGGATAGCCTGGTCTCTGCGTATCCCAGAGAGACACACTTCCTCGGCCTGCAAATTCCTCCAGGAGGTGGGTGGGCGGTGGATGGTGTTCTGCATGTTTTACGTGTGCATGCTGTTCTCTTCAGCCTCCCTGGTTTATGAGACTCAGACAGCAGCAGCTTAAATGGCTGTGAGCCCGTGGAGAAGACGTTAGCAGGAGACAGGGAAGCCAGGGGAGGCCGTCACTCACACACTCAGACACACAGACCCGGAAAGACACGCAGACGCCCCCCAGCAGCCCTCTCCTTCTCAATGTTTCATAAGAACGTTGCATCCCGAATGCCCCAGTGGCAAATGGCAAGGCCCACGGGGGGCAGAAGGTGAGCTGGTGCCCCAGGCTCTGGGCAGACCGTCCAGCTAGTAGAGGAAACAGCACTTCACTCCACAACAGTCTCCAGAGGGCCCCAGGGCCTGGTGCTACCTGCTGTAGCCAGAGGGTTCTGATGACTCTGTCAGCAGAACCCACCTGGGCCAATAAAGCGAGCCTTCTGAGCTGGGGGGGGCAGGTCCTCCTTGGCTGAAGGATGGAATGACGATTAGGACACCCAGCTTGTGGTTCTACGAGTCACTGAAGTGGCAGATGTCAGGGGGATGCACAGGCAAACTGTGGAAGGAAAACGATTTGTCCAGATGTGATCCCTCCGTCCAGTAAAGGGCTGCAGAAAGGCCTATTGTGAAAGTGCCCCCCTAAAACATCCGGCACCCCTCATCCAGGTGTGTGGTGCTTAAAATCAGACTGTCTGAGGTCTGCAAGTTAAAAATTCAGCATCTTCCTGCACCATACAAGCATCCGGGGATACCCTGGACTGTGTAAAAGTCTCAGGCAGACAACAAAGCTTATGTTGGGGTGGGCAGAGTGTGTAAGCATTCATATCTCAAAACATCTCTTCATCTCACCACAGAATTTACATTTACCATCCAATATACCCATTAACTTGTGGAGGTCAACTAGGAGTAGACCTTACGTTTGGCAAATAAACACCTCATGAACTGAGCTAACGACTTAGGGGACAAGCTAAGTGAGCTGATGGTGAAAACTAAAATTGACATTGAATGGTAGGGATATCAGGTAGACATCTGAGAAGCAAAGCTGGAGTCTTCTAGCCATCCAATGAGATATCAGAAACTTGGAGAGCTGGAAAAACTGTTGATACATTTTATTATATTAATGTTTGTTTGATGTTCTGTTGCTAAATCGTGTTTTGTATCCTGAGCAAATACACCTCACTGTCCAGACAAATGGCCATAAACGTTTTTCTCAGCATGGCTAAAACGTTTCCATATTAGCATAAATAGCCAATGTAGAGGACCAACCATCCACAGGACCTGGTCGTGAGGAGTATTAATAACCACACAGGTATCCTGGTGATATATACAGGTGACACAATGGATCAACTCTGTACCGGACCTGGTCCTGAGGAGTGTTAATAAACATCCAGATATCCCAGTGATATATACAGGTGACACAAAGGATCAACTCTGTACCGGACCTGGTCGTCAGGAGTATTAATAACCATACAGGTATCCTGTTAATACATCCAGTTGACAAAGAGGACCAGCGTTGTACTGGACCTGGTCCTGAGGAGTATTAATAAGCATACAAGAATCCTGGTGATGACACAGAGGATTAAAGCTGTACCGGTCCAGGCCCTGTGGAGTATTAATAACCATATAGGCATCCTGGTGATATTTACCGCTGAAACAGAGGACCAACGATCCACCGACCCGGTCCTGAAGAGTATTAATAACCATACAGGCCCCCTTGTGATATATCCACCTGAAACAGAGGACCAACGATCCACCGACCCGGTCCTGAAGAGTATTAATAACCATACAGGCATCCTGGTGATATTTACCGCTGAAACAGAGGACCAACGATCCACCGACCCGGTCCTGAAGAGTATTAATAACCATACAGGCCCCCTTGTGATATATCCACCTGAAACAGAGGACCAAAGCTGTACTGGACCTGGTCATGAGGAGTATTAATAACCATCCAGGTATCCCAGTGATTCATACAGCTGACACAGAAAATCATCATTCTACTGGACCTGGTCCTGAGGAGTATTAATCATCATATAGGCACCCTGGTGATACATACAACTGACACAGAGGACCAACACTGTTCCTGACCTGTTCCTAAGGAGTATTGAGAAGTATACAGGCATCCTGGTGATATATACAGCTGTCACAGAGGACCAACGCTCCACCGGACCTGGTCCTGAGGAGAATTAATAACCATCCAGGCATCTCGGAAATATATTCAGGTGACGCCGGACACCATCGCTGTACAGACCTGATCCTGAGGAGAATTAATAACCATCCAGATATCCCAGTGATATATACATGTGACACAGAGGACCAGGGATCCACTGGATCTGGTTCTGAGGAGTGTTAATAAACATCCAGATATCCCACTGATATACATAGGTGACACAGAGGACCAGGGATCCACTGGATCTGGTTCTGAGGAGTGTTAATAAACATCCAGATATCCCAGTGATATATACAGCTGACACAGGAAACCAACGCTGTACCGGACCTGGTCCTGAGGAGTATTAATACCCACACAGACCATAATGTTATAAATCAGTATTAGCTATATATTGAGCAGATGACACCATAAAGACATCGTCTGGGGTTTCAGAGCGGTTGATCCCTCTGACGGATCCACACACAGAATCACATTCCCATGCCAGTTCTGAGATGTGTCCATTCAAGGCAGCACATGGACTGACCCTAAATTATGCAGGAACTTTCCAGAAGCTTTACTGCAACTGTCGCCAACTTATACTCTCACCATTTGTCAGGCAGAAACCGATGGCTAACCTTACGTTAACATTCTGTGCTGTGATAACCTCAAGTTAACGTTCTCTCAGTGCTCTGACAACGTTATGTTAATGTATTCTCAGTGCTCTAATAACCTTTTGCCTTTAGGCAGCAGTCTAAGATGCTCTGCATCACTCCCCCTCCTGCTCACTGTCCACTGTGGCCTTTATCTGCGAAAATTCTCCAAAAATGGCTCCAAGATTAAAAAATGGTGCCTTTTCCACTGGAGACCCACAACTAACCATCTGCAGTGACAGGAGTTATTCGCGGAGCTTCCCAAATCACGGCCATATTTCAGGGTCCTTTCCCCGCCAAGACACAAAGCCGTTTTTATTTCTCTGACTCTGGTGCCTGAGTCTTACCGGAGCCCAGCTGCCTCATTTCAGGCCTGCTGTATTTACAACAAGAGGTTAACAGAGGTTGTGCTAAGGGCCTTTTCCACTATTAGTTTTACTGTTAAGGCAATCAGACTCCAAAGGCTCGGTTAGCGAGCCTCCGAGCGGATTTTAAAGCATAGCCCAAGGACACACGCTTTACCCCAAACACACACACACACACGGCCCAAAGCCCGTCAGCGAAGGCAGACTTGAACCCGGCTGTACCATGGGGTACCACTCTTCAAAAAGTGGCCTTAGCACCCCCTGTCCCTGTTCTCTATTTGCTTGAATGATTTGTAGGCTCTGGAGACGGGTGATGTGTCGTTTTGTGGTAAGCCAACAAACCCCCCCCCCATTGCCCCCCCAAAATGCTTTGAGTCTCTTCCCTGCTGTCTTTGAACTGAGATCAGAGGAAAGCATTTTGGCTCACATGATGGCGGTCGATCAGGTGCAGGGAAGGTCTCTATCTGCTGTTTTAATAATGTCACCCCCTCCCAGACAGTCTCTGCCATCTCCTTCCCTTCTAGAATCATCACTGAGGACTCCATGTGCACTCGCCATAGTTAGCTGCCCAGATTGGACAAGGCCAGCCCTCCAGGACTCAGGTGGGGAGATCGAGCCAATGGCAAGCAAGGCCTGAGTAAAGGGGTCCTCGCTGGAGGTGACTTGAGCTGTGCCTGACGACCAGGAAGGGATTCCACTTCCAGATTTACTGTTGCGCACTTTTTAGTCCAGTTAAAGAAGTAATCAGCTTGGTTGTCAGGAAATGATCCAATAAAAAATCAATGAATTGAAAAATGACCCAATTAAGCCCCCAGAAAGAAAGAGTCAGTGAACTAAAACAACAGACTAAATGAACAGAAGTGGACAGAATGTCTGTCTCCAGTTTCCCTGCAGGAGACGTTGTCCTCGAGTGCCGCAGCCCATTTTTAAGCCATCAAGTAGGACAGCGTCCTAATGTCCCCAAGACCTCCGCTAGTCACGGACACAAAGAGAAGGCGTACAAAGAGCTGGGCAATGGTGAAGCGGTTAAACAGGCCTGCGCGGCTGACAGGCGGCACGTCTTTGCAGTGTCTGCAACCGAATGGTTTGATTGAGTAAATACAAGAGCAGCGGGAGCCCTGGGATGGGGCAGCGCCTGGCCGTTTCAAAGGTGCCGTGTAATTTTGTGTAAATTTGGTTTTAAAAGGGCGGGGCTATCATAGGGCCCTGTCAAAGCTGCCTCCAATTATCACCATTAGGCTTCCATCATGTCAGTGGCTCTCCGTGGGCACAGACACGCCTTCTCAGCGGCCCTATAATCTCCCTTCACTTTTGCTCCATCAGGCCAGGAGAAGTGGGCAAATTGTTAAATTCGCTCCCTTTTTGCCCGTCAAATGTGAAGAGTGGGTGCAAAGTCAACACTCAGCCCCCCCCGAGACAACCCAGACCCCCCAAGTCAATGACAGGCACCGGGAGACGGAGGACATGTTTGAGTTGTGCAAGGCACACAGACGAGGAAATGGCCATTTAAGTGCTTCTGTGTGCTGTTGTGTTGGGAGACGCGTCCAAAAAAATCACAAGTAGCCAGCCAGTTCACCTGGTGCTGTGACCAACCCTTACCAAGACGGGGGTGGCAACCCAAGACCCCAGTGGCGTGGACGTAGGAACTGGGAGGGTGATGGAAGAGAGTGTTACCATACAGAAGCAGAATAAATTCAGGCAGGGAGTGTGACTGAATTATAGGCACTGTAAGGGACTCTGAGTGAGTGAGAGAGACAGGCACCATTAGAGACTCTGTATGAGAGAGAGACGGCCATTATTAGGGACTCTGAGTGAGTGAGAGAGACAGGCACTGTAGGAGACTGTGAGTGAGAGAGACAGGCACCGTTAGAGACTCTGTATGAGAGAGAGACGGCCATTATTAGGGACTCTGTGTGAGTGAGAGAGACAGACACTGTTAGGCATTGGATGAGTGAGAGATGCATTGTGAGTGTACGTGTGCGCATGTGTGTGTGAGTGAGACCTACCACAACGCTGCACAGGACAAGACCTCCGACACGCCTCTCCAAGTGATGTCACCCTCCCACCCCCTTGTACCACCCTGCTGGATCGACATAAAGCCTGCCATTCATATCCAAGCCCGCCTACCGCCCCACCAAAAAACAAAGAGGTGAAAACAAGCAGCTCCCCAAAGGCAGCATGGGAAATATCCACGAGCAGAAATGTGGATTTCACAACTGCTTCAAAAATTATCCACTCAAAATGGAATCCCAGAGAAACTCTCTTTAGCTCTTGAAGGATCTTGAAGTTCCTGCACAACAGAATCAGGTGGCAACCCCCCCCCCAGCACCAGCACAGCTTTTCTTAAGACAATCTCCTCTAATCTCACCAACAAGGGCTCAGCCACCTGGATAAATCCACCAGTGTCCCTGTGGTGTTTGTCCCGTGGGGGGTCAGCTGTAAAGGAAGCCACACATGTCACAGAGGCTGAGGAGCAGCATAACACAAAGGAGACGAGGAAGGCCTAGGCCTAGGTCCTGTCCCCACAGATCATCGGGATGCCCAGAACTGTTAGGGGGATTAGAAGACTGAGCGACCAGGCCCAGCCATGCCTGATGGGGAGTAGCTGCTTTCCGTACACAAATTTTTCCAGTGACTGGGCCTTAATCTGGCCCACGGCTTGGTGGAGAGGCCCAGTGCCGAACACCCATAGTCACCGAGATCCAGCATGATGACCATGAGTTGCTGTTCTTCGCGGATGGAATCAAAGTGAAATAACCATCATATTCATTAACTGTGGCATGTAGGATTAGCAGTGCCTGAATTTTACCTTACTAAATCAGCAGCACCTGAAATTGGTAGGAATCTCTACTTTCAGATACAAGTCTATTTACTGTCAGAAAGACAAAAACAATATGAGAGAACCTTTCAAAGCTGGGAAAAGTGACAAAGGGACATGTACTGTAGAAACATACGTATTAAGATAAGAAAAAGTAATGCCTAAAATTGTATTTTAATATAATGGTTCTCATTTAAAAAATAATTCCAATTATGAAGTTAGAATGACTGGAAAATTTCCAAAATAAAATGTTAAACTTCAAGATAAAAAAACTATAGGTTTGAATGTCTCTATTTAAAAAAACTATTTAACACTATAAAAATATTTTTTAAATGAATAAAAATTGATTATCCCACACTACTGTGAGATAAAAAATCAAAATTTCAGTTTATATTTCTTTCCTTGCCTCAATGTTTCACTTTTCATTATCACTGCATTTCTGCTAAACATACAAATGAGACATTTAAGTCACAGTGATTTTTCCTGTCTCCCTGTGTTTCTGTCTGTTTTCCTGTCTCCCTGTTTCTGTCTGTTTTCCTGTCTCCCCGTGTTTCTGTCTGTTTTCCTGTCTCCCTGTTTAACTGTCTGTTTTCCTGTCTCCCCGTGTTTCTGTCTGTTTTCCTGTCTCCCCATGTTTCTGTCTGTTTTCCTGTCTCCCTGTTTAACTGTCTGCTTTCCTGTCTCCCCGTTTCTGTCTTTGTTTTTCAATCACCTTATTTTTCTGTCTCTGTTTCCCTGTCTGCCTGTTTTACTGTCTCTGTTTTTCTGTCTCCCTATTTGACCGACTCTATTTCCCTGTCTCCCTGTGTTTCTCTCTGTTTTCCTGTCTCCCTTTCTAACTCCCAGCATGTCTGTCTTTTTCCTGCTCCACTGATCTCCAGCTTTGTCACAGATGGTCCTGAAACACCACACCCAGGACATCACTCCTCTGCCCCTCTGTGCTCCTGTGTCTCACGTTCTTTCTTTCTCCGGGGTCTCGAGCAGATTTAAGGGGTGAAAAACAGACGCAGTCAATGGTTTGGAGAAGGAATTAACACAAAAGGCTCATTTCTGCGTGGTTCTTTTGAAGACAGCCAGATAATACCAACCCCCTGTTTTGTGTGTGCGTTTTTGGGGTCACAGGAGAGGGCACATTAAGCCGGCAGCGCCAAGCTGGTCATTTTGCTGCAAACTCTGCTGGTGATTTCCACCTCTTTCTGTCCTTTCTCATGCCTTTCTTTCCCTTTTAATGTGCCACCAGGGTCTAACAGGCCTTCATGAGCGGCTTGAAGGCATCCCAGCTATTATTGAGACCCCTGAGTACTTAACTACAAAATGAGAAAGGAAAAGTGGGTGCTGGGGGGGGCTCTGGGAGCACTGCTACCTTTAGTCAGTCTCTCCGTCTGAGAGCGAGTTGGGGGGGGACAGCAGCCACAGCCACCGGCCCCCCCTGCCAAGATGAAAGCTGCATCCACTTTAAAGTGGATTAGGGGGGCAAAACACTGAAACAATGGGAGGTGAAAAATCAAATTAGGCCCCTAAACATCAAAAAAGAGCTGAGCCTGGTCCCTTCTAATCCGCCGACTTTCTGTAAGTGATACGTTCAGCATGGCGACCCGCTCCCTGTGAGGCGACTCTGACGGCTGCCTTCACAGGCAGAGCACCACCTAAAGTTGCTACGAAGACGTTTGATGCTTCTCCGTCTATGGAGCGGGAGCTTCGAAGACCAAATCCATACAGGAGATTTTCTCTAAGGATGCTGGAGCACATACTTGTGAAAAGTCTAACTTGTTTCTGTGCAGTGTCCAAGCGACGCTCAGGTGTTTATAGCAACGAGAGATGAATTTATGGGGCAGGGCAGCCGCCGCGGAGAGGACAGAGCACGCCGGGCCGTGCGCCTGCCTCGCCAGTCTGGTCCCCCCGTCACTCTCCCCAAAGAGCCGCGGGGGAGCGGCTTTCCATGTTGCATTGTTCACGCTCTGCCTCCAATTTGCTCCTCACATTCTGCAGCCCATCCAAAACGTTACGCTGGCTTAAGGGACAAATCACGCACACAAAAAAGGAAAAAAATCAGGCAAAGAGAAAAGGCCAGCCCTTCACAGCAAAGCAATTATGGCCGCATTTGATGGCAGAAGCCACTGCTGGCGGCTTTTCAGGGGAAGCTTCAGTGCCCTGACAGAGCGCCATGCTTTAGCACCACAGCTAATAGCCATAGCGCCAGCAATTTTTACGGTACAAGACATTAACACGGCTACACTCCCCAGCAATGCAAGCTGAAAGAGCTGTAAAAAGGCCAGCGGTTTGGTGAGGGCCTTCACAAGCTGCCAGCGGGACGGTCAGATACCCAAGAAAAGTGTGGCCAGGGTGTGATTTAAGGAAACTCCTGCTCTCAGGTCTAATTATGCTGTTACCATCCTGGGCGCAGCATAGCACACAGCAACCCCGAAGCACAAATTAGACCACACACCGCTGGAAAAACAAAAGAAGGAGAATTTTAAAGGGGGCACTGTCATAAACCCAGAACAATAAAGAGTCTCTTAAATTGTTACTTCATAGTCATATCATTTGCCCCAATTTCCCAAGAACTCCAAAAAAGAAATGATTTTCTTAATGTGTTTTTTTAAAGATGTGCCAAATCTCTCATTAAGGCAGCAAAAATTATATTCCCTAATATTGTTTGTTGCTTTATTTCCTGTATAATAAAAATGAAAATAGTTTAAAAAAAAACATCACGGTAATAACATTATTAATAATAGCAATTCTGTTTTTCTTTTTCCAAGCTGACTAAAATTCATTCATTCATTCCATTATTTTTTAGTTTCTCGATTTAATATATACATGTACATATATAAAAAAAAACAAAAACAAAACATCAGCCCTTGATTTTGTGCAAGCAGCGAACAGAAGTTAAACTTAATGAGAATCTTGGACTGCTGATGTCTGTGATGAAGGATCCGTGGCTAAGATCTGCTTTATAAGGAAACACGTTGGCTCGTTTCAATTGAAATTCTCTGCAGAAAACAGCTGACTAAAAGGTCATTGAAGAGAAGTGTCACTACAAGGCCTACAAGCAGATAAACTAAACTTTTGTTCAGCAGAACACAATGCCGGGCTCCCATCTGCTGCAGACACACATGCCCAGGGTCTGCTCGCCATTCTCGTACCTTAAATGTAATCTTGGCTCCTCAATGCGGCCAGAATGTGTTATTCTGATGTCTGTTTCTTTCAGCCATTCGTTTGGTGTTAAGTAACTCAGCGCTGTGCTCTGGGATTATGTCCCGTATCGTGATGTTTAACAGCACAAATCAATTTGATTACACATCCGTATGCGGTCATAAATGAGAAGATATTATAATTACGTACATCAGACCTGATGGGGTGTCAGCATGAAGCCGAGAGGCCGTAGAATAAAACGGCAACAAGAAAATAATAAAAAATAAAATGAAATAAAAATCATGATTATTATTATCATTATTATTATTATCATCATGCGTGCTCAGAAATAAGCCTACTTCAATTATATATATATGTGCGTGTGTGTGGTTTTATTTGATTTTTGTCATTTTGATTCCACCTTCCACTGTCGCACTCAGCTCTTCATCTGCGTCTCTGCGGCCGTCAAAAGCCGGACGGAGGAGGAAAGTTGATGACAGAGGCAGAGCAGACAGACAGAAGGACACAAAGAGGAAAAGACCCCCAGGACCCCCAGAGCAACAGCCTCCGCTCATTGAAACGCCATCTGTGCTTTAAATAGATGAGAGTTTTGTTGCCCCCACATTTTTCACAAAACGCTAGTGGCGCTGAATGGGAATAAAGCTAACAGTAATTTATAAAGGCCATAAACAAATAAAGGTGAAAAGATTCTACACTCCCTCAGTCGGCCGCACATAAGACAAATTACACGGCCTAAAGTGGCATGACACAGAATTCTGAGCAACAAAACCTTACAAAAGAAATAGAATTAAGCCCTGAGAAAATTAAAAGCAGGTTTCTTATTATGGGCTCTTTAAATCCAAAGCACTAAAGCCGGTTGTTCACAGGTAAAAAAAAATTCAAAATCTTTAGAAATGAATTACTGGATAAGATATTGAGAGGAAAACCTTTCGGTGAATAAGGAGAAGCGCTCGACTTTCTTTTTCTTTCATATATGAATTTAATGCTAAGGTGTGTTTATATATACGGGATTTCACGCAGTTCAAATGCTCACACATTTTAAGTGGGATATCAGGCGAGCAGAGCTTCTCTGATTTTCATTTGCAGCTTAGCAATTCTAAAGCATTTTTATTTCAGTGCTTTTTCTTAATATTATTAATTTTCCAAATAATAATGCAGCACGCGGGACAAATCAATCTTATTCATATATACAAATTTGGAAAGACTTTGCAGATTTTTGTCATTTGAAAGCCCTGTATTTCATCTGGATTTTCTGACTAAAATGCCGCAAACACGGGCAGGATGCGGATGATGCGGATGATGCTGATGATGCTGACGCCCCCTGCTCCCTCCCCGCCGGCACCCACTCAGGCTCGGGCTGTCCGGGCAGCAAATTCCCTGCCTATCGATCGGCTGGAGAAATTCTTCTTGTCCAGAATGACGCCCACTTCAGCACATTAAAAATGCATCGTTTTCCAGGTGACAGCCGTCTACACCGCAGGGGACGCCAGCATTTCGATGCCTTTCGGCCACAATTCGAGTGCTTCTTCAAACTGCTCTTACGTATCGAAATGATCATGGGGTCGCCCGTCACGACCAGCCTTCATCACCTAACCAGACGCACAGTCAGGATGCAGAAGGCAAACTTTCCACTCTTCCTTTAAAGCCTCTTCCTCCTCCTCCTCCTCCTCCGCGGCCCTCCGATGCTCCCACTTCAGATCGAGTGCAGGCTTTCATTTACATACCATCCTTGTCAATTAATTAAACTTCTTCCTTTATTCAGACACACCAATTAGCATGAGATAAATATGCATTAGTGCTCTTGTTTCACAATTCGCCATATTCTATTTAACACGCCGCGTCGTTAACAGCCTTCATTTGCATCCAGTGTAATTTAATTGAGTGTTAATGAGGTACCTTCATGTGGTGCTTTCAGGAGCACCGTGTCGTGGTGGCTTCATTCTTATTTAATAATATTATTATTATTAATAATAATGACTCCAACCAAAGGGTCCTAACAGGTTTGGAGAGACGGCGGAGCAGAGCGTCCAGAGGCGTATAAATGAGGCAGCACCTTCATCATCCTCATCATCCTCGATTCGAACCCCATCAGGCCAGCTTAGACTATGCTGTCATAATACAGACCGTCTAAATCAAAGCAGCAAAACAGCAGCAATAAGAAGCAAAGGGATGCTGAGAAGAGGAGGCTCCTCTTTTCAAACTGAACTGCACCCATAATAATATTTAATTGCCTTACTTTATTATGGAACTTAATGAATTTTAAAACATAAGGTAAAATTTAGCATATTTCTATCAGCTTATGTCGGTATTACAGCTCTTCAAATTTGGACCAACGCCGGACCATTTATATTATTTTAATTTAATTAAATCAAGGCACATGTTCGATTTTTCGCCATTAAAAACTCCGCTTTATGGTGTAATTCCAAAAACTATCAGCCAGGTCACTGGCATAAGAGAGGCCAATGGCTTTTAATTAAGGAGCGAGGCTTTTATCGCGAGGCGCCCCTTCTGTCCGGACGCACAGTGGGATTCGCTCCTACACACACTGAACATGACCATTTATTACGACATGGCCAGATGAAAAGCAAGAGGCCACTACTTTACAATCCATTCATCTCTTACTTAAAATATATTTCACTGTAATTATTAAGCCATGCAGTCAAGCCACATGTTAATCAGCCTTCTCCAGTTCACAAGGCTCGACAGTTTTAAGGCTTTAATACTGTTTATAAAGTTCTTTTTTTTTCACAATTTCAGACAACTTAATAGCCAAAAACAACATTGGCTTAAAACGATTTTACAAACACCCGCAGTGCACCGTAAACGAGGGAGGGCCGCATGGCAGCGATGCCCGTTTCTGTGTCTCCGCTTCCTCTCGGTCACGGGAAGCAGAAAAGTGTGTCATTAATACCAAATTCTATAGTGCGTTATACACGCACGTGACAGAAGAAATCAGCTGATATTTAAAAGTACCTCCCATTTCAGATTTTTATTCACATTCAAGTGTTCACAGTATTTATTAGTAGCCATTTTATTAAAGCGTTTAGATTTCACTTGTTGCCCCACTACTGCGTAAGTGGTTAGAAGATGGACGGACGGACGGATGGACGGACGGACTTGGCTACATTTTACACATAGTAACTCTTGACAGATGTGTACATTGACACATAAACTTTCCTTTTATTTTCATTTTAATGCGTACTTTTTTTCAGCCATTTCTCTTACTTGTGGTTAAGGCTGCAGCGGACAGACTTCTGGAAGAAAGAGGCTCCTCATGCCGTGAGATAAGCAGAAACCTGAGGTGGTTTATTGAGCCGATCCATTTGCCGAACACTAAATCCTTTGGAGGAACAATGTGTAGAATAGCTGAAAAGGGAACTATTAGGAGGGCCACAGCTCAGAGGCCACCCCGGCCTGGCAGACTGTCACCCGGCCGAGGGCCAAGTCACTTGACCTCCCCAGGCTCGGTCCCAGCCAGCCCTAATACAAAGTGACAGGAGCCCCCCATGGCTCCCACCCACACACATTCACACATTCATGCAGTCACTCAATCACTCCATCCTGCTGGAAGATGTGAGAACGGCCGCGTCTCAGCCCACACATCGTACCAGGACAACACGGCTGCCGTTGCCTTACCGCTGCTGCCGGTTATCTGGGTTCAGAGTGAGACCTCGGCGGGTGCATTGCATGCCACACCCATCGCGACCGTGAGCCCCCAGATTGCTCTTCGTGAGTTGGCGGGGGGGCTCCTGCCTCCTTGTCGGCATGGCATTTGTGATTTCACGGCAGACTGGGTGGTGCTGTTGAGTGCTCCGCCCCTCGGGCCCAGCAGGCCGCCTCCAGCATTCTTCCCCGAGCCGCCACACACACACACACACACACACACACACACACGTCAGTGCCCTGCCCCCTAGACCCCGCTCGCTCATTCCTGTCTGCCTGCTCAGCTTCTGTGGGCCAATTCTCTCCAACATTGTTCCGATTAAGACAAAGTCCCAAAATCCATCCCGGGGCAATAATTGGCCCTCTGACGGCTGGCCTGAATGATGGCAGGCTGGTTAACGATCCTCAAGTCAAACTAAATTTCCTAACCTTTATGTCGCTGTTCGATGGCTTTTACCGAGAGAGGGCGAGAAAGGAAAAACATTATTTAAGTGTAACGCTGCGAAAGCAGGCTTGGTGCTTCACACTGGGCCACCTGACGCTCCGTTCGGCGGCGGTACCTTACCGCCTACCGCCCTCACCCAGCTGCCCTGAGACATTTTTCACTGTGTGACGGACGCTTGCTGTTTGGCATCGGATGGTGAAGGAATCGTTAGACAAACCTGAATTGCACAACATCGCCTCCCTGCTCAGGAAGCGCGGTGGCAGAAAGGAGACCGTTGGCCAGAGAGGTTTCCCCTGCTGGGGGCCATGCTCTTCCTATCGTAAATCTCACCCTCTGTCTCCACATCACTGTTCCACATGTACAGCATTCACGTTTGCCTGAGACCCGCATCATTGCGCTAAGCCCTCAGACTGAGTGTGAGGCTGACTGTATCACTGAGTGCTTCCTGGGGAGTCAGAGGGCTTTATGGGATGGTGAGTCACAGCAGAACACCTCATACTGCTGTGAGACGTAGCTGAACATCTCCACTGAGTACCACGTTAAAGTCAGCTTCGGACATATCGTTTCCGTCAAGAGAACGTCGGCCACACAGCCACTCGTCCTACCATTCCCACAATCCCTGAGGCCAGGGAGAACATTTGGGCAAACCAAAACACGCAGCTTTGGCATGGAGTGAGAGGCAAAAAGAGCCTGGCCTCCCGAGAAGGAATGGAGGTGCCCTCCTTAAACAGGCCGGACTCTCAGGCCTCGTTAACATGCAGTGCGGTGACTTTTCACTCTCTCTCTAAAGTGTACTTAATAAAATGTGGGTCTGCAGCCCTCACAAAAGGTGGCTACACGTCAGCCCTGCCTCATTACCATGTGAGAGGCCCCCGGCTTTCAGAGGAACCGCTGGACAGGGACTGCTGCCCCAAGCTGGGGGGCCCAGGCGCAGAGCATCCCACTTGGGGTCTTCTTACAGCTGTGTCCACAAACTGTAGATACCAGTGTCGCCATGACAGCATTCGTGGGCGGAGCAACAAGCTGCTCACTCACCTCCATACATTTTATTTATTCCCATCACCAGGTTTTAATTAAGGTTATAATGAATTAATGGCAAAACCGGTCACCCTGTTCCCTCCGCGTGTAATTACTGCCTGTGAACGTGTACACACACAGATAACACACTACAACACACACAGATGTCACACAAACTGTGACATACAGAGACCATATAATTACAACAGACACAAAGTGACATTCCGGAATGTCCCCCCCGTCTACCCTGTCGTCCGTACCGACCTCTTCACTGCCAGTAGCGCAGCAGTATGCTTGATTAAGTTTTAATTTCAGCAAATTACCAATCATCAGGAGGCCACGCCAGTGAATCATGTGGCTACCAAGTCGTTTATCTGGGTACAAAGATGCCAGGCGACGTCCTGCCCTGTTAACGTGCCCTCCCCATGGCGCCAGATTTCGCTGTGCAAATAGGCTGCTCTACCTGCCGCTAACTTGGGCCAGAATCCCGGCCCGCACCAGAGCTGGAGTGTCCGTGCCCACGGTGGGGCTCAGCCATGCGGGCCACCGCTGGTCTTATCTCCACCTGGATCCGAAAGTGTCACACCCCCCAGCTGATGGCTAACAACCACGTGACCCGTGACATGTCACAGCTCTAATTTGTCTTGGACGATGCACGTAGCCAGTGTTTCAGCAAAAAGGCGTGCAAAATGACCACCTACATCTCCGGCTGTAGGGGAGGCGGGTCGAGCCTCTGTGAAGGGAAAGGCGGCCCGGGACCGTCCCTGCCGGGAGATTTATGGCAGCCCCTGGGGTGATTGTCCAACACAGCCTTCCTGTTGCTCTGACAATAGGCAGAGATTAACAAGGCCTGTCAGTTTCCCCACACTACAGATCTCTTTTTGTTCTTGTTAAAAGGTCCCCTAATTAGCGCAGAGGGGCTTGCTATCTACTATCGCTCAGGCGCACCGGCATCAGTGGTGGGGGGGGGTCGCCATGGAGAAGAAGGAGACGTTATTTTTCTTTGGGTTACAAAAAGCTTCTAACGAAAGCTCACAATATCAGCAGCACAGTAGCCATAGATCTTATTCACGACCTGTGCTGCCTTATCTCGCTGCCTGCTTTAATGAGCTTTAATAAGGGGAACATTTTGTACCAACATGGTGCTGCTATTTTATCTGCTGCTGTCTCTCTCTCCCTCTCTCTCTCCCTCTCTCTCCCTCTCTCTCTCCCTCTCTCTCTCCCTCTCTCCCTTCCCAGTTCCCACTCGGTGAATGAATCATATCTCTCTCCCTACATATGCTAACACCCATGTAATTACCGGACGCCTTAAATAATACGGGTCCTAAAACTGTCACACAGATTACAAGCAAACAAGGCGGGCGGCCTCATAACCAGACCGTCATCGTTACGATTAATTTATCACGGGAGCCAGTGGACGAGGAGCACGTTGAATTAATGCGGTAGGGAGGAGGGTCGGTCCGCCAGAGGAGCCCGTGGTGTCAGATGACGGCCACCGGAGGTCAGCCTGTACCCTGCTGTGTTTTAAATGAGGCAGCAGGTGGTATAGTGGTTAAGGAACTGCGTACGGGCCCAGAGTTCCCTACCAGTGACTGGGGAACGGTTGTGTTTCTGCAAAACGCCCAGCTGTACAAACTGCAGGATGCGTAGGTGACTTTGGTTAAGAGGGGCAGCTGAGCTGGATACACGTCACTGTGAAACATCCGCACAGCACTGCATTACATTTTGTGCTGTAGATCTCAGTGTAAGCTGTAATCTGTAGGCAGCATGCGCCCTGCATTTGCCCCTCAGCCGCCCATATCTGGGCTCTTCCCTTCCGTCAAGGTGGCATGCTGTTTGCCTGCTAGTACCAGCCCAGGAGATGGATGCATTCCCAGACAGATAACTAAACTTAACGGCGGCGTCGCTGTCAGTACGCGTGGCGGGGTGCTGCTGCTGCAGGAGACCGTGGCTGGCGGTCTGCCCGTGGTCCGTCTCCCGGTGCTCCTGAAGGGAGGTACCCCGTTCTCCCGGTGCAGCCAGCTTCCTCTGCTGAAGCCCCTAATTCATCATGCCGGTGGCTGATTGATCTTTTTCTTATAGGCCAAGGCTGCTGAATTCGCACTAACGGCTCACAGCCTCACGGGATAACGGCTGGGCAACGAGCAGCGACGTTTCTAAAATGTATCAATCGCACGGTGGCTGCCAAGAGGGTCGAGGAGCACTGAGGACAGCGGGGGGAGGCTCTAATCGGGCCCCAGTCCGCCTGGTTGCAGTGAACTTGTTTTTTATAATACTACTGATCCGTGATCTTGGCCTTTCTCAGGCATCGCAAAGTGCTTTGTGACATGACCGAATAAAGCCTGATTGATTATCTGACCGAATATTAAGAGTCCATCTACCTGATGACTTTTATGGCCAGTGACAAACTTGAGTAAAGCTCTGCTCTGCCACACAGAACTTGCAGGTTGCACAGTGGCAGGCACAGTGCAGTGCTGCTGAAGTGGATTACCCATAATGCCCTGGAGCCTACCTGGACAGCCGGGTTAGCGGGGCAGCATGGCAGTAGAGCCTCAAGGGGCTCAGGAGAGCAGTAACAATCAGCTTGCCCTCATTTGTTTAATGGATTACATTCTCCATGCAGCATCGAATAAACTTTACTATGCGGGAGAAACCAAAGGAGGAAGCGACAGCCTCCGAAAGCATGAATGACTGAAATCAGCATCATGGGATGTGGAGAAAGCGGGCAATGGTGGATGACAGGGGAGCAGGAAACGAGCGACTCCACTGACCGAGCGCGGAGACAGCAAGCCCTTAGCACAAAAAAGTAAAAAGGTTTTAATGACTTGAGGAGATTTACGGGCTGAACGCGGCAGGCAGGGGAAGCCCTCTTCGAGTCCAGGTGGGAGGGGAGGAGCCCAGAGTGCAGCCAGTGTGTGGTCCTGGGAGAGCAGACTCCACGGGGGGGGGTTCCGGCACACTGAGGACGGGGGCGGGGGTGGCAGGAAGGAGACTAGGTGGCGAATGAGAGGGCAAGGTGACGAGGCACCAGGGAAAGGGCAATGAATTATTTATAAAGGCCCTGATGGACAGGCTGAATGAAAAGGCCTGGGTCGAACCAGAGCCCAGCTAGTGCCAAAGCAGCACGGAACACTCCGGTGTTGGAGGGACACTGGCTGCCTGTTTAACCCCACACTAGCAGGGTCCATTCCATGGGGGGACCACAGGGACCCAGAGAAGCCCCGGAAGGCCCTGCGGACGGGGGGCCCCAGCTGTGTTCGGAACGGCATCTTTTCCTGACATAAAGCCAGGTTTCTCAGATTGTCACTGTGTTTGATTCGCCCCACAGGAGGCTGGGATATGTGTTTAACTAAAGCTGCCCCCCCACACATACACTTTAAAAAGGGCGCCTGAAATCAATGTCTCTCTGAATGGAGGTCACAAGGGCAGCTGCTCAGGGAAAAGGGACAGATTTTCTCTCTAAGTCCCCTCCCCCTCCCCACAGAGGCAGATTCCATGCATTTTGCCACCAGGATGCGATATTAGATGGCTCACCCTGCAGTGAAGCCCATGGAGGCTAGTGGGGCCCCCCGAAACCTAAGGTGCCACGGGGCCTGGGAGACCCTTACAAGGCACCACCCTGTAAGGGTCTATGTAAAACTGAACAGTGACTGACCGGCCCCACATGGCCCAGAAAAGCCCCCCGCTGACAAACTGGTAGAAAAACAAGCACAGATTTCTTCTCTGCTGGGGTCGAGCCTCTCCTGCAGACCCCCCTAGTCAGACGCCGCAGCTCTTTCCTGGGTCAAGACAGTAACCCTAATTGGGCTTCAGCTTCCATCACAGCTTCTTAACTGTAGTGGCCCCAGATTTCGATGAAGGCAGCCGGTCTGATTCTCATTCACATCTCGCGAGACCGACTGCCGAGAGCTACGGCTAACCGGCTGACCATGTGACTGGGTGAAACACAGGAAGGTCACGCCCAACCACGCGTGAGCAGGCCGGCGGCTGCTGGACTGTAAGTAACACGTTCATTTGCTGGGATAATGGCGAGTGGGACATGTGGGCATGGCCTGACCAGGCAGCAGAGCACCCGCATCAGCGTAATCATTGGATTGCTCTTTTAAGAGGCCATTGATTGATGTCATTAGCTTGCTGAGTGTTTACTGATCGCATCCAGCAGAGCCCAGAGATCCCCGCACATCTGATGGGGCTCGGCTCTGATACCACTCATGGTGATTAATTCCACATTACTGAAAATCTGAGTATCGAGTCCCAGCAGGGGCACGGCCGTTGTACCTTTTGACAGTATTCCTGTTCATAACAGCTAAACTCGATAATACTTGCATGCCTTTCCAAGCACACACTTAAGGCAGCACCCGGGGGTTAAGGTCATCACGAAATGCCCCCGTCACCCCCCCAGCACGTGACGGCCCTCACCTCACTCAGAATGCGGAGAACTTCACCGAACTAAGGTCAACACAGAATGACAACGAAGAATACATGAATTTATGATTCGTTTTTATTTATACTAACTTGTACAGCGTCAATACATGTTTGACAGACAGACAGACAGACAGACAGACAGACAGACAGACAGATAATTAAAGGGGCGTCAGACCATTTTGGAAAGTGATGCCCTTGGCTGTGCTGGTTACCCCCACCTTGCCCCACCTGCCCCCATCCTGCAGATGGACTCTGTGCGATCTGAGCAGTCGGGATGCGAAATAGCAGCGGGAGATAGATGGTGAACAAACATGTTAATGTGCAGAGAGGGAGTGACAGATATCGAATTTAAATATGAGACAGGGCTGTGTGAGGATGGCTGATTAGGATGCAGTGCTGGATCGATAGACGAGCTGACAGATAGATTACAAAAGTAAACAGATGATACAAGCTGCTAAATTATTAATTGGGCTGCGAGGATTTGGGCAGCCAGTGACATGACGGCAGAGGAAGTAGCAACACTTTAAAATGCGTGTCAGCAGCTCCCACGCATCCTGATTATGCGGGCAGACGGAGGGGCCTCACTGAGCGTGTGCAGACCCGCCCCACGCGCTGCGAGCTCCATGCAGCCTCACAGCCCTTGTTTATGCATGCAGGCCCTTAAGCAGCCATACGGCACGGCGATTATATTGTAATGAAGCTCTTCAGGGCCCCGACTGGCCGTGAGCGTGTGTGTGCAGAGAGTGTACGGTGATTTGGCCGAATCAGGGGACTGGCATTCCTCGGGAGTGGCCTGTCGGCAGCCAGGAGATCGGGCCCTGCTAGGGGGCCACACCGAGGAGTCGGGGGACAGTAGGGGCCACGGCGGGACAGAAGGAGAGCCGGCAGAGGGCATCTACTTGACACCACCCTGCTGGTCCCGGAGCGGGTGACACCAGCAACGCATTGATTTGTGAGCCAGGGGAACGGCGCTGACCCACAGCCTAGGACCACCCAGCACAGCAGCACAGGGCCCTGGGACAGATAAGGTGTTCATTGTGAGGCGGAACGTGGCGAGGCACTTAGGAGCCACAGACCCCCTGAACACGCCCTGACAAAGCAGCTGACAGCGAAGCCCACCCCCCATCTTCGCAGGGAGCCTCCAGCTTCAGAGGGGCCACATCTCCTTGCTTCTCCTCAGCTTTCCTGCTCTGGCCAACCAGACGCCCCCCTTTCCCACATGAAGACCCGGGCTGTTTGTGTCCCTGCGTCGTGTTGGATGCCGCCGTTGTCATGTGACTCTCCGTTCATTTGCCTAACACTGGATCCCATGGTGCATTTCAATCATAGGGGTTGCCCACCAATCTGTATCCAATTCAAGGGGCCCAGGCAACAAAGGCCAGACAGGAAGCCTTAATCCGCCACAATGGGGCAGCCTGCCACCCTTTAACTGTTTCACAGCCAGACAACACCTGCTACCAGCCACAGGGGCAACGGCACCCCACCTCCCAGTGCCGAAGACGTAGGGTGAATTTCAAATATCAAATTCAAAATAGACAAACAGTCAAATGAAAAAGCAGGAAGCGATCCGGATGCGGGCTTTAACTTCTGCACACGATTGTCTCAGCTGCACAGCCCAGCAGACAGAGGTCTGCTTAAATAAAGGATCAGTCCCCGAGGCTCACAAGGACACGCATGAGGGTGAATGAGAGACAGAGGTAAACAGAGGGAGGCAGCCATGCTGGGACTAGCCCACAGGGGACCTCGTGGGGGGGGGGGGGGGCAAGAGGGCAAGCCTTTTAACATCTGGCTACGCAGAGCCCAGCTCCACACTGGCTGTGTAATTATTAGAACACACCCACTTAACTTAACCTGGCCACCAGACCGTAACGGGAGCTGGGCTCAGCTCGCGATGACCATGTCTGTCTCCTTGGAGGCAGTGCCTCTTTAACTCCTCGCATGCCAGACCTGCAGCCGCCGTTAGGCTGCTTCTGCCAGCACTTTATGGACAATGTTGTAATAACGTTGTGATAATGTTAAGGTGAAACTAACACTAACTTATTTTCACTGGCAGGTTAAAGGTGCTGTGAGAGCCGGACAGGATCACATTCGATTGGTCGGAGACACGGTCGGCACTGCCCCTGATGTTTCAGGCCTGCATGCTGAGACTATCGATGCATACGGAGTTTGCAGAGCAAACCAGAGAGATTCTAGGAACTCCTAAGAGTAAGACAGAGCACTTTCAACTTTGTAAATTAAAGTATTTTACTGTACTGCTAATTATTTCATTTTCATTTTCATTTTAGGTTGCCTTTCCCCCTCCCGCTCTCCCTCTTCGCATTTCTCCCCCTCCCTCCCTTTTCCCCATTTTCTCTCAGTCTCTCCTGCTCCCCCTCTTCCTCCCCTTCCCCTCTCTCCTTCTCCACCTCCCTCTCTCTCCCCTTCTTTTTTCCCCCTTCCCCTCTCTCTTCCTCCAGTACTCCTCCCCCTCTTCCCACAGCCTGTCTGCAGACCTTAAGAATCAAAGTTCACCGCCCTGCTTTGGGATTGTTTCTCTTCTCCATAACTGCCCCCTGAAGTTTCCAGTATCTCCCCAAAGAAAAACAAGCATGGTGTGGCCTCAGCTGAAGACATCTGCTCTTTGAAAAAGACGACATGTTTAAACAGCTGTCAGATCGCACTGCGCTTTTGAGCAGCAGACACCAGAAACACCAAAATAACCCAGGCTGCCACTGACAGATCTGGGAGATGCCACTAAAAACACGGCCTACAAAGTCAATCACGCTGACGCACCACTGAATGCCAACAGATAATTAGAGGCACAAATAAATGGATGGATAGACACCCTGAAAGACAGACAGAGAGTCCCCCGCCTGGTAAACAGCTAGAGGTGTCATCAGCCAAGCACCTTCTACCGTCTCTTCTCTAGAGATGATAGCGAGCTGCCTGCTACCATCGGGTCCAGCCCAGGAGAGCAGGCATCCCCAGGAGGTCATCGATGGACAGTCCGTCCACCGTGCCAGCGGCCCCCCTGCCTAACGTGCTCTGTAAATCAGCACAGATTTATGGGGGCCAGACACATGAGCGCTCAGGAAGGAAGCAGGACTTCTCGCTCACTGTTGTCTTGAGGGCTTTTCTGTTTTATTTTGGGCGCTCAGGAAGGCAGCCGGCCTCTGCGTTTTGACTCAGAGGCCGCTGATCGCTCACCCTCTCCTTTCATTATTTCTTTTATCCCCCCCCGACTGGACGCTCTCACTCTGTGTACAAACACCAGACTCTGCTATCGGTTCACTTTGGCTGCTGATGAGAGGAGGAAGCCGTCGAACTTATACAACACACGTGTGAAGACGTACACACAGTCGCACACGGAGCCCTGATGATAATTGAACCATTTAGTGTCATAAACCTGCCGATGACGTTATAATGTGAGGCTCCACAACTGGCTGACGTAGGACACTAACACTTAGTCGTGACGTGGGGGCGCCAGTGTGGGACGAGGGACAGACACACCTGACATGGCTCAGGCAGGACGGGATAGCGATACGCAGCCAGAGCCTGTCGAGAGGAACCCCCTAAAGTCTCTTACACACAAGTGCTGAAATTCAATTGCATGAAAGGCTTTGTGGTCTGGGGCCGTAATCTAATTAGACACAGCTCTGAAATACAGCCTGCAGCTCCAGGTTTGACAGTCCGCTTTTCCCAGTAGATCTCAGGCAGCGGTCGCCATAGAGAGGCAGTCTCCCATCTAAGTCTGCTCACCTTAATCCCTCGCAGGTCCGCCGGGCGCCCTTTTAATCCAGCGGCACGAACATCGGGGTGGCGGCTCCCGCCTGCCGTTGTCGGGGGCGATGCCTCCCCACCTGCTGCTTCGAGGGACCAGACCAACGGCCGGCACGCGGACATCGCCCCAATTAAAATGAGCAATATGTTGCCTAACAAAGGCAGCCGTCTTCAGAGGAGCTGTTTAAATAAAACTGTTTCCACATTTTCAGGTGGAAATACTTCATTTAAAATATGACAGTCAAGTCTGACCAGTGGGGCTGATTTTATCCTGGTACTGCGGACTCACACTGGAGCCTAGTACTGCAGCCTAGTACTGCGGATTCACACTGGAGCCTAGTACTGCAGCCTAGTACTGCGGATTCACACTGGAGCCTAGTACTGCGGAGTCACACTGGAGCCTAGTACTGCAGCCTAGTACTGCGGATTCACACTGGAGCCTAGTACTGCAGCCTAGTACTGCGGA
>JAACJT020000036.1:400833-412384 GCA_009936485.2 Gymnarchus niloticus
CTAGTACTGCAGCCTAGTACTGCGGATTCACACTGGAGACTAGTACTGCAGCCTAGTACTGCGGATTCACACTGGAGACTAGTACTGCGGAGTCACACTGGAGCCTAGTACTGCAGCCTAGTACTGCGGATTCACACTGGAGACTAGTACTGCAGCCTAGTACTGCGGATTCACACTGGAGACTAGTACTGCAGCCTAGTACTGCGGAGTCACACTGGAGACTAGTACTGCAGCCTAGTACTGCGGAGTCACACTGCCATTTAGCATGGTCGCGTGGGGAAATGAGCGGCTCTGACACATGAAAACACGACACCCTTTCCTGCCTCATTTGAAAACACGATGACACTTTTAACTACTGTGCATTTCAGAATAGCATGTTAGCAGTCTGCTACAGAAACACTTCTCTAAGGAACACAGACACTCACGCTGGTGCCAAACAAGAAACAGTATGAGTGATTGAGTGTTAAATGTGCCCCGAGTGACTCACAAACTGAGGACCACTTGAGTGAGTGGCTCCAGAACCCAAACGGAGACCACCCAAAAGTGAACGTGGCCACCAGAGAGAGCATAGAGAGGGAGGGAGGGAGGGAGGAAGGGGAAGCGGCTCAGAGTACGCACACAGCAACCTCAGGTGGACAGAATGAGGCAGAGCCAAAATCAGGGGATTGTGGGAGAAGCGGGCTACTGTCAGCAGGGGGCGTCACAGCCTCACGGGGGCCTGCTGCGTGCAGTAAAGCCTCGCGGAGCTGGTCACGCCTGTCTGAAAGCGTCGGCCTACTCCTGTCATAGCAGTCAGGGTGACTCTCTCCACAGAAGCCCTTCCCACGCCATCACACACACACACACACACACATCATCTCGCCTTCCACCTGTCGGTGCGAGACACGAGGGCTCAAACACGTGACGTCACGGGCCGCACGTTGACAGTGACCTCTGTCATGCTCCCGTGTTCAGCTGGCAGGATGTGACACACGCTAACACACATTACGGGGGAGAAGCCAAGGGTGTGAAACGGTGCTAAGAGGCACGGTCTGAGGCCCTCGTCTTATTCTGAACGTGACTGGCTAGCGTGAGAGATCAAGCCAGCCTCTGGAAGCCACCTACGAAGGAGCGGAGGTGAAGCTGGCCAGGTTTGGTTCAGCTGCAGGCGCTTTAGAGAGTACTCACAGCGCTCGATGCGGTCCTCTGGACTGGATGAGGCCTCGCGGTCTGAGAGCAGGCCTGACACCGCGAAGATCTTCTTTCCGGCATCTTCCACAGCCTTCAGGGCCCCCGGCGAGCTAGAGGGGATCTGGGCCCCGCCGTAGTCGTACTCCTTTCCCTCGGCGTCTGAGTAGCGCAGGTGGGGCGAGGCCTCGGCCTCCAGGCAGCCCTTGAGACGCTTGGCGGGTGTAAAAGCTGACTGGTAGCCCCCAGCGCCATCACGCTCTTCGGGAGGCGACGCGAAGGGCCGGAAGGCGCCCACGCCGCTGTGGTTGAGCATGCTGATGGGGGTGCAGTCCAGGTTGGGCGGGGCAAACTGGTGGTGCAAGTGGAGCAGGGAGGGCGGAAAGTCCCGGCTGGCAAAACCCCCGGGCACGGCACCCTGGCGGTGGTACATGGAGGCAAACGTGTAGGAGCCATTAGTGAAAGGAAGGTGCACCTCCTTCTCCACGGACACGGGTACACCAAACGGCCGCGGCTGCTGGCACGGGATGGAGGCATCACGGCTGGCCTCCGCCGTCGACGCCAGGACCATGAGTGCCGGCGAGGCCAGAGGGTTGGGCAGGTAGGAGGAGCTCTCCATCTTAAAGGCGGCACGATGCAGGTCCATGTGGGCTTAGGGAGGGGCTGCCTGCAAGAGAGAGAAATGCGGGCCCGGGGCGGTTCAGCTGAGGGCCCTGCACTCCGGACACAGTGATCCTGGAGAGGTCCAGACGGGTCTGCGGCCTGCTTGCTCACAGCTGGGTCATTCTCGGGAGGGGGCGCTCTGTGGGGAGAGGGGCCACAGTTCAGCGATGGGCGAACCTCAAGGCAAGCCTGCTGCTTTATTCATTCATCTCCCGCATCGCGCCATCACAGATGAGAGGCACCATCCCGCATCAGATAAGAGCCCGAGGCAACTGGTGCGAACATCGCCTGCACCTCGCATGCACGATAGCATATCTAAGCAGCATCTGTACAGCAAATTTGACTGAATGAATATATTACCTACACTTCACCTTTGACCTTTGGGGGCGTGAAAGAGCCTGAGGGACTCGACGGTGAGATCTGAGGAAAGACGGCTGGAGTTACTGAAGCGGAAAAACGTTTCCGAAACGTTTACCTACGTTCACTCCGAGGCGGGGATGGTCAGTGTCCTTTCATTTCAATTTACTGACATTACGATCCTGATTTAAATATTCAATAAATGTAATGAAAAATCTATATAACGTAAACAGCCCCGAATGGCAGAAATTTAGACATTTACCTTTTCTGATTTGGAAAATAAAAATGATTAAACCATTAAGAATGGACTGTTGTGTACAGTGACTTTGAATCTATAAAATCACAATCAGATGTGTGCTTCCGCTGGTTGTCCTCAGAATGAAAGAAAACACGCAAGAATAAAAGTAATTTTAAAAAAGACAGAAAGCACAGGCCGTCCGAGAGGATGTGCGCTGCCCCTTCCGTCCAAATCAAAGCATCACTCTGCGGCCAGGCTTGGCTCGGCCTGCCGGTCACCCCGCCCCTCGTCTTCACTCACTTCGTCCACTAAAATAGAATCGGAAAAATGATCCCTAAGAATCAAAGGTCTCAACGTGTTTAAGCGTGGCGTGCGATGTGTCTCAGTGCCAGATCTCTCCCTCGGATAACCTTTAAAAAATGTGCTGGGCAGGTGCTGATCGTGAGGTGATACAGCGATAAGTGCCCAGATATTTCAGTTTTATGATCATCGCCATCAAGACGCTGACAATCCAATAAGCGGGTACAGGATATCCCCTCACGGTGGGTGTCAAAGCGTAAGGAGGCTGGCCTCCGCCTATGTGCTGATCACGGCCATCGTCCTGTGACGATGACATGGATGGGAGACCGAAGAAAGACGAGCGTGCGGGACAGGGGTCCGGCCTCCAGGCAGTGTTGCGTACAGCCCTGACCCGCGTACAGCTCAATACCATCTGGCTTCTCACTGACTGTGAACTCTCACACACCAAGGCATTTTCATGCATTTCGGTCTGAAGCATTTGCTAAATCTACACATGCATGACTACGGAATACATTTTTTCCACGTATGATTGCTGTGACGTTTGTAATCTCGCGTTCTGTGCACTGCCGGCCGATATAAGGTGAATATTTCCTTTCTGAACGACCAGCATAGGGCGGAGAACAAATGGACTCTGTCAGAGCTCGTCAACAGCTTCTTTGGAGAGAAAGTCACATGACCCCGGCGAGACGCGGGCGACGTGCGCGGCACAGAGCAGGTCTGCCTCACATGCCAGCGTGTGCCTGTCACTTGTGCCTTTTTGCTGGGTGTCAGCTTTTTACTGATTCCTGACAAGGATGCGATTTAAGCTCCTCTGGTACGTTTTACACGAACATCAGTTCAACCATGGGGAGAAAGCACAGACCTACAGCCCGCTATCGAGCTGGTGTGCTCCCCTTTAAGGCCGCCGCTCGGCCTCACGACGGACGGAAGGCTCTTCCGCGCCTGGGAAAGGCTACGCGACCCATCGTCTTCTGCCACGCATGTGCTCGACGCACTAACGCTCTCTGTGTCGCTGCTCGCGTACGCCACGCTCAGGTGCCCATTTAACATGCAAGGCAGAGAGTCCGAATCTCAGCGCCTGGGCTGCTCACTCGATACTATTGGAAATAAAGTCGTTTGCTGCTGGTGGGCGTGACGACGCTGGATGACTAAGTTAGGGCATCCTTCTGCAGCAGGATCACGAAGATTTTAAATAAGGAGCAGAAGCCGTGTCTGAAGGGGCATGTCCAGCTACCAAGTGGGGCGAAGACCTTTGAGAAAACAGTCACGGTACAGCCAAGACCCCCAGGCGGACCCCCAGCGGTACGCGGAATGTCAGAACAGAAGTGCAAGGCCTTTTAGCTAACGTTAAAGTGGTAATAACGTGTCAGCTCGCCTTACGCCGTCGTGCCCCAGCGACTCGGCCAGCTTCGGCAGATAGCGTGAATGAAGGGGAATCGTGGAGAAACAAGCAGAGTAAGCCGGCAAATTGATTCATTGCCGACTAAATGATTATCAGAGTTTGCTAACCTGCTCTGGTTACTCATTTCAGGCACCGACGGACGGCTGCCCTCGTCCTGCCCACCTGAGCCAGCCTAATTCCAGGCTAAGCACAGATTATTTGTAAGGTGTCTGGCTTGTGGAGCTCAAAGGCGGCGGGCCGACGGAAGTGCCCCCCCCCCCCCATGGGCCATAGCAGATCATCACCCTGTGAAATGGGGGTAGGGATAGGCTCCCCATCCTCCTCTGAGCTCCCAGACTGCAAACAGCTTCACTGTCTGACAGTCACACCAGTCAGGCTTGTGTTTTGCAAACCTATGGGTCTTTAGCGGAGGGCATCGAGTTTGGGCAGCCGGCCCCGGGTTCAGAACAACGACCCGCTGGGCAGCCCGGCTTGTAAGAGGCACAGGACCCAGTTCAGAGCCGTCGCTGTCTTGCACACCGTGTATCACATGCCTGTTTAATATTCATGCACTGGAAAGAAAGTTAGGAGAGAGCAGCTTTCTGTCTGTTTGCCTATGTAAATGGGGGGGGGGGGTCTACTGCTTTACACAAGCTGGTCTCCCTTTATGCTAAGCGATTCATGAAATACAGGATATTCAAGACTAACAGCCAGCGGCAAGCCCGTACAGTTTGTTAAGGTATATGAAAAGATAGTGTAGCAGGACAGACAAATCCTGCTCAAATTATCAGATGCCGAATTCACGTGAAGTCTCACCAAGGCGCCGTGGGGAAAGTGAGGCTTCACACCGCCTGCCCCGGCAGAGCCCGGCAGGGCCGAGCAGGACCCGGCAGAGCCCGGCAGAGCCCGGCAGGGCCTCTCGGAAACGGCGGACATTCGTAGTTATTTTACAGATCGACATGAAGGTGACAGAAGAGGAGGCGGCAGATTAATCTGGACTCAGTTTCCTTAAGTTATATTTTAAATCATCTAGCAATTACATATGGGCGTAATACATACTGTATAAGCGCGTGCGTTGTGAGAAATATATTCACAAAAGTTGTATGTAATATTATTGACAATAAATAAAAATGAGAAAGTGCTCTTGATCTGCAGGTGCGGCACACATCGGAAAGTCGGAGAGAAATCATTTCCTTAAAAGGATTATGTTAAGCAGCTCTCTGTCAGATTAGATGGCGACATGTTTGCGGAGAAGTTTGTCTTTTAGCTGCAATAAAATGAGACCTGGAGAGAGTGAGTGGAGATGCGCGCTCGTCGCCGCCGCCGTTTCCCGTTAATTAAAGAGCCTTTTAATCTTTATATTCCTACAGAAATTAACGGATAAATTAACATATCACACGTAATCTTATAACAGCCATAGACGGTATTATTTATTATTATTAATAATAATAATAATAATAATAATAATGTTCCTGTCTACAACTTTATTCTAGACGTTGAAAGGTTACTCTTAATACAGGTTTTATTACACAAAAAAAAAAACAAAACTATAAAGCATCGTGAAATTAGGAAAAAAAATAAAACACTTTACTGTTACCTTTATTTTCTACCCCTTAATTTTCTTCGAAAAAAAAAAACAAAAAACACAGCAGAAACACGTTAAAATTTGTCGTTAAAATGATGTCTTCAAATTGCGCATAAATTTTATAAAGTCGCGCATAAATAAAAACGTTGAGCAGCGCCCGCTAAAATAAAGAGCGCTCTTGTGGGGACGCAGCCCGCAGCCCGCGTCCACCTGTCAGCTGAAGGAAGCGAAGTTAAAGAGGGGCCCCTGGGCCCCACACGGCCCCACACGGCCGCACCTCCGTGCTGCCCGACTTTCTCCTTTAGCGTCCGATCGTCATGGCGCTTCATCTGCATGACAAATGCGCCTTAAGTGGAGTGTTAGGCGGCGCATCCAGGGCCGCACGGTGGCCGCAATTATGAAAATGTACACTTCATTTAGCGGGGTGTCAAAGTGCCTCTCGGATCGTGTGTGGGAATAAGGAGGTGGGCAAATGCTGCTTTAACTCCGTCTCCACGCTGCCCACGGCCTGCCTAATTGTTCCGTGGAAAGAAAAGGCTCAGGTCCCCCTACTCGGCTCTGCGATTCTTAATGCTACACAAATCCAGATTAAAATAACTCCGGCAATTGATCCAGAGACTGGAATCGACATTAATTTTACTTCACTTCTCACTCCGCACGGGGATCAATGGCGAGCAATAAGAACTGACATCGCTACTGAAAGGAAGAGAAAGGAAGGAGCGGCGTGCGAATCGAAAGAGCGCCAAATAAATCATCTTACTTTTCTGTCGCCCTCCGCTTTCCTGATGGGCCGCGCTTTTTCTGGCCAGAAACCGGGAACCCGAAACCAAAAGAGAAGAGAAGAGCCTCCTGCTGCTATACGCGCATCGCTGGGGGGGAAACAAATTGGAGAGCAGAATTTGCGCGATCAGGTGCGGCGGGATGTGTGCGGACGGAGCTGCGTGGCCGTGGTGTACACCTGAAGGCGCGGGAAAGCGCAATCCGGAGATGCTGCCTGGAATAAATCACAGGCACCTCGCTTCAATTAACTAATCAGCGGCAAGAAAATTGTTTCTTTTTTCCCCACCAGTAAAAATAAGTTGAAATGCCCTCCATGACAGGCCTCATAAAACACTTGGCACCGTGCACGGATCATCAGTTGATAAATGCACTTGGTTACAAATAAAAACGCTTCTATTGACTAATAATTTCGTAATACCTCAAGTCCAGCATTGTCGTTCATCTTCCCGTAATTACGTTATAATTCACGTTGGCCTGATCCTTCCAATAATAATTCTCAATTAACACATGTGCTTAACTCTCAGCAAACGCTTGACAGGCGATAATTTAGTGGTTTCGTTTGCCTGTAATTAAATGCTGTATACCACACCAAAAGGGGAAATATTTCAATGAACAAAACGTGTCACGTATTAAAAAATAATAATTCAGCAGCTCCTGCAGCAACAGAAGGTGCTGCGTAAATGGAGGCTTCGGCGCGGCATTAGAATTAAACATTCGCTTAATAAAAATAGGAAAACGGAACGCAAAAATACAGGAAGATCAGAGCGGAAAATATAGAATGACTGGAAATCTAACATTGCTCAAAAGTTCCGTGTTGAATTAAAAATTGACAGCTCTACGCCATCTAATAGTTTCTACTAAATTGCAGCGATCTGACCAAATATATGATCATTTTGGCGCTTCCGTTATTTGCATTCGTTGCTTTTATACATAAAGGCTACGAGTATCCAGAAGCAGATCCGTTTAGACGACAAATATTTTTATTCATAATTGAGCAGATCAATCGTGTGCATAAGTGCCGCGCAGCCACGGAGTGTGGAATAATCTTAAACTTTTTTACTGTTAAAATCTAAATTATTCCAATTTCCCACAATTTAAAGTACATATTTTATTTTTCATTTTTATTATTTTTTTTTCCCCCCCCTTTACGACTATGTTCATTTTCGTGGTAAATTCTGGAGATGCTGGACGCCACGGCGTTCATTCACTCACCAAAATTAAAATTAGACACGCAACAAGAGAACATCCTGTCCGACAAAACGGAATGAAGCCGCTGGGTTTCACGGAAACAACGTGGGCGATAAAAAGAGCAGAAGGGAAACGGCCGACGTGCTGAATTAAGGCATTAAAAGAAAGAGAGATGCTTTGAACTTTCACACCACGCACTCTACACACAGAATCTCACTTTCCCTATATGCAGCAAACGGGGCCATCTGAGAGGCTTCGGCAAGAAAGACGCACTATTTTAAAAATCATAGGCTCCCACATGGCTTCAGATCACGGCATCACTTTGCCAACAAGCTTCAGTAAGAGGAGGCTTCGGCTCCTGTGCGCCTAAGGCTTGGCTTCTGGCTGCCTGCTTATTGTTCAGGGGCTCCTGGCAGGACAGTGCGGGCTTTTCCTCGGCTTCCTTAACTTCACTTCAGCGGAAAGCGGCCGAATTTCGCCCGGTGATTCTGGGCCGGATGTGAATGGCAGCGGCCTCAGTACACAGGCAGGTGTTTCCCCTGCCGCAGGACAACAGGCAGGCGAGGAAATCAGAAGCGCACGGTGCGGCTTCGACACCTGCACGGTGCGGCTTCGGATAGGAGGGCTGCTTTTTATGTACACGGGGGAGAGGGAAAATAAGTAAATACGGATCATTTACAAACGAAATAAAATAAATACGGATCATTTACAAACGAAAAAAATAAATATGGATCATTCACAAACAAAAAAAAAAAACAAGTACGGATAATTTACAAAAAAAAAATAAATGAATATGGATAATTTACAAACAAAAAAAAAATGGATAATTTACAAACAAAATGGATAATTTACAAAAAAATATGGATAATTTACAAAAAAAAATATATGGATAATTTACAAAAAAATAAATGGATAATTTACAAAAAAAAAAAGTAATGGATAATTCCCAAAAAAAAAGAGAGAGATTAATTTACAAAAAGACAAAAGAGAGAAAATGTGTAGATGATATGTCCGTGTGTGTGTCTTTACATAAATGAATGTGTAGGAAAGGATAAATCTGTTAAAAGGCGCTCTCATCCAGAAAACGTCTCCAGAAATTCAGAAGCGGCTGGCTTTACACAATTTATTAGACGGTTTTAATTTGAAACAAATCTCAAGCCCATTAGCACACATAAGAGCCTCTCCTTCTGCGGTGTGAAATATGCCACGGCACTGATTTAAATGCGCGGATCGTAATTATAATAATAAGAGAGAGCAAATTAAGCTTAAAGGGCTGACGATTTCGGCCCGTGGTAAATATTCTCAAAATAATAACCTTAACAATTTCAATTCGGTGTCTCCGTGCGGCCGCTCGCTGTCACCCCATGCCTTCATTTTTTGCCACCCTCAGCCCAGGGAAGGCGGATGGAAACACGTGTAAAAGTTACATTAGACCGAAGGACGGCGCCTCTCAGCTCCTGGGTCACACGAAAGTTTGTGGGAAACGCGGAGTTGATCAACTCTGGCCAAGTTTCGAAAGAGCAGGAGCACAGAAAGGGGAAGAGGCGACACGCACGGCATGGCAAACACACGCAGAGGACAGGGAAATGCAGATGTGGGCAGCTGGCTGTCCGCCTGTACCTGATGTGGACATCCAGCAGATCAGTGCTGAGGAGTAAGAATTACGGAGAGGCCGGCCGGAGGAAAAGGGAGAGCTTCACAAAGATCCCAGGCGCACCTCGGATGGCAGGTCGAGGCAAACTTCAGGCAGCCGAGGAGCAGCACGCAAGGCAGCCCCCGTGAAGGCTGTCGGGAGCACTTACTGTGTGTACGGGCTGTCCCCCGGCGCGTCCCCAGATGCCCCTTATCCCGCAGCAGAGTCGCCGTCCCGGAGCCTGCGAGCCGCTCTGCTGTCGCTGGCATGCAGCAATTGGTGTGGAGGAGCAGAAAAGCGCAGAAAAGGAGAGAGATGCGACGTGAGGCTGCAGTGGCGCCTCGGAGGTGCAGTGCTGCCGCTCAGCGCCGGTTTGGCTCATTGACTGACACGCACCCCCCGTCCTCTCTGCCTCCCACCTCTGGCTGCTCCTCCGGGGCTCTCTCTGGCTTTGTGAGCAGCCAGTCCTCCCTCGTTGATGAAGCTGCGGCGAATTAACGTCGCCAGAAGAAGGAGGTCTGAAAGGCTGAAGCGCTTTTACATTTTGACCTGATGTCCAGGACCCCCCGGCCGGGCCAGAGCCACTCTGGACTTACCCTGGAGCACAGAGACCCCCAGTGAGGTCCCCCTCATATTGCCACCTATGGGAAGTTACTTCACACGGCCGGCATGCTAACGTCTGCCTCTTAAGGTCGAAACACTGACAAATAAGGGGGGCGAGCAACTTTTTTTCTCGGGATTTAAACCAGCAGATTGCAAGTAATGCTTGTCTCACACGACTTATTTCGCCCTGCAGGTCTGCAGCGCGCTTCCCAGAAGGACCGGCTAAGATCCATTTTGACCCCAAATGGATGTGGAGGAACGCGCGGGCACGGGCGCGCGCGCGCGGCTCGGGTTCTAAGACACCTAGAACACTTGCGCTTAAACGTGCGCGAGGCGTCCGGGCGGGTCCGGACTACACCCACCTACTGGACAGTTGACGAACTGCACCGTCGGGCCCCCCAGTCAACAAGCGTTCCCGCAAATTGTAACGGGACGGCCGTTGGTATCTTTTAGGGTAGCTTTTGTCCGTTTTACCACATTCAAGTCCTGAGTTTGCTCTTTCAGCCACTGTGGTAAACAATGACAGCACGTATAGCTGTCTGTCGCTCGGCCTATGGCCCAAGTACGTCTTTATTGTGTTGTCTCGGCTTAAGAAGATGGAGCAAATGGGATTTAGTTCCTTTGATGATAACATCTCTTCAGCTCAGCAGAGTCCATAGGGGTTGACAGCAATTAATGTTTACCAAAGAGCAACAAGGAGTGTTTGAGGGCCAGTCAAATTACAGGCCAGGCTACAGATTCCGCAATGCCACCTCTGCTTAGAGCTGACGACCGCCTGGGAGAGAAGATGGAGCAGGCCTGAGACGTCATTTTTTAAAGGGCCACCCGCCTCTTCCTGAATGGTCTAGTTCTTCATTGTATTATTATTATTATTATTATTATTAGTATTATTATTATTATTATTATACCACAGCTAAAAATACATCCCATAAAAAGGGTTCTAATTTTCCAGTAATGTTGCGATGTATTTTTTATCATTTGGATTTAAGCATCCTGTTGTTTCGTTGCCAGTTTTCACTGTATAATACAGAAAAAAAATATATCATCCAAGGTTATTCTTTTAGAGAAAATATAAAATATCATAAAAATGTGATCCTTATGACCCTGACCAGAAGAAGCAGCCTGAAGAAGCATTGATAGGTAAAAATATAATTCTTAAGACAATTTAATAATATCAACTGATGTATATATTTATAGGGTGTTGACTGAAGTTACCTCAGATATGTTCACTTTACAGACTCAAGCACATCACAGCCCACACCTATTCAGCCTCCTTCCCTCCAGGCCTGAGGCCAGTCAATAGTTATTTTCTGAGCACAGAGAGCTGTAGAGCCGCGGGGTGGGTTGAGGTTTCCCTGAGTACTCATTTTGTTTATCATGCATAACACCACGTAACACGTGGAGCCTCACAAATTATGGAACAAAGGATTCCAGATGGTAAAAACCAATGTGTATTTAAACTAAGACAACCAAGGGTCATGCCTGTCTTTGTGAAATAACAGGTGGTCTTTATCCACATCTGACAGACGCAGCACTGCTGTGTTTTAGAAATGGGGGTCATGCCTGTGCTTGTAAAATAACAGGTGGTCTTTATTCACATCTGACAGACGCAGCACTGCTGTGTTTTAGAAATGGGGGTCATGTCTGTGTTTGTAA
>JAACJT020000036.1:419886-432638 GCA_009936485.2 Gymnarchus niloticus
GTGCCATGATGAACCAGAAGGCACTGGGTACTGGCAGAACTGGACCGGGTGTGCCATGATGAACCAGAAGGCACTGGATACTGGCTGAACTGGACCGGGTGTGCCATGATGAACCAGAAGGCACTGGGTACTGGCTGAACTGTCATGTTTCTGTTCCCGTTCTTCCTCAGTAGGTCTGTCTCCTCCCACAAGGAGCTCAGCCAGTGGTTCCTGAATTGGCTGCAAGGCGAGCGAAGAGTTAACCAGTTATGTGCTGTGCCCTTTTTGTTGCCCTGGCCGCCGGGCTCGGGGATAAATGTCCGCCGCACGCTACAGAGATTGGTCAAGTAGACGATGACCAGCGTGCCTGTGTGCATGAGGGTGATCTGATCGGACAGGATGGCCACAGTCTGTCTCTTCACGGCTACCCGAAAGTGACATGTGCATGCTGCTCCCTTCCTTGCCTCTGCACCCGTGGTGGCTAATGCATCCTTTGGACACGTTTGAAACCGAGCTTTTGTTCACGGTGCCATGTAGTTTTCACTCTGATATGTTTTAGTCTTCCTGAACTGGACCGGTCCATTTTAATACTATTTGGTCAGATTTTATGGCCACCCCTTCAAATGTCTCTTTTTAGTGGTTCCCCAGCAGATTTTTGAATGATGTAAATTTCAGGCCAAATAGCAAAACTCATCATCCAGGTGAAATGTAACCTGTGGTGTCATTGAAGTAGAGAATCTGTTTGCAGACGCACCTCGCAGCCCCGCAGCCTCGTGATGTCATCCACAGTGATAATCGCAGGCATTATTATTGACATTTACAATACCAAGTTATGCCACATCTGCATGCTGACAATCCTCACTGCTTGCAGGGAGACATAAATGTGCAGTAATGATTTGGTGTGAAATTTAGCAGGAACTATCGATAAAAATCCATTTTGTTCACTTAAAGAAATTAAGCACAACTTTAAATGGTTGTTAAGTTGTCAGAAACACAATTTTTCTTACAGAATTCATTACTATATTGGCATACAAGTTACACGTTATGCTGTTTTGACTTAATCTCAACATAAGAGAGATTATCTGTCTTTAAATCTCTAACACGTGAAAATAACCTGCTTTCAAATGCCATAATGAATTATTTTAAATTTGATTGCCATCAGTTTTGATTAGTGTTTTAGTAAGTCTTTAACAGGTGTTGGATTTTAGAAAAATTAAAATTAATGATGAAAGAATGCCTTTATATTAACCTCCCATATCCATTATTTCGGGTTCCAAAAAGCCCTCTGTGGAAAATTGATCCAGCAAGATTGATGTCTGGGTACAGAGTTTGTCCTTGCAAATGGATGTCTTTTTCCCCAAAGATGTTTTTGAAGCTCCTTGAGTGGTGATCTGTTTAACGATGCAGCTTAATGATTTTTATTTCTCATTTTTAAAATGTAACGTGACAGAGTGACCGCAGGATTTCGCGGCGTGCTTTTGGCACCATCAAGCTCTTCCTCCTTAAAATGCGGATACGGGAAGCTGAACAAGCAGGTGTGTTTAAGTCTGACAGCACTGCCATGACCAGGCCATGAAACAGTGAAGCCAGCTGGCTGCCAAGCTCGCCTCTGAGGGCATAGACTGTAGACACAGCCAGGCATGGGTACACCTGTTCAGCCTGGAGGTTTCACATAGGTGAGTGATTCACCTGAACCTCAGCTTCTCTGGTATGACAATTGTCAGTGTGCACAAAGGGTGGCCTAAATTCCCCTGTGCGTAAGCAGAGTGTACCCACAGAGTGGCCCATTTGTTTTTCATTGGAATTGCTTTTCAGGGTGACCTGCATTCAACTATAACACATTTCCTCTCAAATACAAGATGTAGCAGCATCCTGAGAACATCTCCAGCCGTGACTGGCTGAGATTGCCGTGTGCTGTAATTCAGTCATCCACCAGCAAGGACAACTCACTCCTCACTGGCCACTTCTTCCCTCCCATTAACTTAAATCTTGTGCTAGCCGGACAGGGGGGTCAGTCGATTCACGCTGTCGGGGCTGGGGGCTCGAACCTGGCCTCTATTCTTCATGCGTCCTGTGGGCTTCCTTCTGCATTCAGGCCAATGTACCCAAAATGAATGTCCACGGTGTCCCCCACCCCGGTACAGTGAGCTGCCTGGGATAGGCTCCGGGTGGCCATGTCTGAAGTGTTTAGAATATGGATGAACAGACAGATAAATATATTAACTGACAGCATGAAGAAGCGTGCTGTCCATGGACTCCCGTTTGTCCCAACAATATTTAAATACTTTCAGAAAAGCAGCCGTGGAAAGTGTACAGGCCAGAAAGATGTGAATGCAGCGCTCCCTACAGCCGGTACAGCACACCGCAAAGGAGCAGCAGACAGCAGACAAAGAAGAGAGGGAGTAGGGACATGACAACAGAAGACGATATGGAATCAGGGTGTCACCATGTAATAATCATAATCACTGCTTTACTCATCCCCTGGGGAATTTCACAGTTTTCCCATCCTGCTCACCAATTTGAGAGCTGAGGGTCAGTGCGCAGGGACAGCCAGTGTCCGGAGCCCAAGGAGCAACTGGGGATAAGGTCCTTACTCAAGGGCCCAGCAGTGATACGGACACTTCTGCCAGCTGTGGGATTTAAACCTGCAACCACTTGGTCACAGGCACAGATGCCTAACCCACAGAACCACAGCACCACCCACACCGCTGCACCCGGCTGCAGCGTTTCGTGTCTCCGGCCTGTGGGGTTAGCGGGAAGCTAGACAACAGCCATACAGCACATCAGCCGCAGGAGCCTAGGATTGAGCAGCTGGCCAGTGCCATCGGCCCCCATTACACGGAGGGGACAGCCGCCACTGATTATCTGCCTGCCCCCTGTCAGCACACGGCCCTTATCGGGCTTCTGGGAGCGTGCCTTCATGTTGACACACGGCGCATTAGTCACCCTTCAGGCTGGGAGCCGGCTGGACGCAGCCCCTTCAGTGGCTGCCAGGAGCACACTTGCCTACCCCTTCATGTATTTTTAAAAGGAGCACAGGTTGTGTCAACTGAGTAAATAGTATTAGGCTTGGAAGAGAAATGGATGGGGAGCCACCCCAGCATCTGAGAAGACCCCCCGTGTGTGTCGCTAGCTTCACCGGTGTCTTGTGCCATTTTTACAGGTGTTAGCAGAATTATTTTAGTCCTCTACATAAACTCACAGAAAACACAACCCCTCCTACCCTGATCATTCTCATTTCCTGTTTAGAGTCAAAAAATATATGAGAGCTGTAATCTGACAGTCGTAGGGTCGCATGGAGACACAAATAGACAAACGTATGCGTAGCCATGGGCACACGCACACACACACACACACACACACACACACACACACACACACACACACACACACACACACACACAAGTACACAATCCTGCATGCCAGTTTCCCATAACAGAGAGCTCACTGGAGGCCAAGGAGCTAACAGAGAGGGTTCACTCCGAAGGTACCTGCCACTGATCTGTACAATAGCCACGAGGAAGCTTCTATCTAACACAGCGTCATGTGTGAAACATCTAGGCAGACAAAGTATTGAAGTCACATGACAGGCAGTTCCAGGGACACCTAAGAAATTGGCCTGAGGAAATTAAGACAGCAAGTAGAGTCCTTGCAAGGTTGAAAGTCTGCAGCCAGCTTGGTCAGCGTTTGATCAAGCATTTTGCTGTCTGACAGTGTGTCTGTGTATGGTCCCTCAGTGTGTTCATGAGCTTTTTGTTGTCCAAAGCTGTATCTCTGTACCAGGCCTGCATTTTCACAAGTGTTTTGTTGTCTGAAGCGGTATGTGTGTCTTAGGCCTGTTTTCCATGAGTTTTTCTGTCTATTTCTGTGTTTATCTGCTGTTTTCTCAATTTCCTTCATCCCCAGCTAGAGTGCAGTACTTTAATATTAGTTTTCAAAAAGAATTCCTGCAGTCCTTTGACATTCGTGCCTGCTAATTACAGTAGGTAAATTAAAAAATAAAAAAGTAAATACTGCCCTCACCCTACAAAATATTAACTCTCTGAAATGTTAATTTTTGCCCAACAGGTACATCAACTGACTTCAATGGGAACCTACCTCATTTTCAGCACAAACAGAAAACTTAATTAGTGCATGAAGTTCCAGATAGTCATTACATATAATTAGAGTTTAATTGCCGATTTTAATCTCTCTGAGAAGGCCTCGTACAGCACAGACCATTTGGGCTAAGTGTGTAGACGGAATGAAGAATATTCGAATGGTGAAGGAGAGAGTACCCGTTATATATCTCCTGTACCGCACCTCTGGCCTTTCCTAAAAAAAGCACCATCCCACTGACCCAGTTTCAGTGTTTTACCTTTCATTTCTTCTCCTACTTGATCAGTCCCATCGTCTTCTGCCACAAACAAACCACCTGTAGACCCGAAGGATGGTCACATCTCCTTCCACCTCATGTTCTAGTGAAACGTCGTTATGAATTCTCCCTCCCATGATTAAAAGTCATCAAAGTGATTTTTTTTTAACGTGAATAAGCTCTTAAGTTTCATCATTGAAATATAAGCTGCCAAATCTCTGTTTTTTGAGACGAGTTTGTTTTTCTCCCACTGAAATCACACTTCAAACGGGTCAGTTAACATGCTGCTCATCTGGTGACCCTTCACCTCTGACCCTGCGACCAAAGGGGTCTCAGCATGTTTTTGATGGGAGTGACATGTAGGGTCCTCTGACCTTTGAACTTGACCCACGGCTTAGGCCACATTCGAACGTGACATACACATCATCTGAGGCTTTCTTCATAGCCAGAACGACTTGCAGCGTGAACCTGCGGATGCATGCATGTGGTACAGAGGAGGCTGGCGGAGGACCTTGAGTAATGCACCATGGAGATCTCCTCCTTCCACACCCGGTAACAGATGCATGTGTCCAGCTCTGTGTAATTTACAGCTTGACGCCTACACCATGCTTTATGGTTCCCGTTTTATTGAACCAGGCCCCAGTACTGTACCCAGGAGGAACAATATCTACACGGTGACCCCAGGAAAACCTGACCTGCACGGGGAGTATGCTGGCCGCTCCCGGATTGCGCAGCCTGTAAAGGGAACCATTTCTTGGTGTCCAAGTACAGTGTAATAAAGTGTTGCTGGGTCTAGGCCGGGTGTTAGTGGAGTCACTACCCCAGGAAGCCCAGAAGCACCTGCCAGTGGCTGTCATGATTCTTGTACCTCCCAGGGGGCCTCGGGGTGGGGGCCAGGAGATCCACCGTGCTGGGAGGACCAGGAGCAGCAAAGAGTGAGCCAGCGAGGGCCTCCTGCCGACAGCTAAAAGCAGTGGCATGTACGGCGGCTGGGCACCGGCTGCCGTGACAGCGTGTGACAGTCCCCACGGTGGCAGATGCTTGGGGGGCGTGACGGCGAATACAGAGAGGCACATTATTGTCAAAATCATTGATTGCTTCAAGAGTGGAGTGGAGGCCGGCCTGGATGCCGGGCGGCAGCGCCGTTCAGTAGATGGAGGCCCGCCCATCGTGCATGGCCATCCATAACGGCTCCAGACGAGTGTGACACTTTAACCGTTTCAGGGGGCAGTTAACTTTTAGGTGGCGAATGTAAGGTACTGATCTTCAGCCGCAGAAACATAAAGACCTTGCTTTCAAATTTAACTGATAAAATGTGAGCCTACAGAAGGCCGTAGGGGTAGTTCCCGTGGACTGGAGCGGGCGTATGTTTACACAGCACTCTGTCACATGACCCCGTGCTCCTAGACTCATCTCATTTTACATCTGATGATGTCAGCCACTATTTGGTTTACTGTTTAATATGTATTCATTTATTTTAAACAAACAGATGTCATTTCTGCTCCCTCTTCCCTCTCTATGTCCAGGAGAGCCCTGCTGACCGTTGTCCACACACTGGCGATGAGGCGATCGTGCAGAGAGCTTCACGTCGTCCATCAAGGCTAAACACGGCACATGGCCAACCTTGCACCCCTAAAATCAGAAGAATGTGAAAAATCAACAGGAAGGCATGTGGCACCAGTGACCTTGTCGACTGCTGCCTTCTCGGAGACGATGTGACTGCTGGTCATGAGCACACTGGAGCAGATGGAGGTCCCTGATGGAGCGCAGGCTGCTGGCTGGGGGTCGGCTGGAGGCTGCCGCTCTACTTCTGACAGCATTCTAAACACGGTTTTTATTTTTATCCAGGATATTATCCCTAAAAGCATGTTTGCCAGTGGTAGTTAGGGGAGGCAGGAGCTCTGTGGGGTGTGTGTGTGTCTGTGTGTGTTTGGCCTTCCTGTTCCTTTTGACATTTTTTACTCAGAGTTCACTATTTCACAATCTGATGACTAAGAACGCCCACATCTCCCACGTCTCTATAGATAAAATGTCGCATCAGAAAAACACAATGACATCATTCCTCTTGCCTTCAGAAATTATTGATAATGAACAGTCCTGTTTAAATGCTGATGCCCCAACTCCCAGATCCATTTAGGTCCCATCCAGCGCATCCCGGTCCTGTCCCTGAAAGTGCACCGATGTCCCGTTCCTCATGTTGGACTGGCATCCCGTCCTGAGTGTTCCCTGTCCTGTTCCATGATTGGCATCCCATCCTGGACATCCTCTATCCTGTTCCTCGAGGAGGACCAGCATCCCGTCCTGGGCATCCCCTGTCCTGTGCCTCATGGTGGACCGGTGTCCCACCCAGGGTCGTCCCCTGTCCTGTGCCTCAAGGTGGACCGGTGTCCCACCCAGGGTCGTCCCCTGTCCTGTGCCTCATGGTGGACCGGTGTCCCACCCAGGGTCGTCCCCTGTCCTGTGCCTCATGGTGGACCGGGGCAGCCGAAGCCTTGTTCTTTTCAGGTGATTATAAATAACAACAGGCAGACGCCACTGAAGTGTGGATGGTAAACATTTGAATATTAAAAGGGTCTAGTCCTTATTATTTGTCTTTTTTGCTGCTCAGCCTGTCAAGCCGGCGTGTGACTGACAGAATGGAGGACTAACCTGTGTTTCTCAGGCAGTGGGGGCTCTGAGAGCTGTGTAAAGCTGGCCCCCCCACTATCATTCAGCAGGAAGGAAGAGCAGAGCGGCGAAGTGGCTGAGGCTGAAGGCTGGTGACAGGCTGAGGGCTGCACCCCCCAGGCAGCCTGTCGCTGGCAAGCTGGGGGGGGGGGGGTGACACTGGTGTGACACTCTTAAAATAATTATGAAACAAAAACAGTGCTGACTGCAAACAGCCTGACCCCCCCATGATCTGTCAGGCCTGATTAGAATGGGCTGGCCAGGGGGACGGGGGGCTTCCATCCGGACCGAAGGAGGTGAACGTGTTGTGTCTCTGCTGTCCACTGCCTGGTGCAGAGCGGCGGCTAACTGGCACGAGGAGGAACAGCCCAGTGAGTCTTGTGTGCGTGTGTGTGTGTGTTTGTGTGAGTTTGTATGAGTGTGTTTGTGCTAGATGGATCGCTTCATTGCTACAGTTGCTGCCTGTGATATGTGATTTTCCTGAGCTAGTTATCCTCCTCTGTGGGTATCCAGCTGATGGTCACCTTTTGTCTGTTTCTCCTTAGTCGCTTCACACAGTAAACTGTCAGTAAAATAAAATATCACAGGTTTTGGTTACCCATGGTAAAGATGCATATAGGTGCACGTATGAAACCATCTTATAAACGTGGCTGAACGTGTCTGAAAAGAAAAATGCCTTGTTTTCAAGATGAGGGATATAAAATCACAGTGGTACATAACTCTTCTTAACAGACTGTGAATCCCGCGAAAAAACTGTGTGTTTGAATGGGCAGTACATTTTGTTGTAGTTTATTTGTAAATAAATCACCAATGATCAACAATGAAAACCACACGAGGTAAAGACAGGATCTTCTCCAGGCTTTTGCTTTCACGAGTGACAATTTGGCATAAAACAGAGTCAAATTCAGAACACCATAAAATAATATTTATGGCATAACAAAATTAGAACGACCACCAGATAATTCAGGTGGATTTTTCTGTTTTATTCCCATGTTTCTATATGTGTGTAGCTTTCTCTGTAATGTCATCACAAGAACCGCTCATGTAAACTGTACCTCTTGTGGTCCTCTAGCAGCATCTCGAATAGTTTAAGCCTTTTAAAAATTTCCTTTGATTCCTTTCAACCATCTGCAAATGTCCCAATTCTAATCAAGTTGCATGACTTTTTGATTCCTCAGTGTTCTTGAACTGGGTTTGGATGGCTGTCCATGTGCGTGTCTGAACTCAAGTACACATTTATAAGAGTTTGTGCATTTCTTGGCAGGGCACCAGGGTGACAGGGTGGCCATGCACCTTTGATGGGTTCATGCAATATTTATGCAAGAGGGGAGAATCGCTCGCTTGACCCTAGGGGTCGGCCAATTAACTGTAACACACTTACATTTTCATGGGGATTGGTGGAGCACCCCCCACCCCCCCACTCTCTCAGATGCCTCTGACAGCTGGAGGCCACAGAGCTGAACACACAAGTGCATCATGAACCATATAGACCAGAGCACTGCAGACTAGCTGATCTGGCTCCAGTAAAGGAATGCAAAGTGATTATGTATGGATAAGCTGAGGGTTTCAAGGGTTTATCAATAGACAGTACAGACTGTTCAGGGATGGTTATTGTGGTTATTCTACGTAAATGTGTATCTCATACAGGTATTCAAAGTGTCTGAGAGTAAATAGTAGAATTACTCAGAGTGTTTGGGTAACATAGGTGCTTTGCCAATTTCATTCACTCTTTGGCTAATATTCAGCTCAGATTCCTTATCCTCTTTCAGCTGTTTTGGGCATAACTTCACGTTTAAAAGTATTACTCCTGCCCCTGAACCTTTTCACTTTTACAGCTTTGATAAATGGTGACAAATCTTTTGTGTAATGGCTTAAAAAGTACACGTTTGATGAAGGACCAGAAAGGCTAATACATTTAAACAAGCCAGTGTGAATGAGCTGGAAGGAGGCACGCCATGCATGGAATCGAATAAATGGCACAGCAATCGTGACTAAAAAGTTCCTTTTGAGTTTATTGCTTCCTGCTGCTTATGTGCTTGAACAGACAGTTGTCAAAATGACAGTTTTAAAAATGTATTTCTACAGCTTATATAAAGACTCAATATGAATCATGTCATTAAGTGTTCTCCAAACTTGTAAACCTTTGAATTCTTTGAATTATAACCTTAATGACTGTGCCACACAGGCACACCATGCTGGTAGGTGGAGCTGAAGGTGTGGTAAAGGAGATGCTTTTCCCATGGGCTCGTAGGAAACACCATCATATAGATGAAGGTGTATTTGATGAAAAGCCATCCCCACCACTATTAATTTCTACCCTCTTTAAATGATGCAAGGTTCACTAAGATGCATCATAATGAGGGCCAAGTGAGAAGGCTGCATATGAATGAAGCAGTGACCCAGGTTCCTGCAGGTGTTTCTGCTTTGTATGCTTATGTTGTCTTTTAGAAGAACCAGTGGTGAACTGATAATAAACTGTTGGAAAAAAACAGTATACTGATGGTGAACTGACAGTAAACAGGCTGGGGTATACTCTGAACAGGATGCAGGTGTCGCATCCCTACCAGATCACCTCCAGGGGGTGCCCTGTTGGATTCTCATCTCCACCCCCGGATACCCGTTCCTTATCTGCCTCTGCCTGATATTCTCCTACTTGCTCATGTGACCCTTGTCCTGTCATTGAACTTCCCATGTCTTGTCCTCCTGGACCATGTCTGTGCTACCACCATAAAACGTACCCCCGAGTTTTTCAATGGTGTATTTCAGTGCCTTGCTTTCTCCACTATCAGATCCCCTCAACCCATCATCATCCTGACAGAATGTCAAAACCAGTCTCGAATCTGGCAGAGATCATTGCCCTCCAGGCAATGATTCAAGAGATGCAGGTAACAATCGCCAACCGGAACAACACGATCCAGCCACAGACTCAGAAGACACAGACGGTACAACACACACTTGCCCAGGTGACCGATTCCACGGAGATATTTGCCCCAGCTCTGAGTGGAGTGCAAATCCACAACCCAGAATGGTATGATGGAGAGCCATCTCAGTGCAATGGATTCTTCATGCCGTGCATCTTATGTTTTGACACTCAGCTTCAAGCTTTCCCCGCTTAGCGATTGTGGATCACGTATCTTCCTGCTCTTGGGAAGAGTTTTGGCCTGGGACACCACGCCTGGAACAAACAGCAAACTCAGTGCACCACCCTGGACGCCATTCTAGCTGAATTGTGCTTCTCAGGCTTTTCCTCTTATCTGCTCCACCTGCGCCGGAGTTACTGATTCTTAGCCGACTACCTTGTCACATTTCACAATTTGTGGGTGGAGTTGGGATGGAGTTACAAAGCCCTCGTCACCAATTTCCACTGCAGACAGACAGAAGGGATAAAAGATAAACTGGCTCACTGGAAACTAGGCAACAACCTGGAGGACCTGATCACCATAGCCATTACAATTGATCCCTAGCTTGAAGAGGGTCAACACTGTCAGGTGACCCTGCGAGCACCACCCCCTGAGAGGCACCATCATGGTCAAAGTATTAGTTTCATGCCCACAGTAGAAACCCTCATCTTTCCCACCTTCCCTCCAGCTAAAGAGATTACATTGTTCATCAATTCCCGAACAAAAAGGAAAGTCCTTGACCGGGGGATATCCCAACATCACCAAATCCTAGTCCACCATGTACTACAACCAGTTCTTGCCCTGCATGGTAATCCGTACGGCCGGTCAAGTTAGCCAGCAGACACATCCCCTCAGCCTCAATTTCAGAAGCCCCTCTGAAAGTCTAGTTTTATCTAGTCAAGTCTCCTCAGACTCCTCTTATCCTGGTGTTCCCTTGGCTTTGGCAGCACGGGCTTTGTGTTTTCTGGAGATTGGGGTAGATCTTGGAGTAGGACAGCTTGTGCCTCTCACATTGTTTACAATCTGAATACCACGATCGGAGGAAATGCTTCAACAAATGAAGAGCTGCTTTGCTACTCTGTCACCAGCCATACAACTGCCAAGGACCCATTCTTCCAGTAAATGCCATGCCTTATCCAAACCGGAGCAAGTACCATTGGAGGAATACATTGTGGAGGAGCTTTTCAAAGGACATGTCTGACTGTCTACTTCTCCGGCAACTTCTAGATTCTTCTTCATCAAGAAGATGGATAGTGGCTTAGGACTCTGTATCAACTACTGAGGGCTCAACAACATAACAATTAAAAATAGGTTCCCACTTTCTCTAATGAATACTTGCATGCAGAGCAGCCAGATATTTTCCAAACTCGATCTGCATCGTGTGTACAACTTAATCTGCATCAGACAAGGGGACAAGTACAATAATGTGCTCATAACACCCAGTGGTCATTACGAATATGTAGTTATGCCTTTCGGTTTGTCTAATAGTCCAGCTGCATTTCAAACTTACATAAAGGACATGCTCCATGATTACATAAACCAGTTCGTTTTCATTTATATAATGACATACTTATTTTCTTCTGCTGCCTTGCTGAACATGTCCAGTAAATCTGATCAGTCCTACAAAGCCTTCTCCAGAACATCCTGTATTGTAAATTAGAAAAGTGTCTCTTTCTTCCTGGGATACATGGTCTCCTCAGAGGGTATTGCTATGGATCCTCCTAAAGTTTAAGTTTAAAGAGTGGTCCCAACACACTATGGTCAAACATCTGCAGCGTTTTTTGGGTTTTGCTCATTTTTCCCCTCACCCAGCTCACCTGGTTAACCCATGGCTTTCACTGAGGATGGAGGCCACAGTAGTGTTCGACTGATGGGCTCCACACCATCCCTATCCTGGGCCATCCCAATCCTGAACACTCCTTCATCGTCAAGGTTGGTCCTTCTGACATAGGCACTAGCGTGGTCCTGTCACAGCAAGGGAAGGATGGTAAGCTTCATCCATGGGTCTACTCCTCATGGAAATACAGTATGGGAGACCGCGAGCTCCTGGAAATTTAATGGGCCCTGGAGGAGTGGCGCCACTGGCTACAGGGGATTGAGCAACCATTCCAGATCTGGATTGACTATCACAATCTTCTGGCGATCCAGAACATCAGGCAACTGAATCCCCACTAGGCATGCTGGGCCCTGTTTTTTGAATAATACAATTTTGTCCTCACCTACTGTCCTTAGTAAAAGAACATTAAGGCCAGTCTTGGCAAATTCACAGACCTGGAGTAATCGCCTGCGATGGGTAGAAATGGTGTATAACTCACACCAGTCATCAACTACAGGTATGTCTCTTTTTAATTTTATTTGCATATGTTTTCTCCTCCCTTGTTCTCCACAGTACAGCTGGAGGTAGACATGCCCTGTGCATGCTCAGCTGTCCAGCAATGAAGACAGGTTTGGCACTGGGCTCGAGGGGCCATCCAGCGAGCGAACCAATGTTACGCCCGGCAGCTCAATCATCACCACCAACTCGCAAATCTTTTCCACCCTGGGGTGCTGGTTTGGTTGTCCACACACAACCTGCCCAATAGGTGGGAGTCCTCCAAGTTCTTGTCCAGGTATCTGGGTGCTTTCTAGGTCACCCAACCCTGTGACCTATCGTCTGGCTTTTCCTTCTACCCTCCAATACCAGATCCAGGTACACTCTGGACAGGATGCCAGTCCATCACAGGGCACAAGGCTGGGGTAAACTCTGAACAGCATGCCAGTCCATCACAGGGCACAAGGCTGGGGTAAACTCTGAACAGCATGCCAGTCCATCACAGGGCACAAGGCTGGGGTAAACTCTGAACAGCATGCCA
>JAACJT020000036.1:444895-462337 GCA_009936485.2 Gymnarchus niloticus
TCTTTTTGCCCTGCTCTTCATCGCTCTCTGCTTGGATCTCTCCTCTTTTTGCCCTGTTCTTCATCGCTCTCTGCTTGGATCTCTCCTCTTTTTGTCACATGCAGCTCCATGTAGTAAAAACTGATAAGTAGTTAACGTGACAACTGCTAACCAGGTAGGAAACGTGGGCTGGTGAAAAGTGGATTACAGTTAAACTGTGACAGCTCCAATGCTCTGTGTTAACCTTGAATCCTTAACTGTGATGACCACCACCCCAAACACACCAGTGAGATGTCTACTCCAGCGTCCTGTCCATCCAGCTCATCCATGCCAGGTGCTCTGAGTGTACTTCTCAGCCCTCAAACTCGCCGTGAAGGAAGCAGAAGTCACACTTCCACCACCCACCCAGCAGCGTCCCGGCCGTGCCTCGCTGAGGACATCCTGCAGCATGCTGGGATAGCTGCCGATTTGACAAGCTAGACTGGCCACGCTGAAAGGCATCCATCACGTGCATGTCTCTCCTCCCTCCCTCCCTCCCTTGAGCTCGGCCTGTCCAGCGCAATCTTTAAGCCTTGCCTCTTAAAATTGAAAGGCCCAGACAGTGACTGAAAAGAAAGAAAAGAAAAAAAAAAAGCAGCAGGGGACAAAAAAAACGAGCGCAGTTTTAAGTATTGAAAATGAAATGATAAGCGTGGAGAATGCAGAGGCTTGTGGAGATAACATTGTGGATATTACAAGACCCTGGAAGGGAGCAGGGGAATGAGAAGGGAAAAGACCGGAGCCTTAAGCTCACGGCTGAGCAGATGACACCAGCACTAATACGAGTGTTTAAATATTTGATGCGCTGGGATAAAGGAGGATCCCCTCTGAATGGAATTGAGTGTCTGAAGGAGAATCTATTACCGAAAATCTGGTGTGATTTGACAGCAGCAAGGCAGCACTATGGCTTATTCTTCAGCAGTTCCTGCAATCTCCTTTCCACACTCCACTTAAATGTTCCTCTGCCGTGCTTGAGTAAACACTGATTATCCCTCCTTTAGCGGGAGGGCCCGGGCGCAGAGGGGAGAGGGGCTGCCAACAGACCGGCGAGTCTGGGTCCACCAGGACCTGGAGGAACGCTGCTGTGCTACCTGAAAGGCGACAGAGAAAGCCGAGCGAGTGGTGAGATTTACATCTGTGTTAGCCCAGGGGCCCGTGTCAGACGCATAAATACCAGAGAGGAACATGACAGCATGTGGCATAATGAGCAAAGCTGTGGATCATTTTCAAAGGGGGGACACTCGATTACATTAGAAGTGGCACCACCAAATTTAAACCTGCTTTTTATGGCCACGTCCCGACATAACTCTTACCAGCACGAGGAATTGAACAATAGGACCAGCGACGGACCCGAAATGTTCAGTGTTTGCCCGCTTTCTAGGTTCTGTCTTCCACAGATGTTTTATCTTAATAGCCGCGAAGCATGCATTGTCTGACCTGCGCTGGTATGTAACTGTGAGGTGGATATGAGGATCATTTGAGAGGCGGGGCCTTTTCTCCATTGCATGTTCCTGATGTGACGCGTCACTGCCTGTCTTCTGATATGCAGTACCTCACCCTGTGGCTACCTGGTGATGCTGATGGTAGTGCTTAAAGGCAGGAAGTGTGGAGGGTGACCTCTCTGACATGGAAACAGCATGCCTCTAGATGACCCAGCAGGTTCCTGTGACTCAGCTTTCTACCCCTTCCACCAGCAAAGGCATGTCTGATCTTCATTTGGATTGTTGGACATAATTCATAATTCCATCTCGCAGGAGATGGGACACAGGAAATGTTCAGAAACGCCTGGCATGCTGGGGCTTCCTGGTGTGCGAGACATTCCCCCTTGGTTTACACGGTGCCTCCTTCCTCCACCCTCATCTTCCTCTCTTTGGGAAATATGTACTACTGTGGGCGATGTGACAAGGGCGTTGATCAGCGAGGCACTCAGTCTAAACAAAAACTCAAGTGAGTCATTTTTTACTTTTCAGGACAAATCTGCACTCCTGTGGTATCAGTGGGATCCTGCCATGTCTTTGGGTGAACGGACACCATGTCACGGATCAGGCAGGCGTGACGCCGCTGGTCACGTGGGAGGTCTGAGGCAGCCCCCCTCCCGCACTCACCTCCCACAGATCGATGGCCACTGGCACTTCCTTCCCCAGCCCAGGAAAAACAATTAAAAGCCATCGATCCATCGCCAGCCTCTGTCATGAATATGCAAGCAGCTCTCCTTGACCTTCATCGCACGAGCGGGCCAAGCGACGCCTTTCCCACCGCACCGCTGTCCTGTCTGCCTGCCTCTTCTGCTCATCTCACCTCATCATGCGTGTGATCAGACATGTAACAGACATGTCACAGCAACCCCGGCCCTTACATGTTCACTGCCGTGCTGCATCACCCCCAGGGCAGTGTGCCTCTTTATTCCAGTGGATTTACAATGCTACATGCAAAACGGTTTCAACTGAAAGCTTTTATCGAAGCGGACAGATGATTGCATTATTTCTGAATAAACATGAATTCCTAGCACTTATTCTGCAAATGCAGGGAAGAGAGAGTTGGGTTATACAGACATTAACATGTTGCTGGATTGTATTGGATGTTCCCAGTTTCAGAGAGACACCGTACATCCCCCCACAGACCCACCATCAGGGCGTTCCAAGGTTCAGAGAGACACTGTATGTTCTTTTAACATTTCACCTGCAGTTTTGTAAAGTTTCATTTAAAAATTCAGTTTTTCACCTAGACAAGAATATATTTGTGCACCAGATGTACAGGCTTGTTACACATAGCATGTGAGAATATTAATATATTAAGTATTAACAATTGACATAGTTGGAATGAAATTTGATATGGGATTTGATCATAGAGAAGGTACATTAATCCACTACAAAGCTGTCATCTCGGGTCAGACGTTGCTGTGTCAATAATGTGTGACTGAACCTTTGTAGCGAGCTCTGTGTTCAGTGGGGATTAGAAATGGTCTTAGGGTAGTGGTGGAAATGTACTGTTCTGGTGAAATGAGGCCATAGAACAGGGCACTCACGTTCCTTTAAGAAAGACATTGTTTCCTGCCCAGCAATTGCACAGAACCGGTTGCAGCCAACCCATCACTGTCCAGGTGACATGGGTGGAGGCTCTAACAACACACACCACACACTTGAACCAAAGCACTTACACGTAACAGCTGTGTGTGGTAATACATAGTGACATTCATGAAAAAAGAATGGAAAAAATGACAAAGCCAGAAGACAACGGAGAAGAGGAACCAAAAACTCGAGGTCAACTGGCCAACCTCCCCCCAGGACATACTGCCATTATGCAGCACAAAGAAAAGATATAAGAACTTTATAAATGCAAATTTTGGTCAGATCCATCTGCGATCCGTTCTGATCTCTAAAGGATGATCTTGATCGTTGACTACGTCCATGACATAACACTTGGAATTTTTGGACTAACAGCATGTCTCAGATGATGCTCTGTCCATGCACTATGGGGACATGTGGGGATGAAAGTTAAGCAGAAATGGTCAGGACAGGTGCTGCAGATTTTCTCGTGTTAATGGACATTTTCACTCATCCAGGTCTTCACTTCATTAAATCAGTTACCTAAACTGGTATCACATGATTTGTCATTAGGTGTAACTGGAATATAGACTTGGGTGTTGTCAGCGTAGAAATGAAGGTTAAGGTTACTTTTCTTATTATATTACCAGGTGGTAGCATGAACAGAGAGAACAACATGGGTCCAAGCACTGATCCCTGTGGTACTAAAATTTGACCGGTAGTGAAGATTGATGTAGATATTTGAACATACGGATTGCAGTTAGTTACACAGAAAGTAAATCGCTTAAGCACAGTTGCACACAAGCTAACGGATTAAAGGCTATGCAGCAAAACAGGATGGTCAACCGTGTCAGAAGCAACAGGAAGACAAAGGAGCGAGTGAGTCTCCTTGCCAGCCTCAGTTGCTGTCATTCACAGTTCAGCCTCACTGTCGTGACCTTGACAAGAAACCAGACTAGAATTTATCAAGAATATTATTTGCATCCAAGTCAAATTCCTTCAGAATTTCAGACAGAAATTCAACATTTGATATGGGTCTGTAATCATTAAGTATCTGCAGTTTCCAAGTTTGGTTTCATAAGCAGTGATCTAATAAAGGCAACTTTAATTTAGTCAGGTGCGGCACCCAAAGACAGGAATGTGTCCATCAGACTGTTTACGGTACATTTCCTGCCGGTACATCTAAAGACCCTTTAAGTAATTGAGTAGGGATTGGATGTAACGGAAATGTGGCAGGTTTTGCTTCAGTCATTTCTTTTTTAGTACTCTTTAATTTATCCAAAGACGTCAAAAGAGCATCCAGTGACCTTCCTGTATGTAATCATCAAACAACAGAGAGCATCTGTTTCTTCTACACGTCTATTCACCCGGTAACATGTTGGCTGCACCCGAGTGCCACACACTAGACCCACCATCACAGCTGGGAGCCAATGGAGGTTCCCATGTAACCTTAAGATTGCTTATGGACTCTCATCTAAGGATCTAACACCAGTGTGTTCCTGGTTCTGGTCCTGGGGTGATTCCGTGGTGCAATCTTTTTGAAGAAGGGGCTTTAAAAAACCAACTGCATACAGTGATTCGAGGGTACAGATTTAGCTTGAAAGATGGTAGAGAACCAAACCAATTACAAACAATTGCTTAATTTTACTCATGTAAAAATTTACATTTTCGGCTTTTCTGAAAGTTGGTTCTGACGTGTTCTGACCGTCCCTACCTGACAAACAGTGACACAAGCAGTGACACACACAGACACCAACACACAGAGTGACACAGAAACAGTGGTGGAGACTGTGACACAGATACTCACAAAGAATTACATGTGCAGGTGAACTGACTCTCCACGCTGCTCAAAAACTGTAGATCTTGAAAGAGAACAATCAAGCTAATGTTGCTAATTGAGTACACAAGGTGTACACAATCATATGACATGCACTGTGATCACATGGCATGCACTATTATCACATGACATGCACTGTGATCACATGACATGCACTATTATCACATGGCACGTACTGTGATCACATGGCATGCACTATTATCACATGACATGCACTGTGATCACCTGACATGCACTATTATCACATGGCACGTACTGTGATCACATGACATGCACTATTATCACATGACATGCACTGTGATCACATGACATGCACTATTATCACATGGCATGCACTATTATCACATGGCATGCACTATTATCACATGACATGCACTATTATCACATGGCACGTACTGTGATCACATGACATGCACTATTATCACATGACATGCACTGTGATCACATGGCATGCACTGTGATCACATGACATGCACTATTATCACATGGCACGTACTGTGATCACATGGCATGCACTATTATCACATGACATGCACTGTGATCACATGACATGCACTATTATCACATGGCACGCACTGTGATCACATGACATGCACTATTATCACATGGCATGCACTGTGATCACATGGCATGCACTATTATCACATGACATGCACTGTGATCACATGGCATGCTTTAGTAATAATAAGATGGCAGTGCATCATGGGACGTCCTTCTGGGACTTGAGGGTCCAGATGCTATAAAAGATATTTAGGAGCTGAAATGCTGTAAAGACACCCAGAAAAGGGGCCTAATGAGCCCACTCATCAGATCCATGCCTGCGGCACATGAACTGCGTGATCGGCCTGCCTAAACCTCACCCTTTCCAGGCGCTGTAAACATTGCCGGTCGCTCGATACTCGCCCACTTTTTGTTGTGCGGTCATTTTTCCTCGAGTGGTCAGAGTCGGACCATTTTTATTCAGCACGGCACCCACCAGCATATAAGGTCCAGACAGCCGTGCTACTCGCTATTAGTGAAAATCCATGCGTATTGAACACACACATATATGGTGCTTTCCTCATCAACATGCGGCTCGGACTAGGTTTCGGGGGCTACAGGTCACACTGTCATTTGTCACCTTTGTCACCACGCACCCCGGTGGCCATTCCATAAAATGACAGGCAGATAGCATGCATGCATGCAGTGGAAGCATCACTTAGAGCATCTGCCAAACAATCACAGCAGGAAATTCGTGGCATCACACGGACAAGCAGATCTGTGCACACCGTGCTTACAGCTGCATAGTCATGCTCAGGTGATGCCTGTCATATTCTGCTCTGTGACCTCGCTGACATTTATTAATTCATTCGTTTATTAATCGATGTCCAGCTCTACATCACTGCACGTTCCTGTATGACTGTAGTATCTGATGGCTTATTATTTTGCAGGATGTCTTTACACATTTGGTTATTTGCAAATTGCAACTGCAGATTGTCAGACTAAACTCATGACGGTTCTTTACAATCACGTAGATTATTTGTACAAGTAAACTCTATTCTGAAGCTGTAAAGGGTGCGTTAAACTGCGCAAACATGCTCTGTTCTGGCTCGGAAAATGGGGAGCACAGACAATAGGACAGCTTGTGGTAAGTAGGCAGGAAAGCGGGAAGGTGAGATTGTGGTCAGACTGTCCAACACAAGGGTCCACTGACAGTGATCAGTAGAACAGACAGTTCAATACAGGGCACCACACTCTATGCGGAGATCACAGAGTAACTAAATCCAATTTTGAGTCTAAAAGATGAAGAGCAATCCAGGACATCATCATCCCTGGAGCTGCGGTCACGTCTTGAGCAAGACAGGATGCTCTCACGATGCTGTCAAGCATTGTAGCAACACGATCTTGTCAGGGCCAAATCAGACTCACATTACATGCTGTTATTTTTCCTGTTACTTACAAATTCCAGCTGGGATTGAAATTCACAACTCCCACAATGCAGCAGTGTGGCCTCCTTGGAAGACGTGGGGCTTTCCATCAAATCTGAGTTCAACGCACACTCAGGGAGCACAACTCTACGGACTGACTTATGATGTCCAGTTTGTACCGCAGAACCAATCCTGAGACCTCACAGAACTTGTCAAATGTATCACAGAATATGTGCGTTTTTGTGCAGGTCAATGACAGTGTGTGGGTTTGTATAGGTGTCAGTGACCCATGGTGCATGCATGTGTGTGTGTGTGTGTGTGTGTGTGTGTGTTTCAGGGTGTTAGGTTTTACGGTTCAGTTCATACCACGGAAACTGACAAGTCAATATAAGTTAGGGCAATAAATAATTTAAAGCTACCTCTAATTAGTTAGCTATTCCTGAACTATACATTCCCCTCCAGTATTGATGGAGTTCTGTTTTATAGTTGGATCAGAGCGTTCTTCCTCAGCTGTCTGAGAACACATATCAACAGATCCTGCTGAAGCAGAGTTAAGCAAAAGATTAACATGCCGCTTTTCCTCATGGCCTGGGTCAGAAATTAAAGATGTTCCTGGTTTGACTTTCTCAGTAAACTTCTGATGCTTTGATTTGACTTTCTCAGTAGACTGCTGATTCCCTGATTAGGCTTTCTCAGTAGATTGCTGATTCTCTGATTTGACTTTCTCAGTAGACAGTTGATTCCCTGATTTGATTATCTCAGTAGACAGTTGATTCCCTGATTTGACTTTCTCAGTAGATTGCTGATTCTCTGATTTGACTTTCTCAGTAGATTGCTGATTCCCTGATTTGGCTTTCCCAATAGACTACTGGTGGTCTGATTTGATTATCTCAGTAGACAGCTGATTCTCTGATTTGACTTTCTCAGTAGACTACTGGTGTTCTAGATTATGTGCAGAAACGTAGAAGACCATTTGCGCTGTAAAGGTGCATGCAGAGGAAGGTGGTGTCTGTAAGCAAGTCTACATCACCGGCGAAACATTGACATAATGTGATTATCATATATATAAATAACACAACAACAAACAAACACATGAAAAACTCACTGTGGAAGAAAGTTGGTTAAGACTTGAATGGGGAAGTCCTTCTGCGGGCTGTTTTTGAAACAGATACACTGAGTAAAGCTATAAAGGGGCTCTAGGTAATGTAATATTTATCACCCTCTTCTGGGATCATAAACTTGCACGTCATCAGTAGGAAAAAACATAGCAGGCTGACAGCTATCACTCAGGTCACAATGAGAGGAGACTGACTGAAGTGAGATTTGGGTTTCCATGTCACCCCCTCTGGAAAGGGGGAGCTGTTATCAGACAAAGGTGAAGACTATTGATCATTTCTTTTAATTACCCTCAGCAAACCATGAGGTGCTAAATTAACTTCGCTCTCTCCTGCAACACTCATGAATATTTCAGCAAGACGACCACATCGCTCTGTCCACCTCTCTCCACTCCACATATCTGACTGATTTATCTTCCCGCTTACAGCAGCATCTGACAAAGGGGAACCTGAGCAAGGTTGTCCACCAACACTGAGGGCTATCTGAAAGCAGAGGGCAGGGCCACGCTACTCGAGGATGCCCGGGGGACCGTCAAAAAGTGGCTCTGGCGTGTCTTTGCCTGGCTGTGGGAAAGCTGCTCTTCTTCAGCCTCTGCATGTTTGCAGGAGCAGACACCGCCCTGAGGAAGCCCTCCCCTCCTAATTAACGGCATTAGTGGGGAAGCGTGCACTGGGGCGGTGCCACAGCTGCTTCCTCGCATTAACTCACTGTCACGTCACGACCCACAGCCGTAGCCATGATCTGGCAAGGACAGCTTGGTCCCGCACGTCGCATGGCATTAGGGGTCTGCACAGGGCCCGCCACAGGGACAGGCAGCCTGCCACAGAGCAAGGTGCCTTCCGTCACACACAGGCCATCCACCCTGACAGGCCAATGCCGAAGATCGCTACAAGAAGCACTGAGGCTTGATGGGACGAGCTGCAACCCACACCAGCAATCCCAAGAGAGCGTGAATGAAAAGGGAGGCGGAAATATGACTGTCTTGTTAGAATTTGGAGAAATTAGTCATGGAAATGAGGAGAAAGAGACCTTGAGTCCATAGGCCCCATGGTCATAGAATGAGTACATGGTACCTGAGCTGAAAGGACTGTGTAACATCTTTGCTGAAGCCTCTTTGACAGATTGTTTCTGACCGTAAAATGAACTGGATGCTTCTGTCAGCCATCCCAGTCTAATTAGCTTGTGGAAAATCAAGCACCAAAGACTGTTAGATGATTGTTAGCTGATAGTTAGCTGATGACTAGATGATTGTTAGCTGATAGTTAGCTGATGACTAGATGATTGTTAGCTGATGACTAGATGATTGTTAGCTGATAGTTAGCTGATGACTAGATGATTGTTAGCTGATTGTTCGACTGTTTCTTTGTTACTTGTTTGACATTTCGGCCTATCCTGCTTATAACTGCCGACAGTCTATTAATACAATGATCAGGGAGGCATCAGATTATCAGCAGATGGAGGCTATGACCTTTCAAAAACTCCCACTTATAAAGTTTGGCAGTTAGTTACTTTTAAACAAATGCTAACAGCTACTGGGTGCTTTCCATCACAGGCGTGTATCATGGTGATTTCGCTCAACTTTCAAAGTCCTAGGCAAGCCCCTGGACCGAGTGTGAAACAATGGGCAGTGACCATTCAGTCCTGTTGCAGCTCTCTGACATGTAGCCTGTCATGTAAAGAATAGCTCCGTAGCAAATTACCTTCGTCAGAATTGCGGCTAACAGGCTGTTTCCAGAAACCTTTATGGTACTTTTGGAGGTGACTCACACCTTCAAAGGGAGCGTACCCTATAAAGGAAAAGTGCCAAGGCAAATCCCACCTTCCCGTTTTGCACACTTAACCCTATCAGTACTGCTCCCATTACTTCACCAAAATCAGCAGGTGGGGACAAGAAGCAGCAGAGGGGACAGGGACAGGAGCCCCCCCCCAGGGAGGATGGGTCGAGCTGGGGCCTGCTCTTCTCTCTACCCTCTAATTGAAAAAGAAAGGAGTGTGAGGAGGTGCCGAGCCAGGCGATGGGCTGCGGGTGGAGCGGCATTACCGTGCCGCGTCGCCTGGCCTCCCCCACCCGCCGTAATTTGAGTGACTGTCAGGTCAGCGGCAGGCGAGGGCCCCGCTCTCGCTAAAAGGCCCGCCACCGCCGTCAGGGCTGCCCTGCGCATCGCCGCCACTCGCTGATTGTCTCCTCGCACGCGTGGCAGGGAGGTGGCGGCTGTCATCCGCTGGTCACGATGCATTTACTTAGTGACAGAATTCTAATTAGTTGCTGGAGTGGTGTCAGCGACGGAGGGGCCGGGAGGCTCAGAGGAGAGGCCAGGAAATCACTCCACTCTCTGTGTGGAAATAGGGGCCGCCGTCTGTCACAAGCATGCCTTTAAGTACAATTCCCCGTGCCTCAGGCCCCTGTATTCCCTGCAGCGGACCTATTTAAGCACCCCCCACCGCTACTCAAGAGGACAGAGTGTCACATGGGGAGGAACCTGCCCCCCCAGGGCTCTTATGCCGAAACACCGCATGGTGACCTATGGGGTGAGCCATGCCAAGGACTGCACGCGTATCATGGAAAATACTCAAGATGTTCTGCTTAAAATTCAGATTCCAATTTCCCAGAGATTATTTTCATGATTCGGTGCAGCAGGTGGGATCGAGTGCCTATGTATCTCTGGATGGGGACAAAATGAAAATGTATCCTGGGACCACCCTAAGGCATTGTGGAAGAAGTTAACGTCTGTCCAATCAAAGAAGGGAAATGAAGGCCTCTGGGTCCTAAATTCGGTCCCGACGGGGAAACTTGTGAGAAGCCTGCATTAAAAGCATCTTTGTGGCTTTGCCGCACCTGAAAGTTTTCCCACCCGGTGAGGATTGCGTGCACACTTGGACTGGAAGCCCTCCGAGAAGCTCATTAGGCCCAATTAGAGCAGCTGGGGGGTGTGTGATGTGGAATGAGGACCACATCTGTCAGCCACCTCGAGGAGTTTCTATTATGGGTCTCCACATTGCCAGTCTCTACACCACCACTGTTCCTCCATCACTCTGTTGAGAGTCTCCTCAGCACCGTCGTTGCTCCATTGCTGTTTCCTACCCTCACGGCTCCACTGAATTTAATGCATTTCATTCAATTCAATTCAGTCTCGTTTGATCCAATTCTGCTCTATTTGGTTCCGTTTGATTTAGTTTAATTGAATCAGATTTAATTCATTCAGATGAAATGATTTTTACTTATTGATTTAGCAGAAGCCCGTCCCTCCACACGGTGTACTGTCACTGAAACGACCAACCCGTCTTCAGGTTGTCGTTGGTTTTATTTTACAAACACCTGCTCGGATTTAAGAGGAGACAGAACCACTCATTCTGAAGGGGGTGTCCCACTGCACAGGGCTACAGCTCAGAGCAGGGGGCTCTTGGGACCTACGAGATGGCCTGTGAGAGGCCAGGGTGGGGCCAGGGAGGGTCCAGGGAGGGGCCCGGGCGGGGCCACAGGACAAGGATGGGAGTTTCTGGTGGTAGCATAAGATTTCTATGTGCTGATGGAGACACCGTGTCACGCTCACACCTCAGTGATGATGACGGGCGATGCTACAGGGACATTGTTCCCACATCCACAGCTATGGTCAAAAGTGTCACAATCATTGTGACAAGGAAATGAGCAGTGCGATCAAAGAGGCCAAATGAGCAGCCAGAGGAGTGTCGACTCCCTTCTGACCCCATTGTGTGGACAGGAAGCCAGCTGGTCGCAGGATGCTGGTCACTCTGTCCAGGGGGACGGGAGAATGTCTGTCTGCCTGTCTGTGCGTATGTGTTACTGTTAGTGTCATTTTGTGTGTGTTTGTGTGTGTGTGTGTACGTTTGTGTTTGCCTGTGTCTACGCCTATCTATCCATGTGTGCTTTTCTGCGTGTGTGTGTCTGCATGCTTTACTCTGAGGGAGGCGCACCGTCTGATAGACAACGAGATAAGACTGTACCAGGATTCATTTGAGCTTCAGCATGAGGATTAGAGGGAGAGAGCCTAGAGATGCGAGATAATTGGAGACCGACTAAAGGTTTCTCTGTCCCTCTCTGTCCCTCTCTCACTTTTCTCTCTCTCCTTCTCTCCCTCTCTCTCTTTTAATTTGTACATGTGTCTTGTTCCCCTTCCCACCCACTCTCTTTTTTTTGTCAATAAGTGCAAGTCATTAGCAAGCCGACAACCAGTTCAAGGTTAGAAACAAAGTCACCAGGAAAAGATAAAGGCTTAGGAAATAACACAATAATGGAAAACGCAAATTAAAATAACTTAAGTCAAGTCGGTGGCGTTGGGGGGAGGGGACGGTGAATGAGATGGACCCTTTAATGAGGCAAATATGGCTGAAAGTCAGCGAAAGGAAGGCTTCTTCTGGTCAGTCGCTTTGAACATCATGTGTGAATCTTTTCTCAGGACCCTAAGATGAAAGCAGAAGAGTTGAAATGGTGAGCATTTGTAGAGCAGGTGACTTTAGGAATATGAATGAGGCCGTTAAGGTCTCCCTGTAGCCATCCCGTTATGTCAGTGTGTCTCCTCTCGCTCTACTGTCTCTTCCAGCAACTCCTCACTCTGGAGCAAGTCAACCTCACAAAAGCTTGCCCAGGCTCGTCGCTGAGCTGATCCTACACCATACCGTCGTCTTCCTCGGTGATTACGTTGAACTGTCACTGCCTGATCACTCGCGAGTTATTTGATTGTGTGCTGAAAGGTCTGATGAAGTATGAGCACCACGCCGATGGTTCCTCATGAAGCATGCGGCCAGGTCACCACAAAACCTGAATTCTAGAGACACACTTGAAGCAGAATACTTGTTTTAAGAGCGTAGGGCTAGACACATGAGGACTGTGCGTAGAATACCAGGCTATCATTCCCGCCATATTAGCAAACAGCGAGTGTAGGAGGTAAAGTAAGGCTGGGGCCATGCAGAGAGAACACTGAGGCAAGGTCAGGTGAGGTCAGGAGAGGCGAGGCGCCTGCAACACGGGAACATTAGCATAGAGAGCAGCAATGAGCCTTTCCTTGACGCACCCCTCTGCTGTAAGAGCCTCCATCTGCAGCGCACCTCCAGCCGCTGGGGGAGGCCTTGGGGATAACCGCCTCCGGTCGACCCGTCCACAGCGTTGCCGCGAGTGACGGTGCGGCCGAAGTGTCAGCGGGGGTCGTGGGGAGACCCCATGACAATATCAGGTGAAGAAGATGCAGCAATCAGGTGCCGGATGGAGGCCTTGATGATCCTGCATTTACTGATGATGATGATGATGATGATGATGATGATGATGTTATTACCTGACTTGACATAGAACCTTTTGAGTTCGCCACTCAAAGGCTGAGCAAAGCACTGGGAGCTCAAGGTGCTGAACTCAAATGCAGCTGTTAAACTCAGCACGCTGGCCCTTTAAGGGGGCAGCGACCTCGCCTTTATTCAGGGCTGCTCCATGGCCACCAAAGGCTTAGGTAAGCTCAACAAATGTTTATTAAGAATAGTCAGTGTTAAATCAGGCTCTGGCCCTTAGAAAATGCTTCCATTTGAAACACAGAGCCAGCCATCCAGCGGCACTCAGTCAGCGAGCATGAAATAAGAGAGCGCTAATCTGAGCCTGCAGCGTTCACAGCCCATGTCTGTGGTGCTCTGTGGGATGTGACGCCAAACCATCTGCCCCGAAGTCCAGCGAGGTGGACATCGTCTGCGAGCGGCCCCCCCCTCAGCCGCAAAACAAAGCCCCGCGGTGCATGCAGACCCCCTTCTGTCTGTTTTTAATGAACACTTGCCTACTTTCCAACCTGGCCGTGTCTATGGCTTAATTGGGACGAATCTGATTTCTCCACCAATTTATGCCATTAGGTAAATTCCAGAAATAAACTTGGCCATTCATGTTTGGTTTTGGTGGCAGTTAATTTTTGCTGTTACTTCACAGCCGCGGGCTCATCCTCCGCGGTCAGCCGGTGAGCTGTGCGGAGGGGCGTGGCCATTTGTTTCTAATGAGAGACTGGTGCAGGGGCTAGTTAGCACAGAGGAGTTCGGGGGTCAGGGAGCAGGCCAATTACGGCTGGGGAGGGCAGTCGCTCGGCGCTTTGATTTCCTGCTTCTAAGTGGCGAGTCGGCCCCTGGGCCCGAGGCCGCCGAATTAAGGGGGTGTTAATTTGAGCGGGCTGTTTTTCCCCCGGAAAGCGGGGGTCACCTCTGCACCCTTATTTGTGGCTCACTTGCTACCCGTCTAATTGCTGACATGCAAGAGAAATGCATCAGACGCAGGTGAGCGGTGGGCCCTGTAAGTGAAGGCAGACAGGCCCCTGCCCAAAGGCTGATCTCAGGCCAGTTTTCCCTGAAGCTGGAAGGGGAGCTTCTCGTTTTTGGCCGCAGCTTGACACGGGCAGAAGGTGATGGAGAAGTTATTAGCCATAAAAATCATACAAATTGCATCACACCTTCAGGGTTGTGAGTTCGAATCCCCCTCTTCTCTGTGCCTTGTTAGGTTCTCTAAACTGTCTGTAGAGTACGGCCGTGTGCAAATGCAGTTCTGTGCAGAAGTCCTAAAGAGGTGAAGGGAAAATTTACTCCCGTTTATATAAAGCAGTTAACGTGTATGTTTTTCCAGAAAGAAACGCTATTTAACATTAAAATGTGTAAATAAGCAGTAATGTAATAAAAAATCAATCATTTCTTCTGCTCACCAGAATAGTACTGATAGCTGGTTGGATGGCTCAAACATCATAACTTTGCTTGCCAACCCTCTCGTTGAAAGCCCCCCAGCAATTCCGTGTAATTTTTAATTTTCACCACCAGCTCGCTTAGCTTGTAAACTTCCGTAGTTAATTCACTTTACGGGGTATTGATTAGCCAAATAAGGCGCCCTCTTTACGTTCAATGTATTTATATTTCTGATTGCAAGCATAAATTCTGGGGTGACGTAAGGAGATGTTTTGAAATTTGTAAACCGATGCACATAAAGTCATAATTTTATGCCAACATACACATAATTTAAACATCGTATTCCTTGTCCGTCTCAGATTTTGCACAGTACCGAGGACTGGCATCTTGTTCAGGCTGTTCCCCAGTCTGGTACCCTGTGCAGCCTGGAACAGGCCCCAGGTTCCCCGTGAACCTGACCAGGGTGTTTTGTCGGATGGATGTTCAGCATTTGGTGACCTTATGGGTTACAGGCTGCCCTGAGGATTCTCTGCTGAATACGCACTCCTCTTCTGGCTCTCATGTAGCGATATGTAGGCTGTCTGGTGGGATGGTTATGGGTCCTGCATCCCAGAGCAGGACCTCTGGGTGCTCTGGGAGAGCCTGGTCCACTCATGATACACTCACAGGGATGAAACCAATGCTACCTCCACCTGCCAGTAATTAGTAACGCTTTCCGCTTCTCTCCCCTGCCGCTGAAGAATAGCTGTAATGTTTAATTAGCGGTTAACGAGCTTCCAGAACGGTCTGGCGGGGAGGCTGACAGCAGCCAGGCTGGATGAAGCCATCACACAATCGGATTCCCAACTGCTGGCAGCATAATCTGTCTGATCAACGGCCGTCCGTGAAGCTGGTTGCTGCACGAGCGCTCAGCCGATCACGTGCCTGCACAGGCTCTCGGCCAATCACGTGCCTGCACGAGCACTCAGCCAATCACGTGCCTGCACAGGCTCTCGGCCAATCATGTGCCTGCACGGGTGCACAGCTGGATGGGTACTTGGGCCGCTTAGGCACGTCGGACCTCCATCATGCACCTGACTTCCAGAAGCGGACAGGACCCCAGCATTATGATGACATAGACAGGTTGACCTTGTTATGCATACGATACGCTTGAGAGGTGAAATGTCAGCAGACATGAGAGTAAGACTGGCCAAGATCGTCCGGAGCAACTACACACCTATGGCTTCCTGCCTGGCATTAAATGCTTTCCTGGACTCTGAATTTTTTAAAGCGCCTAAATTATTAATATGTACTCAAAGACGTTTCAAGAACATCCTTACTGATCTGATTTCATGTGTAAATTTCATTAAGGAAGCCAACAAAACAGCACGAGCTATTCTTCCTGCGATGATTAATCCCCACCGGCCCGGTCCTCCTCCCGCGGTCCGTGCATTTCGCAGCCGGCCTCAGATGAAGTATGAAGCCTGTGGAATTGGCCTCCGTCGGCGGACTTCCGCTCCCATAAAGCATGTCCTCTTTATTGCCCGTTTCCAGCTCTGTGTCCAGCCTCTTTAATCCAGTTCTGAGAGCATCTCCTAGCCTCTGACATGCCTCTGCTGTAAAGAGTGACCCGGATCAATGCCTGTCAAAAATGTATGCATTCACAGGGTCTGGGGGTCAGGCGACTCTGCCCAGCCCCGTGCCTGCTGTCACCCTGTCAGACTCGTCCCAGGCTTCATGTCTCCCCTTTCATTCGCTTTTCTGTCACCGTGAGAGCAGTGACACGGGGGTCACCGAAAACGATGGAAGGGGAGAAGGGGAGAGTGATAAAGGGGCAGGACAGACAGAAGGGAGAGTGAGAGATAGCCAGCATGCCGCCTCCACCCCATGAGAGCTCACCTCACTTCCCATGATCCGTCCCTCTGAGGGAGTCCTGCCCAGGTGATGGATGATCCCTGCACTTCTCGTTAAAATGCTTACTATCCTTTGAAATGATTCAGCCCCCTCGTCTGCCAGTAAAATCAGCGCCCAACCAGAGCTAATACCTCACATCGTAAATGTATTCTGTGTTATTGGCTGCCAGAAGACATGACCTGTAACAAGTGTTTGCCAAGGTGATCGGCGATTGATCAAACCTCTTACAAAGAGATCAGCACGCCACCTTCCAGGGGGAAATGCCGTGGCAGTGAAAAATACCTGCATTAAAATGGTATTTATTCAAAGTAACACTGTTCTGGCTATTCTCAAGCAATCTGACTACCTGGCTGCTCGGATCTGATCATTAGTAGCTGGGGGTGTCCAGGTGCAGCAGTAGATTTTCGCTGACCTATGTCAGACCCCCCCCCCCCCGATATATTACGATATATTAATAAATGGATCCTTCTTCTAAGCTTTTTTCTGCATTTGGAGAATGCGATGATATAACTTACACCTGGCTGTGCCATGTACTGGGACTAAACTATCCTAAAACAATACCTAATTCCACAGTATTTCACTGCTAATTACTGCTACACTCGGCTTTCATTGGCCACTCGACTCGCTGCAGCCCTAGTCCATTTCATCTATTCATCCATTCTCCTTCCTCCAAAGTGCTGCTAATCTCATGATTCGATGATTCTCATCTAGCGCTGCAACTGGCGTGAAATCCAGTGCCCTCTCAGCACTCCACTCCACTGTCCCCAGATCAGTGTTCCATTGGCACTTTTCTGATCAGTAGCCTCAAAGCGTCAGTGGTCAAAACTCTCCACTGTCCCCAGATCAGTGTTCCATTGGCACTTCTCTGATCAGTAGCCTCAAAGCGTCAGTGGTCAGACCTCTCCACTGTCCCCAGATCAGTGTTCCATTGGCACTTCTCTGATCAGTAGCCTCAAAGCGTCAGTGGTCAGACCTC
>JAACJT020000036.1:499827-511229 GCA_009936485.2 Gymnarchus niloticus
CCCCCCCCGTCGGTGTGTCTGCGCGTGTCAGTTCTGTCCCCGCCCCTATGCGCGCGTGTCCGTTCTATCCCCGCCCCTAAGCGCGCGTGTCCGTTCTATCCCCGCCCCTAAGCGGGCGTGTCCGCGCGTGTCCGTTCTATCCCCGCCCCTAAGCGGGCGTGTCCGTGTGGGTCCGTTCTATCCCCGCCCCTAAGCGGGCGTGTCCGCGCGTGTCCGTTCTGTCCCCGCCCCTCAGTGGGCGTGTCCGTGTGGGTCCGTTCTATCCCCGCCCCTAAGCGGGCGTGTCTGTGCGTGTCGGTTCTGTCCCCGCCCTCCAGTGGATGTGATTGGGCGTGTTGGTTCTGTCCCCGCCCTTCAGTGGGCGTGTCTGTGCGTGTAGGTTCTGTCCCCGCCCTCCAGTGGGCGTGTCTGTGTCAGTTCTCTCCCCGCCCCCAAGTGGGCGTGTCTGCGTGTGTCGGTTCTGTGCCCGCCTTCCAGTGGATGTGATTGGGCGTGTCGGTTCTGTCCCCGCCTCCATCTCTGTTTGTGATTCTCTATATGTTCGGCTTCACCACTTCTTGTACAATCCATCTCCTCCGAGGCAGGTAAGTGTTGCACCCCCGCCTCACCGTAGTCTGTTATAACTGGTTATGTGGTCCGTTGACACGAATATAACTGCTGTCACAAAAGTGTCCACCTCACCTCAGTGTGCATTTCACTGTTTACCGCCAGAGTCGGGTGCACAGTGTGTATGTAGCTACAGTATAAGGCTGTTCCAGGCTGATTCTCTCTGTCATTTACTCCAAACACAGACTGTAACAGAGTATGAAGGCTGTAAGTAACAAAGCAAACATTCCTCGATGGAAACTGAGCTGATGGAAATACGTGTGAATTAAAAACGGAATTGATTAAAAGATACCTGTGAATAGAATGTTTGCCTGATTGGTTGTGCGATTTTATAAAATACCACAGCAAAATTCAGGCATGTGGGCAAGATCACTAGGCAGTGGAGTGTGGACGGATGAATTGAGTCTGTGGACGGGAATTTTTGATTGACATTTGGCTTTTTAAAACAGAAGTAAAAATTGCTCCCGTCGAATGATAAACGTGCCAATTCTTTCTTAATTGTAACTGATTTTTTTTTTAAATCAAATGTCTTGATAATGCACAGCTCAGGTTTTCAATCCAAGCAAGTTTGTCACTTTTTATCAAGGATGTTTTTTTACCTCCAGCTTTATCAAATCGCACAACAAATTACACAAACTTTCATAAGCATTTTCATCAACTCACTGTTTAATTCACATTCATTTTTCCCAACTAATGTTTTCATCAAGGAGTTTTTGCTTCTCCCGCTCTTCGTGACTGGGTGCCTCGTATCGTCGTGGTGTCAGTGGTTCTGCTGTTTGTGTGGAGACTGACAGTGCAGATCAGCGTGTACCACAAAGAGTTCTTGATGTTCACAGCCAGCTTAGACTCCACTGACCACCGAGTTCTCCAAGGAATGCTTTTAATGAAGGAGTGTGACGCTTCAAGTACAAGACTTGGTATAGGCCACTACTAAATTGGATTACTTTTAAGTGAACTTGGGCTAACATTTCCAGTCTTTCGGAACAGATGCAAGCAATAACTTTCTCTTTGACTAGAAAGATTACAGGAACATACAACATAAACATTGTATTTTAATAAAAAGAAGCATAGTAAATATTGATCAAGTATCTTCGTTTAAGCCCTGTGTAGTTATCTGTGGCAACTTTAACTCAGCTGCTGGCATAGCAGAAATATTTAAGGTACATTGATCTCTGACCAAATAGCCCTAAATGAATTATACAGATGTAAATGACAGTATTTAGACAGACGAACTTCTGTTAATGCTGTGATAAGAGCTATGAACATGGCTGCTCTAACTGAAAACTAACATTACTGTATGATTTCCTTTAACACTAGGAACGGACAACTCAGGGTTGCTATGGGAGCAGCTATATGGCCGTCTCCCACAGGGTGTGCTAACTTACTGCAAGAGCCACCCTTTCAGAATTGGAGTTCCGTAATTTCAGGAGCGTTCATTAGTCCCACAGTTGTACAGACAGGTACAGCGTGGGGTGAAATGGAAAAGCTGATCCACTCCAAGCAAACACACGACGGAAAAAAAAATAAGCGGAAGATAATAAAATTACTAAATTAAAATTAAGTAAAATTCTGCTTTCTGAAAGAGTAAGAAGTGTAAAGTGACTGCAGCACTGTACAGTGTACAGTGAGTTTTAAAGCTGCACTTTCAAAATGAGAGTTCTGTGACACGTGATCCTCGGGAATGTGGTGACCTTGGCGGCTCCCAGGTGTCGCAAATCAGCACATCCAGGAAGGACCACGTGGAAGCTACTTTGTTAGATGGCTTCACATTTTGGTAGCGTGGCCTACAGAGGTTTGCTTATAGTGAAAGTGAGCATGGCTTTTCCGTAAAGGGGAGCAGCAGTCCATCGTGGGAAAGGCTTCCCAGCTTGCTGCAAACACTGCCTCAGTCGCGTTCCCCCGGATGGTGGATATGTGTTTAGGTTCAAGTTTGCTGCCATGTGCCGTACACTGCAAAGGTTATATGATGACCTGTACAAGCTGTGGTCTCCTAGAGAAGATCTTGGGGTCTTGTTGACATGAAGGTCACCTGAAACAGCCTCTTCGTAACTAAGGTTAAATTAAATTGTTGCACTGCTTCTGTTTTGGCTGTGATGTTGTGATCTGCTTGTACGGTGAATTCGGCTGAGGTAGCTTACTGTTGTCATCAAGCTCTCTTTGCCGTTAGAGTCCTATTCAGAGTCCTGCCTGGTGTGTGACCTGCTGGACGCACCTCTGTTGGGTGCTGCGTGGTTTTGGCAGGCAGTCAAGGCTGTATATACGCACAGCAGAGCTGTAATTAGACTGTTACAGGGTGTTCAGTTGCACTTCCAGTACATATTTGAATAATTCTGTTTTCTAAGTTTTTTTTTTTTTTTTTTTTTAAAAAAAAAACATTAGCAAATGGCTCCTCTTGTTTTGATCGTAACCTTTCATTGTCTGAAATGAGTCCAAAGTATGCAGGCAAAAATGCGCTCCCTGATGTTGGGGAATTATCTCAAACTGAAATGTGGATGTCTGTTTAGCGGTTTCGTAATCTTTGGGACTTCAGCAGCGCTGCTGTATTGGTGTTCCTGTGTGAAGCAGATTGGTCTGCCTGTTCTCGAGACATGACAGGTGGGTAGATTACAAAGCCGGGGCGGGACGGCCGTTTGCTTGGCATGGCCTTGGGCCTTGGAAATGCTGTCTAGGTGTTTGTGTTCTACGTTTGTACCTGCTGCATAGCAGATGGTCTTCAAGCTTATGCAATATATTGAATTTATTACTTGGGTTGGACTCGGTGTCAGAGTCTGTGTGGATGGACAGAATTTGGACTCTGACTACAGAATATCAACTGAGGCAGTGGAGCATGAAGGGATTGTGAAAGATTTTCAGGCGTGGAGAAACGTACTTTTGAGCTCTCCTGTTGTATTATGTATTGTGATTTTGCATTCTTGCGATCTTTAAAAAGTTTCTTCCAGTCTGCTTCTAATGTGTATGTTAGGATGGGCGTTAGATTAACCTGTTCAAAGTGGTCTAGTGTCCTTATGTTTCCCAGTTTGCCTCTGACTGATGTAAACCGAGCCCTGTGTACACCCACGTCAACACTGTGCTCTTCAGGTTGGCTACAGGTTGTTGGCATGGAATACGTAGATGAGTGATTGGGGCTTTAGAGACTTTAGAGAGCCGGCATTGACAAGGCTGCAAGCACCGAGAAGGGAGGTGTGGCCCGGACTGATGTTTCCACAGTCCATGTTTCATTCTCGTCCTATCAGGAGAGCAGTACCGTAATCCGAAGGAAGAATCTGGAATATGTCAGGGTGTCATGGTGCCCAGCTGATAACAACACTATTCAATCAAACAGTAACCGACGGAAAAGCACCTAGTGCTTGTTCGACCAATATGCTGATCTGAAAGGGAAAAGGCGATGTTGGAGAATGCCCAGAGTATTGCCTGATCCTCCTGCTCTGCCACACGAAGATTTTGGGGCAGATTCTTGAAAGCCTGCACGCAGTGGGAATGAGGATGGAGTGCTCGGCCTGACACGACTGGATTGCATCAAGGGAGCAGCCCCGATAACAGACAAAATGCACAAAGCCCTCCTATGATGCTACAGCCATGTGATGCACGGTGATGACAGCTCAGTAACCGAGATGTCCCTGAGTCTGTCCACCTGGAAAACCACCATGTGGCCGTCTAAAGAACTGCTGGATGGACAGCCTAAAAGAAGGCATGAGCTGTAAACACCGAAGGCCCAAAGACACATTTGATCGAGCTAAATGGAGAACGGCGAGCAGAAGAGCCGAAACGGGACAAACGCTAGGAATGAGAAGGCAAGCGGTACTGCTGAGAATGATGGCCTGTATTGAATGGGCGTCACTGTCACCCAGGGTTGCCATGAGCACATTCTCTATGGGCTCTCCTGGCTTCTGCGTGCAGATCCCCACTGAATTTAGTCAGGTCTTCCAACCCTCCATAAATGGCGTGGAGTGGCTGTGAAAGAGGAGCTTACTGTTTTTTTTTTTTTTTGTTTTTTTTTTGTTGTTGTGTGGTCCTTTAGACCATCGGGGGTGAGACTGTGGAACGCGGCCAGGTGGTTTGTACGGCAATCTCATGCTTAGGCTCCGTATGCACAGCTGTACCTTTGCAGTGGCTGATGGGTAATCAGCCTTACCGTCTGTCTGAGGGGTCATCCCTGTCGGCGTAGGTCTCTAATGGCCCAGGACATACAGTACTCTGTTCTTCTAAGGATTGTGCTGGAAGTCGTCTAAGCAGACAGCTCATGGTTCGGCTGTGCTTCCGAACCCGGCTCCCACACCCGTGTAGTTCTGCTAGTTTAGATGGTCTTTAGTGTCGTCAGGGTATGACAGTCTATTTATCATGATTATCGTGACCAAAGTGATCAGTTTTCAGGACTGACTATTTTTTTTCCACCATGTTTCATTCTTTTTTTATTTAGGCTAAATGTTGTAGAGACATTCGCTCAACTGTGGGAAATTGTTGGGGTGGGCAGTTTGTTTGAATATGAATAAATAGAGCAACGTAAAATAGAGATGTCCAGTATGGTGACGTTGGCTAAATTGGACTCCGTTTACTGCAAAACCCGCCGGTTTTTAAAACCACTAGGGAGACGTCTGACCACCACGTGTATTTTACCGTGAGAGATGGTAACCGTTGTCTTGTACCTGAATGCCCAACATTAAGGTTCCTAGCAACATCAGAACTTAGGTCATTATACTGTTCATCAGAGTATATGGTTTTTGCAAATGTAACCTTCAGCATTTTTAATAAACCAGCTAGTGGGATTGCTCTGCACGCTGGTAGAGGCTGCTTTCTGATTCTCCACCTGAGCAGCTCTCAGCGGTACCTTTGACTGCAGCGGTCTTTGGGGTTCTCTTTGGTTTACTTTAGCAGTGAGCTTTAGCCTCTGCTTTGCTCACTTTCAGGTGCGTCTGACACTCCCCCCGTGTGTGCTGAAGAGGCAGAGACGCGTGCCTTGAAGAAGTAGGTTTTGCTCATCCCTCACTATGGACCGCAACAAGCGCAACTCGATCGCTGGCTTCCCCACGCGGCCCGAGCGGCTCAACGAGCGGGCGGGGGGCGGCACGGCTGGGAGCGAGGTGGGGCCTTTCCAGGGGGGCCACGTTTGCAGCTCTTCCTACCGTGCCCTGATCAGCGCCTTCTCCTGCCTCACACGCCTCGACGACTTCATTTGCGAGTGGATTGGCTCCGGCTTCTTCTCTGAAGTATATAAGGTAAGTGTGGGCCTAGAGCCCGTCAGATTTTTGTTTCTCACCCTCTGTATTCAGAGGAGTCACTCAGGGCCAAGTAGCAGTTTGTATGGATGTCTTTTAGTGCCGAAAACAGTCATTCTGACTGAAGTGTTATGAAGGTTTCCCCCATTGTCTCAGTGGGGAAAGCAGCACATTTACAAGACGCGGCATTTAAAATTGTGAGCTATTTATAAATACCCGTCCGATGAAGAGGAAGAAGAGCAGGGTCGAGTGTTGTCAAGGGGCCTCACGAAGAGGCTCAGATCCACACAGTCAAAGGAAACTGAATGCCAGGAGCTTGGAGGCCGCATTCTGCATATCAGTGGCATAAAGCAGCCTACACACAGGACCCATGCATTGTGTGTGCATGGTTTGGAGGAGAGGGCTGGTCACTGCCTGGGCGGACCCATCGAGCTGCAGATGGCCTTTGGGGGATGTGGCCATGCGGTTTAACTGGCCACAGGGTGCTCTTTCATCCACGCTGTCTGCGACTGTAGGAACACTTTGTAAGGAGGTTAGGAAACTCACTGTTAAAGCTGAGCTTCAGCTGTCAATGAAGCCTTTCAGCTTCTGCTCCCTGTTGGTTTTTTGCCTCCCCCCAGTTGTTATACGGTGGTTTGGATAACATCCGGAACACTGGACTGACCAGGGGGTGTAGGATCCACATCTTCATATGCAGGACCCCCCTGTCCAGTACTCGGGCTGTTCTGAGGTCAGCTGCAGTGCCGGCTAAGCTGGACTTTCCAGAAAATCACTGTGACCAAAATTGATCAAAAATTGTAATTAAACCAGCATTACAGCTTTGGTCTGTGCTGACTCGTTTTGCCCATCTGTGGTCTCTGAGCCGCCCGGCTGTCTCGTTACCTATTGGCTCCATCGTGTTTCTCGGACCTTTAAAGTGGTGAACGGGATCGGCTGAATGTTTATTCCCACATAACCTTCTGACGCTCAGAGCACAACTGCTGCTTCTCTCGAGAAGCCGTGCACAGTTTCACTTCCGTTAACGTGTGCGATGTCCAGCGACGTCCACTTGGGGCCGCTCTTCCTGAGCGACATGCTCTTGGTGGGATTAGCATGCAGCTGGAGCCCTGACAGCCTTGTCCACACTGCTAATTTGCAGCATTTGAGGGGGGCTCACAGGGGATCTGGGATTGGCAGTGTAATGCCTGACCAAGCCTATTACGGCATACCATTCTGGGGGGCCAAGGACTGGAGCCCAGCAGGGTCTCCACGGTACTTAGACGTTTAATTCGGGGAGGCAGTAGAAATGGAGCCCATGATGAGGATGATGATGATGTAGGAAGGAGATGACTGCAGTAGCAGGAGCCTCAGGTCTCTGTCCCTGAAGGATGCCTATGGGAGTCTTTATACACGTTCATATCACACAGCTCCATTTCTGTAACAGTTCTAACACCCCCTTTATCCCCTGTGCAACTATCTGCCCCACGCGTAGTGACGTTTCTATTCACTTCTCCCCATGCACCTGCCCCCTGTTCTGACTCTCGCCCTCTTGCCCCCTGTTCTGACTCTCGCCCTCTTGCCCCCTGTTCTGACGCTCGCCCTCTTGCCCCCTGTTCTGACTCTCGCCCTCCTGTCCCCTGTTCTGAGGCTCGCCCTCTTGCCCCCCATTCGGCCCCCTGTTCTGAGGCTCGCCCTCTTGCCCCCTGTTCTGAGGCTCGCCCTCTTGCCCCCTGTTCTGACGCTCGCCCTCTTGCCCCCCATTCGGCCCCCTGTTCTGAGGCTCGCCCTCTTGCCCCCTGTTCTGACGCTCGCCCTCTTGCTGTTCCCTCTTTCTCTCTCCATGGTGCCTTGTGGTCAGTGTGACAGATGCTCTCTTATGAGCATTTCCTGTTCTTACGGCTCTCGCTGCAAGGCTGATGTATTTCTGTATCATAACCGTTTCGATGGAGGAAGTAAGCTTTGAAAGATACAACGGGGCCCAATCTTCTCAGTCTGAAGAAAGACTTCCTGTTCACACTTGTTTCTCTAATGCTCAGCTGGATGCTCTGCCTGAACTGAGCTTTCCCCAAATGCTGCACATTTTTGCTGATCCGCATTTTAGCTTTGCACGTGACCACAGCCTATCATCTGTTTAGATAAGCCCTGATCAGAGCCCTGTGAGATCCCCCCCCCCCAAAGAGGAAAAGCCTGTGGCTCCTGTGTGCTTCATAATTCTGCCATCAGCAGATGACTACCATGGTGACCAGAGAGAGAGGAAGAGTGAGAGTATTTTGGGTTACTTGTTGGTTTACCTTCCTGGGTGTCAAGGGCCTGTGTTAGAAGCTTGAGTGTTAAACCCCCAGCAGGTTCGGGTTATGATGCTTTGCAGCATGCGACTGTGGAAATGCGTCCGATGTCAACGCTCTTCTGATGAGAAAATAGTCTTATTGTCTTATATGTTTTCACTAGCTGTAATTAACTCTAGATAAATCAGTCAGATGGATTCTGAGTTGTTGATTTACTGCCGGGCCAGACCGATCCCCCCGAGCCCACAACTGGTGCTGTGTTGCAGGTGTGTCACCGGACCTCCGGCCAGGTGATGGCGCTGAAGATGAACACGCTGGCTAGTAACCGGGCCAACATGCTGAGGGAGGTGCAGCTGATGAACCGTCTGTCCCACCCCAACATCCTCAGGTCAGCATTCTGCCGTGTGGAGATCATGCGTGGGCCGCGTGCGTCCGGGAGCCTGTTCCTACAGAGTTGCTAGCCGTTTTATTTTCTCTCTCCTCGGGCTGCTGTAATTTTAACCGTGTTTCAGCATAGGTTGGCTGAGGACTTGGGTTGAGGTGAGCAGTCAGTCACCTGACCTCGGGTGTACATTTGCATGTCACGCAGTGCTCCTGTTTCCGTGAAGGCTGCCCTCCATGGCTCCCTCGCCTCACATGTCACTTGCGTTTGTGAGGAAACATCTAACAGTTGCAATGTGACTTTGTTCGAGAGAAGCTGGCTTGGCCAGATGTTCAGGTGTAATGTTGGCGCCAAACAGAGACGTCTTCAGGGCAGTGAGGACCTCCAAGATGAGCTACCCCCCTTCCCAAACATGGCCCGTGACACACAGCGTCTTCCTAAAGCAGCTCCCTCCTCCTGTCTCTTCCAGGTTCATGGGCGTCTGTGTCCAGGAGGGGCAACTCCACGCTCTGACTGAGGTAAGCGGCTTTGTCACCCATGTCCGAGTCACCGCGAGCCAGAGCTGCTCCACCTTCTCCGCGTCCGGTCTGTTTGAATGCTGCCTGACTGTGTGTGAGGACTGCTGTGGGTTAAGGTCTTTACAATGGTGTGCAGCAGAACAAATGCATGACCAGAAGTACGCTTTTAAAAGCCAGAGGTATTTAATATTTTAATATCACAGATGGTTACAGTCAGGAGGCCTTTAAGCCTTAAGTTTCATGGGTGTAATTTCATCTGCTATACAGGAAAAAGGCAGCAAGATTATGTATGATATGGGTGCTTTAATGTGTGGCCTGTGGAACTGTGTAGTTGCTGCCATTCCCTGCCTGTGCTTCTCTCAAAACCCTGGATTTGGCCTGCTGCATGTTACCCATTGGTTGGGGGATTATCTGTAAAAAAAAAAATAAGCAGTACAAGGGGTGTGGCTTTGGGCTATCCTCCAGTTGTCTGACTGGCTCAGCACCATCCAGCCATGTGGACGGTAGGCCGGGATTTGTCTAAGAGGCCGGACGGCAGATGGTAAATGCTGCAGGACGGTGGGAGAACACAAGGCAAAGACGCTGTAATCCTCTCCTGAGTCTGGGAATGTTGTTCTGTGAGCTGTGGCCCACTGCCCTGGCAGAGGGGGGCACTACTGGACGAGTGGCAGCTGGCACCAAGAAACTGGGCCTGTCGGAGATGTTGGCAGCGAACTCAGACTGTTTGCGAACATACATGAACATGATCTCGTGATCCACTGTCAGGCTTGATTGGCTTTTTTACGAGTCGGTGAGGAGAGCAGCCTGACACTATAGCAGTTACCCAGAATGCCATTCAAAGTGCTCAGTCTTCCAAAGTAATGCCCTCCTTTACATGCTTGTCGGTCATGCCCCTCTCCCCCCCTTTCAGTACATCAATGGTGGAAACCTGGAGCAGCTCTTGGACAGCAACAAGCACCTGAGCTGGGCTTTGCGGCTGAAGCTGGCCTGTGACATCGCCCTGGGCCTGGCCTACCTGCACTCCAAGGGCATCTTCCACCGTGACCTCACGTCCAAGGTGTGTGGCCAGCTGGCCGTCTGAGCGTGCCGGAATGGTTGGGCACACGGCTCCTCGGACAGGTCGGCCTTACTCTTTCCTGACTGCATTCTCCACAGAATTGCCTGATCAAGACTGACGAGAGCGATGGATACACGGCGGTGGTGGGTGACTTCGGTCTGGCCGAGAAGATCCCCTCTCATGAGTGAGTGACTAGGGGGCTATGAGCAGGAACAGAATGGAGGGGGTTTTCATTTCGAGGCAGATCTAATGCAACGTGTGTGTGTGTGTGTGTGCGCGTGCGCTACATGAAACATGCTGTATCTGTCAGTTTGCCCACCTGAACTTCCACTCTCCCAGTCAGTGGCACGTACACACACACACACACACACACACACACACGCACGCTAGTGTGACAGCTCTCCTCCTGTTACCTTTGAATTATTAATATCTGCCCTGAGCCTGCCTGCCTCCCAGCTATTTCCAGGGCAGCACTTCAGCTCCCTACCAGAGCAGAGGTCGTATCTCACCTCGGCAGAATGACGCAGCTCTACTCTCGTTAGAGGCTGTTAGAAGTGACTGATGACGAGGCAGCTGTTGTTGGGGGGGCATCAGCATGTGAAAGTCCCCCCCCCCAGTGTCACAGGGGAACATTCTGTCCAGCCAGGAGGAATAATAATACCAGGCAGGCCCAGGAAAGCCTCTCCACTGGGCCACGACAGCCCTGGGCTTTCGGCTTTCATGCTTCAGCATCTCCTGGTCTTCAGAAGCAGCAGGAGACTAGAGCCTGGCACAAAGGCCAGCTGCTACTGGTTATCTGGGCTCTTGCTGTAAAACCTCTCGACCCTCCTTTTTTTGCCAGCTCTGACGGAGAGAAGCTGGCGGTGGTGGGCTCCCCCTTCTGGATGGCTCCGGAAGTGCTGCGGGACGAACCCTACGATGAGAAGGTGGGGGCTTCAATAGAATAGACCGTTCCCTGATGATCACACAATTAAGGCGTTTGAGTCATTTCTGCATTTCCATCTGCCACATGCACAGTGTGTATAGCAGATGATATCTGTAGAACTATCACGTTTCCGCTGTTCCTTTTCTGTAAATTTCATAGTAGCTGAGGAGTTTGACCCGTCTGCATTAGGAAAGGTACGATATAAAGAGAGCGTGATGTACAAAATGCTTATTAAAACCTGCTTCTCCAGGCAGATGTGTTCTCCTATGGTATCATCCTGTGTGAAATCATCGCCCGTATCCAGGCTGACCCCGATTACCTTCCCCGCACTGAGGTTCGTAGCCAGCAGAGCTTTGCCAGTAGAGGGCACTGTAATGCAGTTCACGTAATCAGAGCTAGAGGGCACTGTAATGCAGTTCACGTAATCAGAGCTAGAG
>JAACJT020000036.1:513563-527117 GCA_009936485.2 Gymnarchus niloticus
GAGCCCTGATGAGACATCTAGTGACTCTCCCCCTTTAAACGGGGTGCTCCTATAGGAGCCCTGAGGAGACATCTAGTGACCCTCCCCCTTCAAACGGGGTGCTCCTATAGGAGCCCTGAGGAGACATCTAGTGACCCTCCCCCTTTAAACGGGGTGCTCCTATAGGAGTCCTGAGGAGACATCTAGTGACCCTCCCCCTTTAAACGGGGTGCTCCTATAGGAGCCGTAATGAAACATCTTTGCACTAAGTTCTTGGCTGCACCTCACCGGCAGGCTCTAAGCTCCCGTCTCACCATGAGGACCCCTGAGGCATGCAGAACGCTGCAGCTTGGGGTCCACACGCTGTTGCGGGGGGCTTGTTCAGGCAGAGAGCCACAGTTAGAGGTTAGCATGCCGTCACGGGGGTCTTGCTCTGCCTCTGGCCGCTGCGACTTGATGGGTGGTAGGCATGTCCAGCCTGAAGTGCACTATGCGGGACGCCCTCTGATTAACCCTATCTGTGCTGTTCCCTGTCTCACTACATTTCTATGCAATGTCATGACTACCCCAGGATATTTGACTTAAGAATTTTGCAGAGAGGATCTATTTTGGTAATTTATATGATGTTTTGCTACATCTCCTTTTGATACCCGCAGCGACGTGCGTGCTGAAACGAGTCCGTTTGTGGTTTCCGATAAACACTGCTGTTTGTTTTTGCCAGGAGCATTTCTTCACACCAAAGACCTTCAGGCCCTTCACCATTTCATATGCCTGGCTTTTTACAGGTCTTGTAAGCTTATGTATATTACTGTTGCTTTAAAATAAATTGAGATCTCTCCTCTGGGTGCTGCTCTCTTTCACCGTACGGCAAGCGGCCCACCATGACTGGGCAAACTGATTCCAGAGTAATCAACATAACAAAGACTTCAATGCTTAAACATTGACGCCCACTCAGCATCTATTTGCATTAGCTATCGTTTTAACTGTACATCGGTTGCAACTCTCACAAAACTCTAAATTCACTACTGCCCTTAGCACATTTCTGCTAAAGAACACAGCCTCTGTACTGCGGGATCCCAAGACCCACCGTATGTCAAACCCTCAGCAGTACTCGTGTACATAAGTGATACTGACGGTTACATGGCTAAGTATATAAATGACTTGCACTACAGCTTTGCCATACCGAGGCTGTGTTCTTTGGCAGAAATGTGCACTGATTAGTCTAAGAGGGGGAAGGTTGGTAGTGTAAATTTATATTGTGATCGCACTCTACAGTAAAAAAAAAAAAAAAAACAAACTCGGGTTAACGGTTTTGATGCCAAATGAGTAGCATTCGAGCACCAAAGCATCAGTTCTGGTATCGATACGTGCGTCCCTACCCACGACTCTGTGCTGCGACCGAATCGATCCTAGCATCCTTAAGCGACACACCCCTTACCCACAAGCACTACGGTTGCATAAAAATGTGCCAAGGGTGAAAAACTTCATCTCGAACACGGCCCTTTGCGAATGCTGTTCAGCGGGTAAACAGCACACAAAATTAATTTTATTGCAAATCATCTTTTGCTGACAGAATATGAAGAGCTGAAAACTGTACTTGGGGTGCAGCCCTCACTGGGGCCCAGCAGACCCCCAAATGATCTCCATCTTGTGCACGTGAGCCTTGGAGGATTTCGAGAACGAGCTCTTGACCAGGTGCAGGGGCACAGACTTGCCGCTGAGGTACAGTTTGTTCAGACTGCCGCTTTCTGGGCTCTGCTCGCCTTTTAGGGTGCCCGCGTATGCGAATATATAGCCCGTCATGAAGGCATCAAAACCCGCTCGGTGTGTGCCACCCTCCACCTTCTTCAATGTGCCGACCGCGGTTCCATTCCTGTCGACAGGCTCCTCAATAGCCATGGGCCCGTCCGGCGCATTGCCCCCCTCCTCTGCAGAAAGCGGGGGTGCTCCCTGACTGGCGTCACAAGGCCTCTTGCTTTGGGGGCTGCCGCTCCGGCCCGCCTTCTTCTTCTTCTTCTTGCGTTTCCTCTTCTTCTCGTCCTGCTGGATGATGAGGTCTATGTTGTGTGACATGGGACATCCTGTGCCACTGGGGCACCAGCCATAAGCCTGTCAAGGGAGGCACAGAGACACAGCCCTGATTAGTCTGGGACAGGCAGCTTGCACCGCCCCCCTCCACTTCCGTGACAGGTGTCTCCAGCAGATCCATACTTCCGTTGCTGGAGGGCAGGGCTGAGCTGAGCTGCAGCTCTGTCACTGACCACAGACACCCGTTTCTGTCCCCTTAAGTGGCCGAAATGCTGCCGTACTTCCTGACACTCACTGAGAAGCGCGGACAGACACTCTGGGCCCCGTCGTCTATGGGCTCCTCTGAGCACGCCCTGTAGTCCACGTAGCTGCGCAGGTTGCCTGAATAACTGCAGAACTCCAAGTGCAGGCGAGCCCCAGCCTCCACACACCTGCAGTTTTCCAGCTTGCTGTGCCAAGGTCAAGACAAAATGAGCAGCAGGATTTCAAGTCATGTGACGGAAAAGATAACTAACATGGCGATGCTATGCTTTGAAAAATGTCCGATCATATGCAAACGTTCAAAGGATGATCCCAATGCTTTAAACCAGCGAACACGATTATGAGCAAAACCCACCCGCTCAGCCCGATATCACGTTTATTTCGTACAAGTCAATGAGAAGGCTATACTTAGTCAGTGATGAAGCAGACAGACAGATGGACAGCTTCCATGCCAGAGGGTGATGCTCCCAGGACACCTACCACTTCTTGAAGGCGTACTCCAAGTACGAGGCCATGAAGCGAAGCTCGTACTCAGTCATGTACTTCGTGTCGAAGACACCGGCAGGAAACATCTGAGATACGTCAGCTGTGAAAGTACCCAGGCGCTCAGGCAGGTGGGCATAGAAGCACTGATACAGGAAGACCATATCCACCAGTCCGTTGTGCACCACCAGGGGCTTACAAGCACGCAGAAGCTCCAGGAAGAGGATGCGTATGCTCTGTGTCTGGACGTCACCTCCCTGAGGGCAAGAGAGCAGCTGGGGTCAACAGCAAGCTAAACAGGCCAGCTCTCCTGTACAGAGAAAGCACTTCATTAACTGATCTCAGCTAATCAGAGGCTGCGTCTCCGATTACTTCCTATCCTCCAGCACCAGAAATACGTCCAAATTCCAGATGTTGAAGGGTGTCCCTTTATGTAGGAGGCCGAACTCTCTCCCAGATGTCTCCTTCAGCGGGGGTGTGATATCATTCACAGCTCCTTCACGTTACAGAATTACACCTGGACGTGACACTCATAAATCACAAAGGACAATCAACTGCATGCGATCAACGCACCATTTCCATATAAGGAATAAGCTCGTGGTGGTGCTGGATGACGCCCCAGTTCACCCATTCACCTCTACATCCTGGTTTCCTCCCCTCCTCTGTGAACTAGGAAAGTGGAGTGGAGGAAAGGGTTGGCAGTAGAGAGAACCGATGTGGCCGTCTCACCTTTTAGTAAAGGTGCAATTAACTCCGCTGGTCACGTACACCACTACGCTTAATAAGAGGGGGTCGATAAGCAAAAGGATCCACTCGTTCAAGACGGGATCACCATGACAGCCTGCCACGGTACCGCCTACCGGACTGCACACGGGCCTGGTCCCGTTCTGAGCCCTCGGACCACGCACGCACGCCCGCCCGCCCTCCCTCCCTCACCCTGTCGTTGCCCTTGTGGTAGGGGATGCCGTGGGCATACTGCTTGTTGAAGTCAAAGCCGTGCTGCACCAGGAAATGCACGGACTGCGGCTCCACGGTGTACTCCTCCATGCACAGGAGGGTCAGGTTATACACCTGCACCAGGTAGGTGTCGTCCGGCTGGAAGCCAAGCACAAGAGAAACACGCCGGTTACACGGCGGCCGGCTCGGTGGGTAGACCCACCCTTGTGCAAGACTCACCTTGTTCTCCACCTTCTTGTAACAGGCCAGTCCGAGAGACAGTATGGAGCGGGTCCGAGCCGCATGGCACACGGCCTTGTACCTGTCCTCGATGCACCTTCGAAGGAAGGAAACACAATGAAGACCCGGGAGGCCAGGCGGGGCCAGGGGAGGCCAGGGGAGGCTCCCGGCCACGACACACGGCTTCTTACTCGGCCAGCAACGCCTTTCTGTTCCCCAGGCCGCTGAGCTCCTGTGAAGAAGGTAGAGTCCGGGTTAGCCTGGCACCTCCCCTGCGCCCTGCCTCCATGCACCAGGTGCTCACCGTGTCCAGGGCGACGAAGGACGCCGTGTTGATGGCCAGGAGCATGGCGGGCCACAGCTCGGCGAAATTGTCGTCCTGCACGTCGATGACGGGGACCAGCATGGGTTCGGCCATCCGGAGCGGCCGTTTCGGGTCGGGCCTCACCTAGGGGAGGCGGTCAGCTACATATACAGGCGAGTATTTATGACCAGTGCCGGGCGGCTGAATATTAAAACAAACAATGATTAAAATATATATATATATATATATATATATATATAAATGCACGAGCCCAAACAGTCTGGTTATCGCGTGCTTTTTTAAAAAACAGAAACGCTCCCACGCGGACCGACTCTTCCGACGGCTGAGCAGCTGCTGCTCCTGAACGACGGGTCCTTTCTGTGAGGACGTCCGAACAAAATGCCTGAAACTTTATTTACGTTCTCTTTCACTTTAATGTTGCCATGTAATTTTAAGACTAATTTATTCGCTGACTTCACGAGATTGCCATATGGAGGTTTCTAGAAACAGCAATTAACGTTTGGGGGAACTTGTTAATACTTTATGTTTTTCAGGCATTCTCGTGAACAGACCGTGCCATTGACGTCACGGTTTTAGCCGTTCGGGGCGACGTCGCCATTTTGGCTCAAAACAAAGTCATGTTTTTAACGCTTTGCCTATAGTGAGCCGTTTGTTCGTATCGAATCCTACGACGTTTTCATTTAAAAGACGGCTGTGCTATAAGGCAGCTTGAAGTACCGCCGTTCCTCATCTGGGTCATACTGATCTGCATTGGAAGTTTTGCTGTGCAGCGGCTCAGGACTCGATCCCGCATAGCAGGACCAGCGGCAGAGGCGCTCCAGCTATGGGAGGATGCTCCGCTCCGAACTGCTCCAACTCCACCACCATCGGCAAGCAGCTCTTCCGCTTCCCCAAGGACCCGGTACGCATGAGAAAATGGGTCATTAACTGCCGGCGCGACTTTGTACCCACTCCGTGCTCCAGGCTGTGCCAGGTGAGGTTTAAACTTCATCCTGTCAGTGGAGATGCCATGCTGGTCTTCGCCAGGGTCTTTCTGGGGGGGGTCATGCCGGGGTCTTTCTGGGGGTCGTGCTGGGTTCTGCTTGTGTCTTTCTGGGGGGTCATGCTTGTGTCTTTCTGGGGGGTCATGCTGGGTTCTGCTGGTGTCTTTCTGGGGCCATGCTGGTGTCTTTCTGGGGTCAGCTGAGGTCTTTGTGTCTTTTTGGGTATGGCTGCGGTCAGTTAGGGTCATGCATCCATCCTGTTGGTTTCTGCTGGCTACCGACTGAGCCAATCTTGGTGTGTAGGACCATTTTGAGGAAAGTCAGTTTGAGGAGATCGCCAGGTCGCCGGCAGGAGGTCGGAAGCTTAAGCCCAATGCCATCCCCACATTGTTCAACGTACCCGACCCCCCCTCTCCCATCACCCCAACAGTCAGCGGGCCGCTCAGGCGGGAGCAGGGTAAGTGATCCCCTGACACGATGCCCTTCCGCAGTGTCTCTGTCGTTCAGCGGCCAGGTCGGGTGCTGGCCAGTTCGTATGGATACACACCGAGAAGTAGTGATGACAGTGGTGGTGATTCCACAGCAGAGAAGGAGCAGAACCTGGGCGATCATGGCTACGCCCGCAGGCAGCCAAAAAGCGAGTCGGAGGAAGGTGAAGGCGGAGGCCAGAGGCAAGAAGAGGAGCGAGCCTGTTCTCAGTGTCAGCAGTACAAGGCTCAGCTGGAGTTGCAACAACAACAAACGGCCAGGCTGCAGAAGGAGGTGCGTTCACACATACCCTCCACCCTCTCCGCCTTCTCCATCCTCTCAGTCCTCTCCGCCTTCTCCATCCTCTCCGCCTTCTCCATCCTCTCAGTCCTCTCCGCCTTCTCCATCCACTCCAGCCTTGAGCAGGCCTCGGCCCCACCTAGTGAACAAGGCTTTTTTACCTCTGATTTTGAAGTTGAGTGAGGTTAAGATACATTTTAATAAGGAGACCCTAAACCTTCATTTACGTTTTGTCCTTAAATGACTGCTACATTTTGTTGCATTTATATAGCAGATTTTTAACGTGAGGAAGATACGTAACGTAACGTAACGGTACCTGGGTTTCAGCCAGGGGCATAGACACCACCCCATGTGACCTTATGACGTGTCTCTAGTAATTTGTAGGGATGGGACAAATGAGGCTTCAAAACCCGCGGTAGGTTGAAGTACGCCAAACTAATCTATCCATGCTGGTGTGAGATACTCCCTCCCACCACCGGTTTTGAAGCCTCATTTGTCACATCGCTACTAATTAGCCATGTGTCACTTTTCCCTGCAGGCGGAGGAGATGAGGAAGAAGCTGCACAAGCTTAACAAGATCGAGAAGGGTTTGCAGATGTTCCTGTTTGAAGACCAGATCCGGGCCCTGACTCTGGCCAAGCGTTCCCGCCGGGCCGTCTGGTCGCAGGACACGGTGCTGACGGCCCGGAAGATCCGATGTGCCGTGGGTGTGAAGGGCTATGAGTTCCTGCGTGACCTGGGCTACCCCCTGCCCTCGTACAGAACCCTGTGTAACCGGCTAGAACCCAAAATCATGGTGCCCAGCACCATGCAGGAGGAGCTCGTGGAGCTGGGCCTGGGCATCATATCCACGTGTGACAGTCCCGAGGACAATGGCGCTAGCGAAGAGGCTCTTCTCGGTGTCATGTCGTAACAGCCTGGCCGTGCTCGTTCCTACGCCAAGTGCAATCGATTTGACGTTGTGAGAGGAGGCTGGACGCTCACTCGTAATGTGCGACGACAGAAAGGCCCACAGTTTGAGTGCTTGTGCCATTAGCATGCCTGTGGAAGCAGCTGCCAGCCTGTAAACATTAGGTTTCCTGCTTCGAGAATAAAGGATATTTTTGTATGGGGGGGGGAGAGCGTTGCATTCCCTGGGAATCTCTCTGTTAGTGATAGCTTTTGTTTCTTTAACTTTGTTTTTCATTAAAATTTTGAGGTTCGCTACCAAAGTTGAAGATGTCAAGCTAAAAATAGTATCGTATGTATGCTGTTATACAAGAATGTTTCTGTGGATTATCATTATCTGTCTGACTGCGAACTGTACAGTGCTGTCAGTGTCTTTTGAAGCGTTTTGCTGACCGCTGTGTTGGTAATAGAGAGTCCCTTAAAGAGACAGGTCACCCAGATGCTTTGCAGGATTGCCTGCGGTTCTTCTTTCACGTTATTTCCAGCCACTGGGTTCAACAGTGTTTCTTCGATTGGCCTCTTGTACGGTCCGGGCCGACTCACATCGAGGGATTCAACGGACTCGGCGCCTGGCCGGCTGCAATTTGATTCCTTTGAGTGAAACTCCAGGGGTGACACTTAGTGAAAGAGCCAAAGGTGTCTAGCATGTCGCTGAACGAAGGCAGTGTATTCATGAAAATAAAGAATAGCCTTCACACGCTTGCTTAGCCTGTTTGTTCATGGGGAACAATGCAACAAATGCAACGTGACGGCCAAATGTTTAATCGCCTTGCTTCCGGTTGCAGGGGATTCCTGTGCCTCTGTACATGTTCATAGTGAGTGAAGTGTTGGTCACTGAAGCAGCCAGCCCCAGTCAGCGTTCAGCTCAGTAATGACCCATAAACAAGTTATCTTATTTTACGGGTCTTTGTCATCTGCATGTATAGTGGAATAACTTTTACTTGGAAGGCTGGCTTTTTAAGGTCATTGCTATGGTCATCCATTAGAGGGCAGTGTCTCCTAACAATGTTGAAGAAGGATAACAACAGAGGCACTGATTCCTCGGTGAGCCGCTTTGCACACTCAGCCCTACGTGTCAATCTCCGTATAAACGGGCTGCCAAGGAGATGTGGAGGTCCAGTCCCGGTGTTCGCTACTGACTGTTCAGCTCTGCACCTTTTATTCTACTCGAGCACTTCTGTCAGCCAATTATTTCTGTAAAATTCCCAGCCTGTCAGCTCTAGGTGTCAGCAACGGCTCAGCTGAACATGTGCGGCTGGGCCAGTCACAGATCGCCCAGCTTGGGCTCGATCTCACCGAAGAGAAGCAGGAGCTTAGATGGGCTCAAGCTGACTTTGCCACTAAGCAGAACAAATCACGCCTGACGAGGTGAGGATTTATCAGAGTTCTTCTTTGCAGGGCGTTTAGAGATGACTTCTTAGAGCTGCGGCTGCTGACGGCCGTTGCCTCCTAGCTGAAAGGTACATATAAATGCTGGTTACACGCTAAATACAACATCATCAGGGCCCTCTGTGGGATAACCACCCTAGATTTTCCATGATCTTCTAATGAATCATTGATTACTGACACGAATCTCAATCCATTCACCATGTATGTCTAACTGGCCGACTGCACACGAATCAGAACTCTGCCTGTAATCTCATTTCTACTGAAATGATGGCCAGTTAAGACACTGCTGATGAAATGATGTCACGAGGAGCTGACAGCTAAAGGAATACCGTAAGTCTGAGTGAATGACCTCTGATTCGGTTTTTTATTTATTGTTTACTTTTAGCTGCCACGCTTATAATGTGGAACTCAGGACTAATGTCAAGGACTGAGGGGAAATGAGGCAGGTGTTTCTTGAGATGTCAAGTACCCCAGAAAGTGACGTCCAGGTCCCGCGGGGGCTATGCAGGTAGGAGCGACAGCGGCCTACCTCAGAGACACCGAGCAGCCTACATCACAGGCTGTTTACATAACCTTGTGTCTAGTTACTGATTGAAGAGGTGCATGATAAGGGGGCTGGCGTGGGTGCACCTCAGTCAGCCAGTTAGACATACATGGTGAATGGATCGAGATTCGTGTCAGTAATCAATGATTCATTAGAAGATCATGGAAAATCTAGGGTGGTTATCCCACAGAGGGCCCTGATGATGTTGTGTTGTATTTCTTGTTTTGTTTGGTACTTTCTTTCTCTACAGCGTAAACCACATGCATCCAGAGAATGGAGAACTGCAGGCTGACTGCAGACCCTCCTTGTTCATCAGTAATGATTAGGGCTTCTGTGGAGCCATTTCCATGGTGAGCTGAGGGCCCCGCTGGCTGTACTGAACATCACAGAAGGTGGAACTGGACCGCAGGGGTGCACTGCCTTCGCAGTCATTGGCAGTGGAAGACCAAGCAGGTCAGGGGCTTCCAAGTACAAACTGTTTGAAGTTTTGTAGTTATTGTGTTGGAGTTCATTCATGCACAGGTTATCCTCTGACCTGAAGTTTCTTTGGCTCTGTGTGTAAATTTATCTCCTCCTTGCTTACTCTTTTGCCTTCTGACCAGCTGGCCGTTATTCAATCTGCCATTTTGTTATCCATTATCACAGCCGGCTGGTTGCCACTAACAGGTGTTGAATTTGCACACAGCTGAACTCCGTTAGGCAAAAATGTGAACAAAAATCCAGTCCTGTGCCATCAAGGGGCCCCTCACCGCATCAGTCCGCTAATGTACGGCTGCACTTATTTAAGACTCTTAGAGACCAAGCACTACACAACAGCCATGTGTGAAGCCAATGGTTATTTAGACTCGAAGGTCACATTTACGTGTGAAGAACGTTAAACCGGGGGTAGATCTGATCTCACTCGCTGCCTTCGGAGCGCGATTTGATTTGCTGTGGCTCAAGCACAGATCTGTCTGACGGCCAATAAGATGGTGAGTAATAAATTAGCGGCTTCTTTCAACCCCGTTGATACATTTAACGTTGAGGTCTGTGAATTGTGGTCAGTGTCCAGCTTTGTCCTCACACAAAGAGGAGGTTCTCTAACACCTTACCAGACGGCCTGAGAGGTCAGCTGTGGGTGTGAAAGCAATGCTGTAAATTCCCTTAGCTTTAGCAAGACAAAGGGTGAGGAAAAGCTGTTAAGATCTTCACTAGTCCTTAAATCACCAGTGTTTAATCAGTAACTCCTGCAGGTTGGTAAACACCTTAAAGGGAAGTCATGTCCCTTTTCTGGTGGTGTGTGGGATTTTGTTTAATATGAGTCCAGGGATTTTTCATTTGCACATGTGAAATGTGTTGTACTGAACCAATGTAAAAATGCAGGCCGATGATGGTTAAAAGCAACCTTTCTAATGAATCTGTGTCATGTGTATTCTAAACTGGTCAATGGTTAACTTAGCTGACTGCAGGAACCAACACTTCATGCACAGTAAATAGAGAGTTTAGCTTTTAATGCCCTTTCTGGGAAAGACTTTTTCACCCTGTAGTTACAGCGCCTCTGCTGGATGCACAGGTCCTCACTTCCTTAGTTGGTATATGTGAACTGTGTTTTTTAAATGGAAAGACGTAATGTTGAATGCGGGAGGTGTTTGGGGGTCCTGCCACCTTTCACATGACCGAGACACAGCGAATGACACATTGTACCCGCTGTAGTCTTTGTAACCTGAGCACGCCTCCGTCGTTCTGTGGTACAGGTGGCACGCCTGTGGTTGGGTTTGCCTGCCTCTGTGCATCTGCCCTTCAACGTGTGTTGCAATTTTCACCGCTGGGGCCATCCTGGGCCCAACGGCGATTGTGAAATCTGAACTTTTAACATGGACCTTGAGAGTTGGTGCTGTGGGTCTGAATGCGAATCTCCCTTCAGAAGTGTAAACAGAAGCCTTTTGTAGCAGCCTGCTATTTTCAGCGTAATACCCTGACTCTCACCGTCTCAGTCTTGGTCGATGTTCATTAGTATTTCAATGGCTTTTCTCCTTTGTGATACACAGACCCATTGAGGATTCCTGGATGCAGAAGACGGCACCAACAACAGCCTTCTGCAGATCATTTGACTGATATTCATTGAGGCCCAAACAATGGCCTGGATTTCCTCTCTTCCTGGCCAAGGCTGCTCAGCGATACCTCATGAAACCACCTGCTTTACAGCTCACTGCAAAAGTAAATGTGCATGAGGATGATTTCACCCAATGATGGCTGAAGCCCAGGTTGTAGGGAGCCGGGCTGCATTATCGCCAGTCAGCTGATTGGTCTGCCTCAGTGTGGGGGAGGTCATGTAGGCGGTCGAAGCAGTTAAAAGAACAGGAGAAGCCTGCAGATTCAGTAGCAGGACAAAGCTAGAGGAGGTGAAGTTGACCAGCTAGGTGCTCCTGGCTGTTCTCTCCTTGCGAAGGTAACACATTTTTATTCTCTGCTGCTCTATATTCAGTGATGAACCTTTAATTTCTGAGAGTGAGGTTTCAGCTCCTGTCTGGTCCTCCTGTCAGACACTGAGTGTGTCCTGCTGCTCACATCTCCTCAGAGGTCACCACAGATGTGGGCTCTTGAAGCTCTTTGGCTGTGCCTCCTTCCTGGGGTGTGTGGGGCCTCGTCGCTGTTCCTGGAGGGGGACAGGGACCCGTCACGGATATGCAAGCCCCCGCCGCAGTGGGAGGTTCAGGGCCAGATGCCCATGCAGCAGCGCCTGGGGGGCGTGGTGGTGGTGGCTCTGCTGAAGGCCAGCTGAAATTTATGTCTCACGCAGGCTTCCCGGTGAGAGGGCTCCCACGCCATGGGGTTGCCTGGGCAACCAGGATGGGATGGCAGTCGTACGGCAACGTGCTTCTTGGTTTACAGTGGAGAGGGATGGGGGTGTGTCATTAATGGGGAGATGGTGCTTCTGGGATGGCTTGACATGGATCACTCTGAAGACCCAGTAAAATACATCTTTAAGTAGAAGCTAATATCTTAACTGTAGTCCTTAATTCTGGACCATTTAAATCAATATATAAGAGAAATCACATTCCATCAATAAACTTGAATATTTTTAGCATGTAGTGAAATATCTGAAATTACAATGTTGGGGGGAGGGGTCTCAATCTTGTCAAAGTATCCCCAGTTTCTCTTTCTCCCCAGTTAACTAAGATTTTCCTCCACTTTAATGTTAAACATTTTAAAACGATGACCCGTATGTGAATGTAATCACTGGACTAAATGACTGGGAAGCAGCTCAGGATTCAAACCAACATTCACATGAGAACTACCCCCATCAGAGGTGCCATAGAAAAGAGTGCCATCTAGTGCCAGGGCATAGCTGATGGTGTGGCACCATCAGCTGGAGGCTCTGCGTGTTATTGCAACTTGGGTCACACAGATTCTAGCTGTCGTCGTGAACAGCTGTCACGTCTATATGATGCTTGCTTACTTTATCGGAGCAGCATGGGAGATCTGCGTGAAAAGCTTCTGCGGGGAGGTCGGAGGAACATCAGCTTCCTCATTGTCAATGAGCGGAGCCCTCAGTCCAGAGCTATGTACTGGGAGCTGAAGAGGAGGACAGCTAAAGAAATCCCAGTGTACCAGCAGGCACCTTTCCAGGAGGATGTCTGGGAGGTTCTGGAGGGGGACAAGGACGACTTCCTCATATATGACCGGTGAGATACACAGAGCCAACCTCTCAGTCTGATCTGGGCCAGTCAGTACAGCCGAGATGCCCAATTCAGCCTGGACTCTCCCTCAACAGATGCGGAAGGCTGACATTCCACATCGTCTTGCCATACAGCATGCTGCATTATCCCTATGTAGAGGCCGCCATTCTGGCCACCTACCACAAGGACATCTGCGGCAACTGCTCTGTGAGTTAAGCAAAGCAGATTGCGTCATCCTGAGCAGTAGATCATCACACAAAGACAGTATATCTGATTAGGCTGTGCTGGTCACATGACACTTTGATATCTAATTGTTCTTGCCATTCATATGACAGACATAGAGTGCATCTGATTGGCTTCAGCTCAAATGTTGTCTACAGTGGTGATGGGGTCATAACCTGCTAACTTGTGTTTGTCAAAGTCACTCCTGTGCCTTTGTTACAGGTGAGCGTCGCAGAGCTAGGGAGTTTGAATGGAACTCAGATGAGAAACATTCAGTCAGACTGGAGAAACGGCACAAACTTTACAGACATCAGTCAAGTCCAAGAGCTAAGCCACGACGGCCCAAATGGGACAAAGGACATCATCCTGCCACCCCTACTGTTACCTACAATGACTGTCATCATACATGAGCGTCACCACACACACGGCTGGGAGGAGGAGCCAAAGTCACATCATCACCGCACACACGGCCGGGAAGAGGAGCCAAAGTCACATCATCACCGCACACACGGCCGGGAAGAGGAGCCAAAGTCACATCACCACACACATGGCTAGTAGGAGGAGCCAAGGTCACATCACCACACACATGGCTAGGAGGAGGAGCCAAAGTCACATCACCACACACATGGCTAGGAGGAGGAGCCAAGGTCACATCACCACACACATGGCTAGGAGGAGGAGCCAAAGTCACATCATCACCACACACACGGCCAGGAGGAGGAGCCAAGGTCACATCACCACACACATGGCTAGGAGGAGGAGCCAAGGTCACATCACCACACACATGGC
>JAACJT020000036.1:558398-571458 GCA_009936485.2 Gymnarchus niloticus
GGATTCACACTGACGTTAAGGGACAATTTAGACGCCGTGTTGAACTGTCCCCACTGTAGTGATCTGATTCACACTGATGTTAAGGGACACCTTAGACGCCGTGTTGATCTGATTCACACTGACGTTAAGGGACACTTTAGACGCCGTGTTGAACTGTCCCCACTATAGTGATCGGATTCACACTGACGTTAAGGGACAATTTAGACGCCGTGTTGAACTGTCCCCACTGTAGTGATCTGATTCACACTGACGTTAAGGGACACCTTAGACGCCGTGTTGAACTGTTCCCACTGTAGTGATCGGATTCACACTGATGTTAAGGGACACCTTAGACGCCGTGTTGAACTGTCCCCACTGTAGTGATCTGATTCACACTGACGTTAAGGGACACCTTAGATGCCGTGTTGATCTGATTCACACTGACGTTAAGGGACACCTTAGACGCCGTGTTGAACTGTTCCCACTGTAGTGATCTGATTCACACTGACGTTAAGAGACACCTTAGACGCCGTGTTGAACTGTCCCCACTGTAGTGATCGGATTCACACTGACGTTAAGAGACACCTTAGACGCCGTGTTGAACTGTCCCCACTGTAGTGATCTGATTCACACTGACGTTAAGGGACACCTTAGACACCGTGTTGAACTGTCCCCACTGTAGTGATCGGATTCACACTGACGTTAAGGGACACCTTAGAGACCGTGTTGATCTGATTCACACTGACGTTAAGATCACTACAGTGGGGACAGTTCAACACGGTGTCCAAGGTGTCCCTTAACGTCAGTGTGAATCCTTAGATGCCGTGTTGAACTGTCCCCACTGTAGTGATCGGATTCACACTGACGTTAAGGGACACCCACTGTATGGACCATCCAACACTGCCTTTGGCTCTCTGTTCACAGATCTGTAACTTAAACAAAGCACAGAACACTGTCTCCGCTCAGAAATGCCCCCAGTAAAGCCTGACCCGAAGTTGTGCTGCTTTAGCCCTTTTCCTTTTTATGCAAATAACTTTAAAGTCCTAGTAAATACCCTCCAGCCTGGGGGGAGGGGGGTGCTTATAACATAGTAACTCCCATTTTGTGTGCACAAAGATCCACTGTGTGGCTTTCAATCAGAGTTGCTGGCAGTGTGATTAATTTTCTGTAATACAGCAATGCAGGCTGAAACTCGAAGGACTCACTTTTGAGTCCTCTTCTTTCTGCCACCTTGGACTATGTATTAAGAGCCCGCTCTCTTTACCACATGCTTGTCTGATGGTATACCTGTCCAACTGTGTAAGGCATTCCATTGGCTTTTCACATCTGTACAGATATTTATGCAGAAAAATGAAGAATGTCGCTTGTACCCGGAAAGGGGAAAGTACTTTTCGAGCGTTATCTTCATCGACAGCGTTGGTAAAGCAGTACGTACATTTACATATATTCAATGTTTCCATGAAATGTCGAGAGCCTGGTTAATTCTGAAAGTCGTTAGAAGAGCGCCCTCGTTACTGGTACCGATGCAGGAAGTGCCATCATGTCCGAAAATGGTCTCTCTTCTCTGACCATCTCGGGCTGGGTAATGCGACGGGGGATTTGAAAATCGCATCGTGATTTTTGCATTCTCATATGTTCCCATTTGAGAGACGAGTTGGGCTTGGAATCATTTTCATAATGCTTCATAAACTTCTCTGGCATTTTTTTTACTGTATTATTTGGTGATTCAAAAACCTTGCAGTCTCGTGGTTCAATTTGTCGGTCAGCCTGTCTCATGAAAGCCCCAGCTTAATCGGCTCTCCCCTACGTTTGATTGGTTCTGTCAGGCTCTGTGCCATCCGTCACTGGGCCTGAACCACTCCGGAGACATCTGCCAGCTAGCCTGGTGCGGGGTTCCCTTCCTGTTTACTTGGTTTCCCATGATCCTCTATTTCAAAGGCAGGGGTATTTTCCCAAGTTTGCTGTTCACAAATGGAGGACATGAAATGGCCTGGAATTCAGAGGCTCCTGGAGCAGGAACAGGATCACCTTGTGCTTGAGATTTTTATGGAATGTGGGCTTCGTTCCCACTTCAGAGACTTATCGCATTCCAGTTCACCAGTGTCGTTTGATAGATAAGCTCTCTGTTCACCTAAAGTACCACCAGCTGTAGGGTAAGTCCAGGCCGTGTGTAGTTAGTTGGTGTGTTATGGTTGGGCTGGGTGGTGTGTGTGAGACTCCCTCCGGTCCTGGTCGGAGCAGGTGGCACGGAAGGGGGCCTGTGGTGGCAGGTGGGGGGGGATAGAGAGGCCAAATTTTAAATGACATTTCATTGGCTGCCTCGCCTGTAATTGTAAATATGGCTACTCTTCCTCCGCTGCTCCCTGGGCCTCGTTATGTCAGCTGACGCCCTGTTAGTTGCTCTCTGCTTTTTCCATGTCCTGCTACGTATAACGGCAGCGTGCAAACAGGACGCGAGGTCGCCCAGAGAAGGGGGGGGACGCGCACGAGGGTGTCGATTTGCCTGCTATGCTGCGGCTTTAACGGTACCCGCTGCCTGGTTTCCTCTGAGTCATAAACGCCCGAGTGACAGTTGAACTCAGCGAGGCCCGGGCGAGACGTTCTCAGTTTGACTGGTCACGGCCCCTCCTCGGCTCTTCCCACACAGACCCAGCCTGTCGTATGGCTTGGCCGTCATCTCTGAAGGTGCGGCTTCCTGTTGACCTGGCGGGTGTTTGGCGAGCACCAAGCTGACGGCATGAGCCGCGGTGAAGGACCTTCTCCCTCGCGGTCTGATTCCGGCTGCCCATCCAGAAAGAGGGGACTCTAAACCTTGCTTCCCACACACCGTGGTGTCCTCTTCTCTCCACCAACCGTGCTGGAGCATTGCTGAGAGCTCTCACATTCACTCCTGGGTTTGGGTTGAGCTTCAGGCTTACTGGGTCACGCCGGGTCAGACTGTTGTTCACCGAGAAGGGGATGGGTGAGGTTAGTGGAGGTTCTGTGGCAGCTTTGAGGAGGCTGTGCTGAAGAGCTCTGCAGCAGGTAGCGTGAGAGGTGACCATCACACTGGTCCCAAAGTGGCCCGCGGCCGCTGCTCCAGCCTAGTCTTTACGGCTGCCCGTGGGGCTCGGGGTCGCGCCCAAGAAATCAGCTGCGATGTTGTCACCATAGTAGCAAACCTGAGAAACCGCCATGTGTGCGTCCGTGTGTGTGTGTGTGTGTGTGTGTGCGTTTGTGTCCATGCGTTTCCATCTTTATTAACCCTTCGCCCCCCACACAAATGATAATCAGAGTCGTTTGTTAGCTGCTGCTTTGCTTGGTCCTTGAACTCCGAGGGCTGATTTCACGTAGGCAGCTTCAGAAAGTACACACCTGTCCCTGTAAGTACGTTTTCCTGGAAATAATGCTCCTAATTAGATATTCAGTTTTCTAATTGGATACTTTTGGTTGTCAGATCTAATTATACAGCAGCTTTGTTCAGAAGAAAGTTGTCCTGATTGCATTGTGATTGAGACTGAGGGGGTGTTCAGGCGGCTCCTGCTGAAAGGCTGAGCAGGCCCACCGGTGCCATAATCAGGGAAATCTGAGTGTGTGTCAGGCTTAGTGTGGCCCCTCGCGTGCAGGTGTGTGTGTCCGTCCAGGCCCACTGACCCACACCAGACGGTCAGGTGTGTCTGGATAAGGCAGGCCCCAGTTGGTGGATGGGGTGGATCAGGCTGTACTGTGAGGTGGTCTTGGGTGGTAGGTGGGCTCCATGCTGCTCGGCCCTCCACCTTTTCTCATTGTGAGGAGTATAACGCAGCTGGAGGCGTTAACGCCGTGTAAACTTGGGTCTGCTCGAACCTGCATCCTCACAAACTGTCTGTGGCTGACATTGGGCCCCAAGGGGCCCCGTGTCTCTGTCAGAGGGGCCGCTTTCAAGGGAAACAAAAGGCTGATTATTTCACACCTCCCCCCTTAAAACAGTCATTAGATGGTGTGTGTGTCCCTTTGAGGAATACGGCTTGCTGTGTTCCCGCCTGCTGTCGCTCACATGACCGGCCGGCACGTGAAGCGGTGGACTTCATGCCCCGTCTGACATGTCCGCTGCAGTGCAGTGGAAGTGTGCCACCCGATCCCAGTCACTGTACGCATCGCAAGCCGAGTGTCACGTGATCCATCCTTGGCTAAGCCAGCCCAGCTTGCCAAAATTAACACCTTTCAGCCTTTCCTCACCCAGAAAGACAATACTTAATCATGGCTTTGCCACAGTTTGATTCGTCAGCGCCACCTGCAGGACGCGGTCATGAAACCGTTCAGCTGTTGTTCTTCCACAGAATTAGCGTGAGACCCACATTGTTGGTGTGTCCCCTTCTGCCACCCTGTTTTGTAACCATTGACCTTTTCCCCTGCCTGTTTCGGATAGCTCAGAGGGTTCCAGGCAGCCACCAATCTGCTGTGTCTGTCCCAAGGCCCTCCTACCTGTGTAGCCTTGGTGTTCTTACTGCAGCCTGGCCGGGACCCATGGCCATCGCAGCTTATGGCCCTTTTCAACGGCTGCATCTTAAACCCTGTGGTTGGGTTTTTCACCAACAGTTACAGCTCCACCCCCTGGCGTCACCTAGGAGATGAGAGGGTGGCATTCGGGGCTCTGCGCGACGGCCCGACGGAGGCGTGGCAACATGTCGTTGTGGTGACCGGGTGGGAAGTCTTAGCGGGAGTTATGTTAGCGCTTGTGTTGAGGAGGTCGATCTTGGGGTCCTCTATGTGGTTGTAATCCTGCCTCAGTGATAGAGAGGGCCACTCTGATGGGGTGGCTGGGGGGCTTTTACCAGAGTGATCATGGGGTCTCGGTGTCCCTGGAGTAGATGATGTCACGAGGGGGTGGGTGTGTCTTGTCCTTGTCACCTGGAGCCGTGGCGTGAGCTTGTCTCCATCAGTGCATGTGCCTCCTGTGTTTACATCGTGAACGGAGGCCTGAGTAAAGACAGACTGACGTGTCTTTGACGCAAGTGACACTCTGCTCTGGTGTTTAAATGTATATTTAAAAACCGATGTCTTTTCGGATCTGGCATAAGCATGGACCCCTAGGCTGATCATCACGCCCTCTTCCTGTGAGTCTTCCACCCGATAAAGACCCCAAGCCTCCGAGGCCCCCGACGAGACTGCCGTCAAATGGCAGCGTGAGTGCTGTCCTCGCTGTCCGCGCCCAAGCGGGGTTTCGATCTTTTTTTTAATTAGAACGGCCTTGACCTGTCTTCACGTTGATTGTATCGTAGCCTGGCTTGTGTTGACCGAACCGGAGTTCTCTAGAAGCCCTTCCACCGTGAGGTTTACTTGGCCGTGACGTGGGGTGTTAAACTTTACAGTGGGTGGTTTAATGATTTCATCACATCTGATGGTGTGGAGACTGCTGTCTGTCTCCCAGGCTCCGTGGGAGCCTGCCGTGGCTTCGGCCGTGCCTCACTCAGGGCAGTCTTATCTTTGGGACATAAACCTCCTCCGTGTGGGATGTGCGCTGTGGGGGCCCAGATTTAATTAGCTGCCTCCTTATTATTAGGGCTTAAAATTAAAACTAATAACGTGAATGAAAATGTCGCATCTTCTCTGCTCCGCCACGTTGTCCTTCTCAGGCATTTTTTGTGTTTTAAGTGCCGCCCTGAGCTGCCTGAGTGGGGCGCTGTCGAGCACGCGGCTGGGCGTCCGTCACTGTGGACCCTTTTCCAGATGTAGGCAGGCGTTTTACGACTAGGCTCTTCATCCAACGAGAGGCGTAAGAGTCCCTAATTAACTTGGAGGGGCCGGTTGCTGTGGTAACACAGTAACTTAAGCCAGCCAGGACCACCATGCCGAGTTCCTGGGCCTGCAGATGGCCACAGTTTGGCCTGTTATGAATGTATAAGGAGCTTCACTGCGGGCTTCAATTAGCCTGATTCCCTCAGAGTCCGGTTGGGGCTCTGGGTCCAAATACAGGGCCTGATTTGATTAAAAAAGGTTGTTAATTAATTTTGGAAGCCTGTCTGCTGCCCCCCAGCACAGATGATATGGAGGGCGGTCATCAGGCTTCCAGGGGGGGTGGGGGAGGTTTATAGTGCAGTGTAAATGCCTATCAGTGATTCTGAGCTGTTTTACTTGGGTCGGCTCATTATTGACGGGCTGGAATCTGTGAGAGTTACACATCTGTCACCATGGCAGTGGCATTTGTGTGTGTGTGTGTGTGTGTGTGTGTGTGTGTGTGTGCTGTGAGGAAGAGGAACAGGTTGCTTTCCAGGAGTGTATTTGAAAAGCTTGTTTCTCGCCTGCTTGCCGCAGTGTTACCACATTCCTCGACATCTGGGAAAAACGGTGGATTAGCAGGCTTGTGTTGGCCTACAGCTTTCCACCCGCCACCATGAAGCGTCTGCTTCTAGGACATGCTGCATCACAGCCGTGAATTTAGTCACACTCTGTTTTTACGCAGGCCTCCAGCGGGGTCAGCTGGGGGGGGTGCTGTATTCTGCCTCAGCTACGCCTGTGCGTGGTGTACCTGTTCCCAGAGTCACCTACACAGCTGCTGCCACGCGCGGCCCTGAGAGCCGTTTGCATTCACCTCGCGGCTACGTGGCTCTGCGACGGACTTTCAGTCTTTGTGGCCCTGATGTGGGGGTGTCTGTGTATCTGTGTGCTGGCAGAGCTATAAATGTCAGTGTTGCTTCACGGCCGGCCGTTTTCATACAGCAGGGGGACGCCACCCCCCCTCCTGTGGCCCTGCTGATATGGCCCATTAGACACTAGCCCCATTTGGCTCATTCAGACAGCTGAATGAACAGATGACTGCTGGGAAAAAAAAAAAAAAAAACAAGGAGGGGGGTCAAAAAATGAAGCGGACAGAAGTATAAAACGACTTGTCACCTCTTCCATATTTGTGGGGGTCCGTCATTAGTCTGCAGACATGGAAACGTGTCACGCTGATGGGGGTTGGGCCGTGATGAATGTGGGGGTCGGGCGGGGCACCTCTGTCCCCTCACTGACGTGGCTGCTGTCTCTCGTGGGGTCCTTCCCTCCTCAAGGGTTAACTTGAGGCTCCCAGTGGAAACGGGAAGGGTGCTGGGTGGGTGGGGCCAGTCAGTATGTACTCTGTGACGCCCCTCAGTGGTGACGTGCTCATTCGGGAACTGACTGCCGTCCTGAGCCCACAGGCACAATCGTGCAGCCGACACACAGGTGGTTCTGTGAGTCCGGCCCGCTGGGAGACCCTTGGTAGTTTGGGCCTCGTAGGGTACAGTTAGATGGTTGAGAGATGGGGTGGGCAGTCATGGTGTTTGCCCACCTCTGCCGTTTTCTGCTTGTTATTTGGGCTGTGACCTCTGAGACGAGGCCTGATTGATCCAGTTCAGCTGAGCTGAGGAGAGCCACTCAGCCGGCTTTAAGCACAGCGACTGCGGCCTGCTGGTCGAGGTGGAATCACGCTGCCTTCGTCTAGAGCCAGGTGTCGTCTGCAGTTTGAGGTTTAATATAGAAAGTAATTTAAAGGAATATTCATAACGGCCATCACGCAATTCGGGGCTGCGGTAAAGCCCCTGAATGGCTGGGTGATTGGAGAGGCTGGATCGTGCCTTTGATTGGGGAGGGGGGTGGCGCTGCCTGGGCATCTGAGAGGGGGTTTCTTGTCTGCACTGGACAGATGACTCTGTAGGTTCCTGGAGGCTTTCAGGAGCTATGTCATGTGTACACACTCTATGGTCCAACAGAAAGAACAAAAATGCAGAAAGGGGATCGAATGTGTCATGCATTCCTGATGAAGTGAGAGCCCCCTGCCAATGCTGTGGATGTCTTCAGTGCGTCAAGGTGTGTGAGACTTGCTTGGGACCATCTACCCTAGAACAAAGCAGCGGGCTTAACAATATCCAATTAAGCAGCTAATTTAACCAATTAGACAATCAAGGTCTCCGGTGGAATTAATCAGAGGGGCTCGTGGCCTCCAGCTACTGTCTTTCTACTCCGATGAAGGACGTGTTGTATGAGGAAAAGGTGACAGGTTCGAATGCCCGCAGCGAGCTGTGCCCAGGGAGTCACGCCACGTGACCTACCGTGAGCGCCGAACGGACGCCACAGCTTTACGGACGATGGTCAGGACGCGGACAGGAATCTCCACCGATTAGTGCTAAGCTTTCATTTACTTTGTGACCAGATCTGCACCTCCGTGTTGCTCATGGTTTAAAAGATCCAAGCAGAACACAAACACGGTCAAGTGCGTCTCAGCCGTCGTCTTCTCGGTCTCCTGTTGAGAAACGCTCAGCCGCCTTCGTGTTTTCTGCATGTCGGGCGGTGCGTCGAGGACGTGAACGAGGCTTCGAACGCCTGCTTTCGAAGCCAGCAGGACGCCAGCAGAGGCCTTCAGAGTCCGCTGGGCTGTTAACGGCGTGATTTCCTGTTTGTTGCCAGGTGTCATGCAATGTGTCTGCGCTGTCGCTGTGGCTTGTTGTCGCCCTGCCACTTTCGCAGGGTGGGTCTCGCTGCCCCCGGAGATGGAGCCGTGCCATTGGCCCGCTGGCCTGCCTGAGCTGCCCGCTGCCTACCAGGCTGTCAAATTTAACATCGGCTGCCGTGTGGCGAGGTGTCCTCTTACCGAAAATATCTCCGCTGAAGATGGGGGGCGCCGCGCGGCAGCCAGGGCTGGGTTCCTGTCTCTGGAGATGATTCAGACAGCCGCAGGCACCCTTCCATGGGTGGAGAGGCCGCTCAGCGCTGACTCAGAAGTGTCTGCTTTCCACACATGAGAGGCTCCTGTCTGCCCCGTCCGCCTTGGCCTCCATCTTTATTCATCTGTGTTTTCAGAAGTTCCACAGCCCGCGGAGAGCCAAGCCTTTCACAGACTCCTCTGGTTTCTGAGCATCGGCAGCCTCCTTGGTGGCCCCGAGCTCTCCTGTCCCAGGAAGAGAGCACCTGGAGCTCAGTCCTCCTCCAGTCTACCCTGTAGGTGACAGCTGCTTATCCAAAGAAATTGCCAGAAGATCTGGTGCCTTTAACTGAGGAAAATCCGGATTCCAGTACGTCAGAGAGCTCACCCCGCACCGTGGCTCTTTCTAATTATACCTGCCCTGTTTAAAGCAGATCTATTTTCCGTGAAACTCTAATATGACTAGACCTTATAGGCCTAAAATGTAAATGTAGGACTGCTGTTTGTTTTACCGTTGTCTGGCCTGGTTCTGCATTTTGGGTCCTTGACAGGGCAGGCCGATGGCTGCCTGTGTGGCTCTCGGGGTTAGCGAGCCGGCTGAGGGGTGCCCTGGCCGGCGGTGACCTCACCGGGGCATTCTGGCCACCGCTCCACCCCTCCCCAGCACAGATGGGTATGGGCTGGTTATTTTTGGCACGGCTCTGCCCCACTGCAGGCTCGTCCAATCAAGCGCATGCCTGCTCCTGGGACTGCATGGTCAGGTGACTCTCCTGATTAGCATCCGGTGGAGCTGCCTCCTCGGACTGATAAAGCAGCCTCACAGTCCCTGAGGCACCTTTAAAGGAAAACTGTGCAAATTAGATCCATATATCACAAGGCCCCCTCAAAGGTGACACCCCCATCCTGAATTACGGCCTGGCCCGCCCCATCTCAGAGTCCCCCGGCATGTGGTTTTACATGTGTTTGTTTATGTTTGGATAATGATATGAAGAGATTAACCCTTTCATTGGGGAGGGAGTTCCATCGCCAGTTTATTTCCTGTTCCAGGTGATTAGCCCTCTGATGCCCTCTCTCAGGCTCTGCCTTATGACCATAGGACACGCCTGTAAGTTGGCCTAATATCCTCTGGATTTTCCTAGCAGCCATTCAGTGGGTCTGGACAGGACATGTGACTCAAGACCTGAAGAGGTGTACATTCTTGACCTGTGCATGGCATATTCTGGGTTCTTCAGTGTTATCCGTAAAAGCCCCTCTACCCTGGGCTGTCGGCACCCTCGGCTCAATGCTCGTGGTGAGAAGGCGGTGCGGGATGTCTGCTTGTCTCCTGCTGTAGTCCTGCAGTGCAGGTCCGTACCTCCATTTCCCGCTCCCATGCTCTGGAGCCCTGAGCGGGCGTGAACCTGTCTCCTGCTGGAGTCCGTACCTCCATTTCCCGCTCCCATGCTCTGGAGCCCTGAGCGGGCGTGAACCTGTCTCCTGCTGGAGTCCGTACCTCCATTTCCCGCTCCCATGCTCTGGAGCCCTGAGTGGGCGTGAACCTGTCTCCTGCTGGAGTCCATAGTGTCGTTGGGGCTGTTGTGGCTCCATGACCAGTGCTGCCCTCTCTTACATGGTCTCTGACCATGACTCCTTTGTTGGTAGAGACCCAGGTGCTGCCTTTCAAAGTGCCTGAATATAGCTGGTTAAAGAAACATCATGATCTGGTTTACGTCTAAGAGAACAGGCCAGCTGCACAGATGTAATTATCCATAAAGCCGACTGTCAGCTGGCAGCTTCATGGCTCAGCTTGGTGGATCTGACTTGTGGCGAGGGTAATGCCACAGGAAAATTCTGCCTCTTCTGAACCTCTGGTCGCCTCTCTGAGCTCGAGGTGAACCTGACTCATTCAGGAAATGAAGAGGCAGGGGGTCCCAGGGCAGACGGCCCAGCTTTAACTTGTCCAGGACATGCTGACCCCATTCCTATCCATGATCAACGTTCTTTCCAAGGGCCTGTCAGTCCTGCTCTGGCCCATAGCCCTCTCCCGCCTGGCCTGCTGGGTGTAGCCGCCCTTGGTGTCCCTCATGGCGTGCCATAGAGCACCCGTGGGTGGGCCTGCTGACTGAGGGTCAGTGGTGTCATGTGACCTGCTTGTCCTCTCTTTCCTGCTGGTGGGTTTATTTCTGTAGGCACAGGGCCATTTTGAAATTCGACCAGTCACTGGGAAAACTGTGTAATTAAGGGTGGTTTTACATTGTTATATAATCATGGCAGTTTCATGGCTACGTTCTCTTTCTCTGTCAGTGTCATTGAACGAGTTTGACTGAATTTCCCCCACTTTGTTCATTTGGGGTAATGTTTCCTCTCCGAAGAGGCTCTCTCCCCACCCGCAGAAATAGCGCTTGGTAACCTTGGCGACTGTTCCCACCGCCAGCCACTCCTTTTAAGGCTCCTCTTGTCTCCGACCCCCCCCACCCCAGGCCACTGTAGTGTCCAGACCCCGCTTCCAAGCTGACGCCTGCTCACTGCTGTTCAGCTTTTGTGGGTGACAATAGCAGGCCAGGCCCCTGCCTGAGGCCTAGACGGGGCCTGGGGAGAACAAAGGGGCCCGTGAATCGGGGCCCAGCGGGCAGCCGGCATGGGGGGAATAATGCAGGTCACGGGCAGATTAAGCATTGGCGGGGTCCGATGTGTGCCACTCTGGGGGGTGGGGGTACAGTGGGGAGGTGTGGGGGAGTGGCTGAGCGCCGCCCTGCAGGGCAGAGCTGGGGTGACGACACAACACTGACTGGCATGTGCTCCTTGTAGGCTGGGGGGAGGTGGCACGTGGGCACCACCGATTCCGCTGCCCCGGTTCCGTCTGGTGGGTCCCCTTCACGTCTCTAACTCCTCCCACGAGTGCTCCATGTAGCAGGTATGTTTGTGAGGTCAACGTTAGCCCGTGGAGGGCGGATGGGGCTCGCAGACACGGCTACCCTGCTAGCCTCAGCAGCTCTGTTAGCATAGCTGTTGGCCAAGAAGAGAAAGGAGAAGGAGGGGCTGCATGCCAGCAGGGCCACGATCACAAGAGGTCGTGTGTTACTGCTGCGAGGTCTCCTGAATGATGGGGGTGGAGCTAGTGTTGCTCTTGAAAGGACAGTGCACTCCAGAAGGGCTCACCAGCGCACCAAAAGGAGCACCAGGCTATTTAAAATTCCTTTCAGCCTGATCTGAGCTACATGGAGATCATTTCTAAGGTTTCCTTTGTGTGTCTCTGTGTAGGATGTTTGAGAAGGGGCCGTTTAGCTGTCAGCAGCACTGCATGTAAAGTATACACTCTGTCAGCATAGTTGGCAGGTTCGGTTTCCCCATCGACCATGACTGCGAGCATCATGTTATTGGAATGGCAGCGGGGTCCATTGGATGGGGTTGTGCCTCGGTGAAATGACGCTGGGGGCTGACCTGTCATGGATCATGGCAGCAGATGCACAGTTTAGCTCATCAGATTTTATGTCACTGAACGATTTAGCCTAAGCTCTGGCCATGATTGTGTTTGTCTGTGCGTGTCGCCCTCTCGCTCTCTCTGTGTGCGTGTCTCTCTCATTGTACGCAGTCTCTCTCATTGTACGCAGTCTCTGTCTCTCTCTCACTGTACAGTCTCTGAACGCAGTTGCTGTCTCTCTACACTCTCTCTCTGTACACACTGTCTCTCTCTGTACACACTGTCTCTGTCTGTACACACTGTCTCTCTCTGTACACACTGTCTCTGTCTCTCTGCATGTATGTCTTTTGTGTCTCTTATCTGCTTTCCCACACTTTAGCTGTAATGCTGCTATACCAGATGGAGGGGGGATGGGCTACTGCATGATGCACTGTGCTCATGATCAGGAGCCCAGTCCAGCCTCAGTAGATGATTGGATATTAATAGCTTGGAGCTGTGAGGGGCTGTGCTGTGGTTGGCTGACAGGCTCTCCAGTGGGTGTTGCCCAGTGGAGGAGCAGATGGTACTAGTAGATGTGTAGGCCTCTGGTGCTCTGGGCCTCACGTCGACAGATGGCAGCCGGGTGGAGCAGCACTCTGCGGTTTCTCCTACCTTAGCTGGGTATCGTGGCCTCCTTTGGCCTCCTGGAACTGTCCGAGAGCCCCCCCATTCCTCCATCGCCAGGGACAGCGCTGCCCGGCTTAGACTGCCCCCCGGGCCGCTGTTGCATGTGTCCATCCAGCTGCCCCACCTGATCGCCATGGCAGTTTTGCAGCACGCCGTGCCCCCCCTCCCCCACCCCACGCACAGCTACGGAGGATAGCAGTGCTCCTTGGGGGGGTGTAGAGGCCCTTCAGACACCCCCCTCTCTACGGAACCATTGTCATGTGCGATTGAGTTCAAGAGCTGCCGCCCCCCCCCCCCGCCCCCCCCGCTCTCCTCGCCGTTCCCCCGGGCTACCCTGTTATGCTTTTTTTTTTTTTTGTTTGGGTGTTTGGGTATTGGTTGGTCGGATGGTGTTT
>JAACJT020000036.1:583006-596933 GCA_009936485.2 Gymnarchus niloticus
GAGGAGGCTGTGAGCTACAGAAGAGGGGGTGATGGAGGAGGCTGTGAGCTACAGGAGAGGGGGTGATGGAGGAGGCTCTGAGCTACTGGAGAGGGGGTGATGGAGGAGGCTGTGAGCCACTAGAGAGGGGGTGATGGAGGAGGCTGTGAGCTACAGAAGAGGGGGTGATGGAGGAGGCTGTGAGCTACAGAAGAGGGGGTGATGGAGGAGGCTGTGAGCTACAGGAGAGGGGGTGATGGAGGAGGCTGTGAACAGCCATGCATCTTCTACCCTCACGCTTAACCTTTGAGCTGCTGGCCTCGAGGGGGAAATCAGCGCATCAGCATACAACCATATAATCATGACATTAGAAGGCGTAATATCCTGACATTTCCTATCTGACATTCTCCTCTTTGAGCGTTTCACAGCTCTGACATTAATCTTCTGGATTTTCTGTTTTGTGTGGCAAGATCTGGCTGGATAGCCTTTCAAAAAACCACATGTAATGAAGCACCTGGACATCCTGCTGAGTTCTGTGTCACGTTTTGAACCCCGTGGAGTACAGCTTGACCTTCCCTCTTGGTTTTGCTGGAAATTCGTTCTTGACCCCGGTGGTCCTCGGATGATGATAGATGGCAATTGTGTATGTGTGTGCGCTCATGTGACCCACAGAAAGCTTCCTGATTGGTCAGGGTATGTGCGTTTGTACTGTAAGTCTAAACGATTGGCTGCTCGTTGCAGAGCTGCTGCAAAGGGGAGTGACCACCACCACCAATCTGGAGGGCTGGGTGGGACACCCTCTGGACCCCATTGGCTGCCTCTTCGCCACTCTGACTGAAACGTGTCGGCTGGAGGATGACAGTGCCATGGAGACTGGCGGTGAGGCACCTGGCCTGATTTGTTCTTGCTCGGGGCACACGAAGAAACACGGCAGGGTGACGGGAGTACAGAGAAATGTTTAAAGCTGCGTCAGTCTCTGTGTGTAGGAGGAGGTCTCTCTGTGCTGGCCTGCGTGTGACTGTGGTCTGCTGCTGATGAAAGCAGACTCACGGTTCTACTCCGTTACCGTGACAACTGTGCCCCTGTTCTAATTTCCGCGGTGATAGTCGAAACCCCAAATGAACACACATCATTTGCAAGGGCGATTTACTGGTCATCCATGTTGGTTCCAAGGTCTCAGCTAATGTTGATATTTTCTCTCCATCTTCCTCCACCCTACCTGCTGCACTACTAGGCGATGGGACTTTAAGCAGTGGGAGGCTGAGTTTAGGACCAGGGTGGAGAGCTCAGGAAGCGTTTTGTTGTTAGGGGAAGAGGAGGACGTGTCAGGGGACGTGCACCCATCACACTTGACCCGTCACCCTGTGTTTCCTGGCAGATCCAGAGGCCAAGCCACCCCTGTTCCAGCATGTCCCCGTGTGGGGCTGTCCTGATGCTAGTGAGTCCTATTTGGCTCTGGCCCTGGAGGTGGCGGTCATGGGCATGGGGCAGCAACGCATCATGCCTGAGGGTCTGTATGCACAGGACAAGGTCTGTCGTAATGAAGAGCAAATCGTGGCCCGACTGCAGGAGATGGAGCTGGATGAACTCCTGGTCCAAACACTGCGCAAGCAAGCTGTTGTTCTCCTGGAAGGTAGGCCCCCATCACTCCCCCCAGGCTGTTTTTCTCCTGGAAGGTAGGCCCCCGTCACTCCCCCCAGGCCGTTTCTCTCCTGGACGGTAGGCCCCCGTCACTCCCCCCAGGCCGTATCTCTCCTGGAAGATAGGCCCCCGTCACTCCCCCCAGGCTGTTTCTCTCCTGGAAGGTAGGGCCTCCCCCCACCCATCCCCCATCCCCCGCTCCAGCTGCCTCTCAGCTCTGCTCTCCCTTGCAAACTGATCCGAGGACTGCCCTTTCTGCCCTCTCTAAACCCCCCTCCAGTGTCCTCACGGCACATTATCTGTAACCCAAGAGCAGGATTAATGGAATGAGGATGCATTCTGTTAAATCCCTGGAGGTGGTGTGTTAACCTTCTAAGAAGGACCCTTTTCTGCCCCCTGCAGGCCACTGGTAGACATGACCAGCCCCTATCAGACCAGCACAGAGCATCATGATGATTGAGGTAGTCCTTAGACAGATCTGAGATTGAAATGGTTTGCGAATTGTGTTTGTGTTTGTCCAGGGGGTCCTTTTAGCGGCCTGGGGGAGGTCATCCACAGGGAGAGCATTCCCATGCACACATTTGCCAAGTACCTGTTCTCTGCCCTGCTACCACATGATACTGACCTGGCCTACAAGATAGCACTGCGTGCCATGAGGTGAGTCACGTGACATGTCACATGACCCACCAATCTATAATTTCATTGTTTCTACAACAACAATATTTCTAAGTAGCAATCGTAGGAGGAGCATGTTGGTTGGATGGTACATTCCCCTCTGACGATCCTTGTGTTTAAAAATGTCTCGTGTCACACATATCAGATCCTATGAGAGATTTCCTAAATTCTGTAGTGACGAATCCCAGCTCGTTCCCTTCATCCATCAAACTTCGGACAATAAACATGAGGGGGTGTGAATTGATAATGAACAATTCATTACCACTGAATTACCCTCAGCTCCCTCCCCTCTCTGGGCAGACTGTAGTCCTGGTGGAGGGCATGGTGCATCCTTCATTTTTCTGTGCTCGGTCTGTCCATACAGTATTTGCCAGTCTACGTGTGTGTTTGTGGTCAGCAGCGATGACACTCCACCTGACCAGCAGAGGGCGCATATTGCCCTCGCAGTCTGAATGAAGCTTTAGTGAGCTAAAATGAAGCTTAATCAAAAGTGTAAATCTGTGAGTTGCTCCGCACTTCCTCACTTCTTCTTCTCCAGCATCTGTTCATTTAGTTTTGCACTGCCATCTACTGGAAATTTCCAGCAGTGCACTAATCTCTTCCCTGCACAGGTGCAGAAGACATGCAAGAAGTCCGGTAGACACAAAATCAGGGGCGGAGCGCAGAAACGTGACATTTTAGATTTGCAGTTTAAGGGCGGCGTGGCGACACGGTGGGAGGCCCAGTAGCCAGGGCTGTGGGCCGCCTGCTACTTGCAGATCAGTCTACATGGCCTTACTGGAGATTCTTCGCCTATCCTGGACATCAGTCTTGTGATGCTCAGTTAAGGCCTGATGGGAGGATGAAGGCTGGGTACTGCTTACCTGCAGGGTGTTCCTTCACTGACACGTCTGCCCCATCCCACCCCTCAGGCTCCCCGTCCTGGAGTCTACGGCCCCAGCAAGCGACGTAGGCCACCCCCACCACGGTATCTCCATCGTTCCCACCCGTTACCCGCGCTGGTTCACGCTGGGCCACTTGGAGTCACAGCAGTGTGAACTGGCCTCCACCATGCTGACTGCCGCCAAAGGTGAGCCTCAAACCTGAGCTCCTGCAGGTTAGCCTGCTTAGCCTCCCAGGCAGACTCTGAACGGGACCCGTGCCCCCCCCCAGGTGATATGCTGAGGCTGCGCACCGTGCTTGAGGCCATCCAGAAGCACATCCACTCTTCCTCCCTCATCTTCAAGCTGGCCCAAGACGCCTTCAAGATCGCCACGCCGGCCGAGAGCCCGCCGGACATCACGCTGCTCAACGTGGCACTGGAGCTGGGCCTGCAGGTGGGCTGCCCCTCGCCCACCCTGTCACGGCACCTCTGCTCAGCGAGCAGACCCGTCTCTCCGCGAGCTTGATGAGTGTCCTCCCTTCACAGGTGATGAGAATGACATTGTCCACGCTCAACTGGAGACGCAGGGAGATGGTCCGCTGGCTCGTCACCTGTGCCACGGAAGTCGGTGAGTGAAAGACCCCCGTGAGAAGCCCTCTTACCTGGTGCTTTGCCTGCTCCTTACGCACTGGCCTTTTCCCTCAGGTCTGCGAGCCCTGGTGAGCATCCTGCAAGGCTGGTACACGCTATTCACACCCACCGAGGCCACCAGCATTGTGGCGGCCACCGTCATGTCCCACAACACCATTCTGCGGCTGAGCTTGGACTACGCGCAGCGTGAGGAGCTGGCCAGCTGTGCCCGCACTCTGGCACTGCAGTGTGCCATGAAGGACCCGCAGAACTGCGCCCTGTCAGCCCTCACGCTCTGTGAGAAGGACCACATCGCCTTCGAGACGGCCTACCAGATCGTCATCGACGCAGCCTCCACGGGGATGACCTACTCTCAGCTGTTCACCATCGCCCGTTACATGGAGCACCGCGGCTACCCGCTGCGGGCATTCAAGCTGGCCTCGCTGGCCATGACGCACCTCAACTTGGCCTACAACCAGGACACTCACCCAGCCATCAACGACGTGCTGTGGGCCTGCGTGCTCAGCCACTCGCTGGGCAAGAACGAGCTGGCCGCCATCATCCCCCTGGTGGTGAAAAGCGTGCACTGCGCCACCGTGCTGTCAGACATCCTGCGTCGCTGCACCATGACGGCACCGGGCCTGGCCGGCATCCCGGGGCGGCGTAACTCCGGGAAGCTGATGTGCACGGACAAGGCGCCCCTGCGGCAGCTACTGGACGCCACCATCAGTGCCTACATCAACACCACGCACTCCAGGCTGACGCACATCAGCCCGCGGCACTACGGCGAGTTCATCGAGTTCCTCAGCAAGGCCCGCGAGACCTTCCTCCTGGCCCAAGACGGACACATCCAGTTCGCCCAGTTCATCGACAACCTCAAACAGATCTACAAGGGTAAGAAGAAGCTGATGATGTTGGTGAGGGAGAGGTTCGGCTGAGGGCTCCTCGCGCCGAGCCTCCACCTCAGAGACGAGCGGCGTGGCTCTGACAGTTTAAGAGTGAAAACGGAGATTTTAATTTTTCATTAGTAAGAGGAAGAAACTGTCAAACAAGCAGAGTGGCACATAATGAAAAACCAAAAGGTCGAGAGGCACACGGCGAAGCCAGGAAGAGCCCCTGCTTGCCAGAGCTTCGGGGGTCCCGATCGGAACCAAACCACGACGGCCAGAGTCTTGTTCTAATACCTCTATCGTACTCCGAGAATCAGCTTTAATACTCCACTGCAGGCGAGCACCACGGCGCCTCCCAGGGGCTGACGAGGACCCAGAACCACCAAAACACCCAACCAAGCCACACACCCTAAACTTTCCTTTTGGTTTTATTTATTCTCCTTTTCTTTCTTCTGCTGGTTTTGTGCTCAATGAAGGTACTTTTGACAAAGGAGAACAGAGCAGGACCGTATTACTTCAAACCACTGTCACCTCAGGGAGCCGTCCGTGAGAAGGTATGACACTCTGCTGGGCTCCGGACTTCATCCGAGTCACCGAAGACTGAAGAGAAGTCCCGTTCCACCTGTTCTTGTGTCCTTATTGTTTTGGATAATGTCTTGCTGGTGGTAAACTGAGTCGTTGAACCTCAACTCCAAGCCTGAAGTTCCGTTATGCAATCGGCCGCTGAAATTTCAAATCCGTACCAAAGGTACGGAGGCTCGGAAAAAGCAGGAACACTCGTTTCCCAAGCACTTCACAAGCTGCGACTGTCCCCCGCATGCGTGTCCGTCGACGACGCCAGCATTTGTGCCCGGGCGTGACCTAATGTGCTCCGCGGCTCATTTGGGGCCCACCGAGCAGCGTGGCCCGCGTGGCCCGCGTGTCCCGGCCCGTTTGAGCACTTGGAAGGCGAGCGCCGTTCCTTTGAAGTAATACGGTCAGAAATGAAACCAAGAAACTGAACTCCACTCTCAGGGAATCGCAGGAAAGGAAAACAAAAATAGTAGCAAAAGCATTTATGATATTGTAAATATGAAAGTGTCAATTCAGAAAATTGTAAAGTTATAATTATTTATAATAATTCTATGTCTTTTTTTCGGATACTTGAATTTGTTCTGAGCTGGGAATGTGACAGATTTCAAGACATTTCTCAGGTGCTTCTGCCTTCATTGCTTTGACCCATTTTGTGTTAATTTCGCAATATTTTGTGCAAGAGGAAGCATGTACTAAAGACTGAGAAGGAGAGCGAGTGAGGAAGAGCAGGAGAGGAAGAGTAGAAGGCAGCCGACTATGCAGAACCTCTTAGCGCACGGGCATCCTCATGGCCCACCCTGGCATTTCCCAGGACCCCAGCCTCTCTTCTCAAACATTACGGACGATACCGAGAACCAATAAACCGAGGAGTGGGCGGAGTCGGGGACTTTCATTTGCCCCCTGTTGTCCTTCCCTTTAATTCTCAGCAGGGGCTGCAAGGTGACACCTCACAGCTGCTCCTAGGCTCACGCTGCTGATGGGAGGCAGAGTTAACAGCCCCAGGGTGGGAGAGTCAACTCTGTCAGGCCCTGGGATTGTTTTTCTGTCGTTCGAACCCGTGAGAAGCTCCAGTGCCCCTGCTGCACACGGAACCCCTCCCCCGACAGTTTTAGGTGACGAGACCTGCCTGTGGTTCTCCGAGGCGAGGCGGGGGGGGACATCATCTCGTCTTTCACAATCAGTACAATGTAGGACTTTGCTGTTACTGATGAGAATTCAGCAGGCCTTTCTTTACGCTTCCTGTTTTGTAGTTAAACTTTCTGATAACACTGCAAAAAAAGTGGAAACAAGTGATTCCTTCCGTCTTTCGGTTTCTCTGTCCCCACGCCCCCGAGTGTCTGTGTGTTAACTGTACCAGTGTTTTTAAGCTGTCCCTAGAGTTAGGCAGAATATCGAGCGCTGGTTAGGGGTCCTCTTCTCTAGTTATCTGCTGTTTTAGAGTTTATTGCGTTCAGAGAAAGTGTTTGCCTCTTTGTGCTACTGATTTTTTTTTTTTTTAAGAAAGCTGTTCAGTGTTTGCCACAGAAGTATCATTCATCAACACTTTTCGTTTGTGCGACCTCTTGAGCAAATGTCTATGAAACAAAACTTTAATACTATTTATGTAATGCTACCATTTTATATGATTTGTGTTGGAACCTCAGTGCTTTTCTATGAATAAAGTGTGAAACACGACAGCCGCTGGGTCCCGTTCTCTCGAGCCACGCCTGCTCACATACTCGTTGATCTCTTCTGTAATTAAGCCCATTAATTATCTGAGTTGCGGCAGCAGTCACTGGGAGCCAGATCCCCACAATCTGGCCTAATGGATGGGAGCAAGGCCTTCTGGGAACTGGTAAGCATGGATGATGCATGGAGAAGTTTGTGAAAGCCTCGCTGTGTACCGATGCCAAATGACGGGAATGCAGGGTGATGTCATGAAAGATGGGTAAATGGGTTTTCACACCTGGCAACTACTTGGGGGGTGGAGCCGGCCCGTGGACCTCAGAGCCTCAGGGAAACATCCCTCCAGTTTGTTGATTCTGTTCCCCTCAGCTGTTCAGGGGCAGAGACCTCAGAGGGATAAGAACCGCTAGCCTTGTGTGGTGGACACTGCTAGTGTCACACGGCAGAGTAAAACAGGCTGACATGTGGCCGTCCCATCGCTTCAAATACCGATTCACCATGACGCACCAAACTAGGCTAAACTGACGACTTTCAGCTGGGAAACGCAGACGATCTACTGCTCAGTCAGGCTATCAGGTGAGCTGGAATGGAGAAAGTGGCCACCCTCACCTGTTTCGTTCACTCTCTGGCCCCCCACTGTTGGCATTAATCTCCAGTCAAATCTGTCCCCCTCCCCCTTCGACGGGCCCTGACCGACGTGGTGCGGCCTCCCACCCTCACCACGCCAGCCCCCAATGGACCAGCTCTAACTAATGAGGTATGGCCACCAGCCTCAGGAAGTAGACTGGCTTCTCGGGCATACTGATTTGCTGAAAGATGGAGGCTTTGAGGTAATGAAGCAAAGCGTATTAGCACTGAGAGGATAAACATAGAGGCCAGATGAAAAGCCTGCAGAGATACCTAGAGCAGCACCCCCTAACTGCTATCCAAGGCATTGCTGTGGAGTCCAGCAGAAACGAGGCTGTGCTTATCACCGATCCAACACCACTTAGGCTTCAGCTGATTGCCACAAAGTGACCTCATCAGTATCAGCTGAACGGTCTGCAAAGCTTTTTCCAGAAGATGAGAGTCATTTTTGCTCCCCTGTTACAGATAAGAAACAGATCATGGCTAAAATAGTCATTTATTGACAGAAGTTTTGTAGAAATATATGCAACCTGAAAGATTCTTCCTACATGCACAGATGTGCAGCGTTCGCCCCCCCCAAAGAGAAGCTGTGCTATCCTGTCACGGGTGAGGGGGCATCACGTGGCCTCTGACCTCTTACAGGGTCACTTTGATGTCAGGAGCCGCCGTGAGTGCTTATGAACGGCGTCCACAAATGCCCCCACGTGCTCCGGGTCCATGTCCGGGTACAAGCCATGGCCCAGGTTGGCGATGTAGGACCGGGCGCCGAAGCCATCCAGCATCCTCTTTACGATGTCCTCGATCCTCTCCTGAAGAAAGAGGACATCATAAAAACCATCACAAAACCAGTAAGGCAGAATTGCACTTTAGTTTCTCTACGGGCCACGGCAGAAACTTCGTTTAAATGCTGTGTCTGTTTTCCATTGGACTGTGCTGCCCTCAGGCCTGCCAGACCTGACGTTTATGACAGCGGCAAAGATGTCTGAGGTTGACGAGTTTGATTTAGAACAAGTTAGGGTTACCTCTGATAGCGAGACGACACGAGTGACCAGTCGCATTCCAGTAATGAAAATCCTGTCCTGATTTTGGCTGGAGTCACGCAAAAAGTACCGTAGTTATACGAAAAATCAAATTGTTTAAAGTATGGGATGGCTGTTCATTTGTGTGATACGATTGTCATCACACAATTCTTATACGGGGCCCAGTATGTTCTCCAAAAGATTAAAAAAAACTCAAGAGTTTAACTTTCAGCTAAAATGCTCTGCTGTGTCTGTCAACAATGTTTTTATATTGACTTTGGGTGTTGCTGTTAGTCCTTTTTATATTTTTAAATGTTTGGCCGACAGACAGACAGACCCGTCTTATAAAGACGACCCCCTCTTCTTAAAGGCTTGAATTTTCCTCTAAAAACTCGTCTTAGGGGGCGGTACAGATGGTAAGTGGGGGGGGGGCAGCAAGTCATCCTCACGCACACACATGAACATGATGTTAAACTGTTCACAGAGGAAGATGCTCAGCACCCAGACTTCCCAGTGAGTCATTCCTGGAGGAGATGAATGAAGGACTGGGACTGGACCTGGGCAGCTTTCATCCATTACCATCTGAGAGCTTCAGTCAATATTATGTTCTCCTGTGGAATGGCATCCATTTCATATGGCCTTTTCTACCGCCTCAGTCTAACACAGAATCGGGCCACTAGCCAGCACTCACCTTGGGGGCGTACAGAGCACAGGGGTCCATGTTACCCTGCAGGCTGACCTTCCCGCCGGTTCGCTCCCTAAAAGCAGAGGTGGGCAGCAGTACAGTCGTGAGAGGGGGGTATGGGCCAGGAGCCCTCTCCCAACTCAGCCGAGTCATTCGTGATCTGGCTCTCTGAACTCTCACCTCGCTGACCGTGGGTCAATTGTCCAGTCCAGACCCACCACCTCGTAATTCGACTTAGAGAGGTCCTCCAAGGCATAGTGACCATCCTTTGCAAACACGATCTGAGACAAGCCAAGACAGTGGAGTTAATACGGTCCTTGAGAGTTACTAGCACTGTATACCTACCAGCTAATCAGTGAACGCCACCTGCTGGCTAAATACTGAACTGCAGTATCTTTTCCACACTGATCTGTTACCTCGGATGAACGGCCGTAAGAACGAAATGAGGGCAGCTGAGTGGGTCATGCTGTTGCTGAACACCCCCCACCTTTGGCTTTACAAATCCCCCTTCCACACTGCCTGCCCATGCGTACACTTCCTCCCGCAGCCCAGTTTGGTGAACTGTCATCTCTGAATATGACAAAGATATTCTGATTCTGAATTGCTCAGTGTGTGTTGCTGCACCCCGCAATGGACTGGCATGTCGTCCTGGACAGGCTTCACAGTTACCGGGGGCTGGTGGGCTCTCTGATGAGACCCAGTTCCACCCCTGCCTCATACTTTCTTCATGACCTGGCCCCTCTGCTCTGGAGGTCACTCACCATGGGCACGTCGTCCATCCCGGAGCCCTTCAGTTTTTCCTTGACCCTTCCAGCGATGTCCCGCAGGTAGGGTAGTGAGAACTCCCTGAACTCCACCGGACCCAGGCAGCCAGCATGGGACTCGAACACCTGCAGGGCCTGGAACGGTGACAGGGTCACCACAGAGTGTGAGGAACTGTGGGACAGGCTGTACTCAGTGTCCAGAGAGGACCAAAGAGATCTGTCACAAAGGTCATCAGCGTACCACCTGGAAATGGGCAAAAGGAATCACCAACCTGTGCCCCTGCAGCCACTTGTGCCAGAAGGTAGTCCACGATGACGTCAGTCAGCTGCCTCAATAGTCTGTGGCTGGCCTCAGGGTGGCAGTAGAGCCAACGCTTAGCTTTGGACTGTGTGGTGGAGCCTCCCCCCTCAATCATGTAGGTCATAAGGGTCCACTGCAGAGGTTTGGGAAGCCACAGCTCATACAATGCAAGCAGCCTCTCGTCCCAGAGATGTAAAGCTCAGCCAGGTAGGTGCTGCTGCCCCCTGGTGGTCAGGCAGGGTCAGTCGTGTGTGCACTCTGGGAGAGCCGGTTGCCTCACCGGAGCACCTGTGAAGCCGATGAGGGGGACTTTCCCCTCTATCTTGTGCCGGGTTAGAGTGATGGCCTTGAAGACGTAGCCCAGCTCCATCGAAACATCCACCTTGGGCCGCAGTCGCTGCAGGTCATCGGGGTCCTTCAAGGGTTCTGGGAATGTTGGGCCTTTTCCAGGCACCATCCGCACATCCATGCCCATGGCCTGGTGGCATACATACACACAGAATGGTGACTATCCTCCTCGTATGCTTGTAAGCACAAAGTTCCCGTTAACTCACCTGGGGAACAACCAAAATATCTGAGAAGATGATTGCAGCATCAAATGGGAAACGTCTCAGTGGCTAAAATATAAAAAGCACAAGGTAAGGAAGGCAAGGAAGCTGGAGATTAAGGGGCAGACGACCTTTAGAAGGAGACATGGGCCTGTCTGGGGTCTCGTGCTGACCTGCAATGTGAGCTCACAGCACAGCTCTGGAGAACGACACGTCTCAAAGAAGTCTGTCGTGGCCCTTGTCTCTCGGAATTCTAAAAAAAAAAAAAAAAAAGATCAATTTAATTGCAGCAACATAGCCGAATCTGAAGACCGATGAACACAACAAGGGCCCTCTTTCTCTGGTTTTACATGCGTTTGAGCCTGAAATACGGAGCGGCCTGGCCCAGAGGCTCACCTGGCAGGTACCGGCCAGCCTGCCTCATGCACCATACAGGAACATGGTCCGTTTCCAATCCACACGCAGCTCGCAGGAACGTGTCATTCTTCAGCTGAGGGAAATCCTTAGGTCTGTAAGCCGGTTAGGAGGGAAGTGGCATGGCTGTTAACAGATCTCTGACCCACTAGGCCCTTTGTGACAGCCCTAAGCCTATGATGAGCACCCCTGACCACGTGGACTCTGCCAAACGGCTTCATCCATCAGGCCTCCCTTCCGGGCTGCTATCAGGGGCCGAGAGGAGCAGCTGATGGGTGGAGATAAGGCTGTCCTCGCCCAGCACTGGGGTAACCGTCACGGCCCTTCGACGCTTCTCTTACACGCTCATTCATTTATAGCAAAAGCAACAGAATGATGAGATTTATAAGATGATACTGTCAGTTACCTTGCACACCCCTCAAGTCGCCACTATTCGTCTTTAATAAATAATGACAAACACGTCAGGGAAAATAAACGGAGCAGGTAAACAGAGACACACAGCACAGCACAGCACGGTCACTGCCTTCACTCAGGCACCTCACTCGGCGGCCTTTGCTATACGGTCTCATTGAAAGACATTTCCGAGTGCACTTACAGAATGAAGTTATCTTTCTCCATGACAGACCCTTTACGAAGCGCTGCTGACGGACGGAAGCAAGAAAGGAATACCGGCCAACGGGCACGCCCCTCTCCCGCGTGAGCGCGCGGCTATCAGCTGATGTCACGTGATCCGCCGTAAGGCCCCCCCCCCCCCCGCGCCCAGGGTGTCTAAGCAGCTGCCCGCTCAGCCTGCGGCTTGTCTAAATGTCACGTGATCAGCCGTAAGGACCCCCGCGCCCAGGGTGTCTACGCAGCTGCCCGCTCAGCCTGCGGGCTGTCTAAATAGTTGCCGGTAGGTCTTGCTTCTCTCTCTCTGTGCATTTATAATAAGCTTAAATTCATAACTACACGTTATATTTCAAATCGAACACCGTTATTGAAATAATACTAATGATATGTTCCAAAAAAAGCCGTTGACGTAAGGAAAGTTTCATCGAAACGGAACATTCCTCAGCAGAAAGGGCTGATTAATGGACGGCTTTAGTGAATGCAGCACCGTGACGTGTTCATATTCGTCCCCTACAGTAAAATCAGCCGTCTCTTTAAACTACTAACACTTTATTTATTTTTATTTATTTTATTTCATCTTTTTTGCGGCGGGAGGAGGCGTCTGTCTGTTTTGCAGCTTTTTGCGGCCGTGGACCGGGAGGCTCTTCCTGGCTTGGCGGCGGCATGTCGCCGGGGGACAGCCCTCACGCCCTGCTGGGCCGCATACGCTTCCTCAGCCGGAGCATCGAGTGCTTCAGGAAGGCCTGGCAGCTCCCGGAGAGCCTGTGCTTCGTTCCCCGGGAGGTGTGCTATAAAATATGCAAAGATCCCGCGTCCGGCTCCGGCGCCTCGGCCGCTCCGTCGGTCGGCGCCTCGGCCGGCAAGAGCCTGATCTCGGTATGGGAGAGCCCGTCCCAGGGCAAGAAGCCGGGCAAGTTTAACATGGAGCCCAAGAAGGGCACCTGCATTCGGACCACCGGGGAGGAGTACTGCAACAACCAGGGCCTGTGGGTCAAGATGAACAAGGTAGGGCGCGCGAGCTCTGACGTCAGCTACGCGTCTTACGTGCGTGCGTCGTGCGTGCGTCGTACGTCGGCCTTTCCGCAGTTCATGCTGAACTCTGTGGCTGGGCTGCTGACTTTGAGTCTGGGGGTGTGATGTGATTTAATGGTGCCTCTCGTACATGGTTAACACTGAATGCCGTGAGCACTGCTCTCTGGAATGCTGTGTCATGCATGGCTGTGATAAGTCTGCCTGTTTGCTGTTTGTCAGCTGATCATAGCTGGGCTGTGACACGTGACCCTTGTCATCCCATCCATATACAAATGGAGTATGTGGTGGAAGGGGACGTTCCTCTGGGACCAGGGTGTGGTCCAGGACAGGCTCTGCTCAAGACTGCAATAACACATCACAGTGTAACACATCACAGTGTAACACTAAAGAAACCCGTGACTGCTGTAGGTATTCCAGTATAAAAATGAGTGTCGTAGCATATCTACAGATGGATGTAAACAGGAGGCAGTGCAGATTGAGGCAGGGCCTCTGTGCCTCTGTGCCTCTGTGCGTGTGTGGTGAACCCGGACTGGTACGGCGTCACTCCTCTGTTCCGGCTCTGTAGTAAAAACAGACAAGTTAGTCAATCAGGCGACGCAAACAATTCAGTCGTTATTACATGCAATTAAATTTCAGTAGTGAAAATCTCAATATTGACAACACATTGGTTAATATTGATCATTCTAAAGTACCATGCAATAACACATTCAAAACAAATTATGCAAGCAAACATTTAAATATCTGCATGCTCTCAATAAGATAAAACCACAAACACTCCCCAGGCTTAAAATCCTGTAAAACAGGACTTACCCACTATGGTGACAGTTGTTAAATTAAACCTAACGCCAATAGCGTGATTTGTGCCCCCCCCCCCCCCCCATGGCTGGCAGGGTGAGTGGCTGTGCCCACTCCTCACGGCTCCATCCCTCCATGCCCACAAGGACAAACAGACTAAACAGCAGTTTTTACCCTGTTGCCATCAGGGCACTGAATGCCACTTAATTTTCTCCTAC
>JAACJT020000036.1:603459-623078 GCA_009936485.2 Gymnarchus niloticus
TCATCCTCAACCTTATCATCATCATCAACCTCATCATCATCATCCTCAACCTCATCATCATCAGCCTCATCCTCATCATCATCATCATCAGCCTCAACCTCATCATCATCATCCTCAACCTCATCATCATCATCCTCAACCTCATCATCATCATCATCATCCTCAACCTTATCATCATCATCAACCTCATCATCATCATCCTCAACCTCATCATCATCAGCCTCATCCTCATCTTCCTCATCCTCATATATTCCTTTAATGGAAAATCACACAGTCTGCATCCTACACGCTCAGGTACCCATGGTGTGTGTGAGACAGTGGGGTACCCTCTTGTAATTATATCCTTTTGAAGTCTAATAGTGCCTGTAACTTTCATACTGGACATTAAACAGATTCATTACCTTATTGAAAGTGTGTGTATGGTGAAGGACTTTAACTGGCTTAAGGCTAAAAACGAGAGTACTGCTGGCTGAGTTTAATAGTCTGCTTTTAAAAACAAAGCGGGGCTTTATTTTTGATCATCTCTGCATTACTTATATTGTAGCTTTATTTACTATACTGTATGCATTTTAAACTAAACCCGAACGTGACGTATGTAGAGAACGTAGCACTTATAACTTGGTGAATCTGCTAGTTCGTACGTGGCGAACAGACGAATCAGAAACGAGAATGACGGCTGAAGAAACAGCGATCCAATCAGGTGTGGCCCAGGTACGGTTTCCCCGCCCACCGCGCGGCGCCGCTCTTATCGTTTTTTCTCGCGATGAAACGGTGTTTAAATTCTCCGCGAGCCTTGGCGCAGCCTCTTTCCGGAACGTGAGGCGTGCGCGTGGCGTGGCCGCGGTGCTCCTGGCCCAAATAGAGTCCATTTAGTTTACTCGCTGTGCTGAAGGATGCGGCAGTGGCTTCAGGAACTGTGCCTGGAACGGCTTACAGCAATGATTGAGTGTATTTATATGCTGCTTGTTGATGCGTGTGTACTGACTACACGGAGTTCTGGATGACTGTGTGCAGAGTCCAGTTTAAGGTGTGCATGAACACCTTTGGGGACCCGAACACCCGGCCGAGCCCGGCTGTAAGAAAAATGCAGCTTAGCTGGGTGTGTTGGGTTTAGTCTAGTGCTTTGGACCTGCCGATGTCAGGGTATGCCATAGCTGCAGAGACGCATCCCTTCATTTTTTCAGACATGCATCTAAACAGCCTGCAGGTTTCTCCTCTTGATGTGGGTCCTGTGGTTCTCGCCCTTAGTTGAAATGTTCTCCTAGCTCTCTGCTTGTCTGCTGAGACCGTGTGCTACATGGCCTGGGACTCCGAGCATGTCAGGTAAGTAATGGCTGTACAAGTCCACTTTTGAGCATCAACATCTCTAAAGCAATGCTGGTTTTGGCATATAAATTTAGATGAGTCTTTCAGGTGTATGTTTGTCCAGTTAATTAATGCAAGTGACTTTGGTGTCTTGAATGCTCGCATCAGGGTTTTACTAGGAATGCACTCTAAAGTTAACCCACTCTTTGTCCAGGTCTGTCATCTTGCTCAGTCCCTGGAGCTTCTGGGTGAGTACCTGTGTGTAGGTTGAGTCATGACGTACCACATGGGGTTACTCAGATGCTGTCTTCACATGATGAAATCTTATCCAGTTCTGCTACTGAAACATCAGCGATGAGCTTTGTTCTTCTGATGAAGACTGACATCTGTAATGCTGTCAAATTGCATGTGACTCCAACATGCATAGGAGTTGATTGTATGGCATTTTGTGCTTTAAGAGAATCTTTTCCTTCTAGACAGAAGATCTGCCCAGTGTGAGACCTGGAGTAACATGAGGAAGATGCGTCTAGTCCTGGGTGTCAAGTTTACATATGAAGGCTTAAAGTGCATACATCCAGAAGTTCTGTGCTTTAAAGGGACTGAGGAGGAATGGAGAGACCTTCTAATCTCATTCCCATTGAGCTAGAGGCATGGCTCCCTTAAAGCTAACTTCAAGCTGTGCTTTTTAAGCATGACAGGTTTAAATGCTGTATTATAATGATGAAATAAAGGAACCCAGCAAGTAAAGCTGTTTCAGGTGCTCATTGTGGGTCTATTTTTTTTGGGGGGGGGGGTACACCACTTTGGTCTGATCTGTAAAGAACTGGGTTCTGAATGCTGTCCAAGCATGTGCTCTGGACTGAGTGAGGAAGGTACAGCCTGGGAATGAACCACCTCCTGGAGAAGGTGCCCCAGCTGTCCACCAGACATAATCTTCACATCTGGCTGAAGATCTAGACAAGAGCAGTCATTCTGGGGTCCTGAGCAGACTCTCTAGAAGGGCCCCAACAGTGAGTGGCTACATATCAAAACAGTTATGGGATCGAGGACAAAACTCGGAGAGTAGGCATTGGCTGGTAATGCTCCAGTGTTACAGACATGCCTCTGCTCTGGACCATTCAGGATTGAAGTAAAGGGTGTGGCATAGTAGGTCAGTATTGATCACTAGGGTTGGGGGTTCAAGCCCTGCTATCTGTGTGGAGTTTGCATGTTATGTTTGCCTTGGTGTGTTAGTGGTTTTATTTCCAATAGTGTGCAATTCCCTGGATGCCAATATATGGATTAACAAATGTAAATTTAAGTTGCCAGTGTGAATAACACTTAGGCCCTTGGGCATCATCTGTAACCACAAAAGCTGCTCCTGAGACAGCTTTTCTCATGGAGGGCTGTGCAAGAACCAGAGAACTTCAAAGTGCTGATGGCACATATCTTTAAAAGTAAAAAAAAATTAAAAGCAGGTATATGGGCCAAAACAGCACATTCAAGATTCTTACAAGCTTTGTGTAATAGAGGCAAATATAATACTTAAGCAACATATAGTAAGGTACAATAAACATTCACAATACGACTCCAGTAGGACAAGGTGCCGAGATTAAGTGGCATTGGTCAGTAAATTCATGGTGGTCATTGAGGTTGTTAGTGCATGTTTAACATTCTTCTTGAAGTCTTGAAGAAAGTCATCTTGAGTCTTGAGGTGTGGATCCTGATGGACCTGAGGCATCTACTAGAGGGACGTAGAGGGAAACATGGCTGTGGTCTGTCATGTTTTTGGTTCTCCTGAGGCAGCTTCACAGGTAATGTTCAGATCTGCTGGCAGGTGTGTCCCGGTGATGGTCCGCACCGTTTTCCTTTTGAATCTGAGTTACAGTAATAATCCTCGGCCTTATGCTGCCAGCTGCTTAAGTCTTTGGATAAAACTGTCTGCTGTCTGCCAGTCATCTATGTAACTGGCCTCTTTAAGCACACAGGATGCCAGTCCATCACAGGGCACATACACAATGAAACACTGATGAATCACATGCCTTTGTATTGCATCCGCGCAGTACCTCACAAGTTTATATTAACAAAACTGTATCTACCTTCTGGTAGGAAAGATGTAGTATAGCTCTCACTCCCAGGCTAACCTGTACGGCTGGTCCATCATTAGAAGGACAGCCCAGCTGCACTTTGGCTGTTATTTGCCTCGCCCCATGTCGGTTTGATGAAAAGCGCCTGCTGAGCAGATAAGAAGTGAATGTAAACTTAATACCTCCACTATGTTTAGAGCTTGAGTCCAGCTACTGTTCTGTCATTCTAAACAAAAAGAATACTTTCTTATAAATCTTCTCATCATTTTGGCAAAGTTTCATCTACACAAAAATAATTACTGCAACAGATCACCCATGTTTATTATTTTTGAAGACGAATTTCTGCAAAACCTCCAAACTAAATACTGTTCTAATCATTCTAAAGCTATAAAGACTGTCAATATTTGCAAAGAATTTAATTTATTGCCTTTATAACTTAAGCACATACATTTTTTTCTCTTTTTTCTTTCATTAATCTTTTTATGTTTTAACTTTGTATACTACAGCAATTTAACTTTCTGAGGTACGACGCTGTTTTAGGGCCACCATTAATAAAAATAAAAATATAAAACCTCGAAAATAAAGTTATTTACCAGAATAAAGTCATAAGTTATGAGAAAAAAGGCCTAACGATTCTGAAGCTTTTCACAGTTTTGAATGACTTTATTCTCCTAAATAACAACTTTCTTCTTATATCTTGCCGGAAAAAAGAGGCCTTTTTGTTTTTGTTTTTTTGAAACAACACATTAAGGTCACCATACAAACTTAAATTGCTGTAGCATACAAAGTTAAAACACAAGAAGTTAAAGGATCAACAAAGGAAAACAGAAAAAGAACAATACAGAACAGTAGGGGCTTAAATTATAAAGGCAATAAATTGAATTCTCTGCAGATATTGACAGTCTTTATAGCTTTGGAATGTTTTGAGCAGTATTTAGTTTGGAGGTTTTGATGAAATTCGCTTTCAAAAATAATAAACATGGCTGCTCTGTTGCAGTATTTACTTTTGTGTATATGAAATTTTCCCAAAATGATAAGATTTATAAGAAGGTATTCTTTTTGTTTAGAATGACAGACATTATAAAATCCAAACACATCTTCAAATAAAAGAGGAAAGTTTTCATATATACATCTGCGTACAATTTTTTTTTTAAATAGAACATTTATTAAACATTTACAAACAAGGCAAGTATCATCTCTCTCCAACATATTCCACAAAAGATCCAAGCAGCAATAGCAATAAATAAAAAGAAAAACAAATTTACCTAAAATGAAACTTAAAGGGGGTCTAAGTAAAACACAACTCAAATAACCTACAGAGTCTTAAGGCACTCTTCTTTTCCAGTCTTTTCAAAGATTGAAAAAAAACATGAAATCATTCTTAAAAGCTAGAAAACTTGGCCCAGTTTTAAAGAATCTACACTTACGTATATAAAATTTTCCCAGTATAAAAACATTACTACATAAAAATTCAATATCTTTGTCTTGCAAAAAAATAGCAAACTTAACAATAAAATCATCAAAAACAGGTATTACAGTCTTTGTAGTTAACCACTCATGAATTTTGTCCCAAGAAGACAAGAAATTTGCAACTGTAATAAAGATGCTCCTGAGATTCAATGTCTTCCTGACAAAACGTACAAACATTACTATCCAAGTTAAATCTCACTCTTAAAAATTCACTACACAGATAAATATCATAAATTATTTTCAAATGAACCTCCTTCATTTTAGGTAACAAAGGAAATGACAAATATCTTGTTTGAACCTTGACAGCGTCCGCTTTTGAAAAACTTTGTAATAAAATGTTTCTTTTAACAGGGAGAGGAAAACATTCTTTTGTAAGCAACAATCTCAAAATTTTGTTATTACATTTACTATCTACAAAACTGTACCAGTCAATAAACAAATGAGCAGGTGTGGGCACTATGGAAGAATACTGCAGCATTCCTTTAATCTGATTTAACAAAGCCACTGGAATAGCTTTGACAACCAAAGAATATTGTTTATGTGAACAATCCAGGTTAAATATTATTTTAAAATTAGTGTGGCTTAAAATATTACCATCTTCAACCATTAAATGTAGTATAGGCCACACCCCTTTATCCATCCAGGCTTTGTAAAACAAAGATTTCCTCTTATGTAAAATATAGCTGTTATTCCATATTGTAATATTGTGTGGAGTGAGATTATGTTTATAAAGCAATTTCCAATACAGTAAAACCTGCATGTGAAAATCTGATCATTTAAAAGGCAACTTTAAGGGGTCAAAATCACATCTTAAAAGAAGACTGATTCCTCCTACCATTTAGAAAACATAAGACGGTAACCTGAACCATATACATTGTTCAGATTTAATAAAAGTCTGCAACCACCTTAGTTTGAGAACTGCATTCATCACCTCAAAATCAATCACATTCATGCCTCCCTCTTCTACTGACTTTACCGTATCGCCTTTTACAATCAAATGTTGCTTATTATTCCAAATAAAGTTATGATGAGTTTGATTTATTTTCTTAATACACCCATCTGGTACAGCTAAAGAATATGCTGGATAAATTCATCTAGAGATGCCTTCCATTTTTGTTATAATATTTCAGTTAAAAATGAGATTAAATATTTGGGAATAACTATTAGCAAAAACCTTGTTGACAGGGAGAATATTAATCTTCAACCCATTATGCAAAAGAATCAAAAAATTATGAATAGTTGGCTGCAAAGAAATATCTCAATTTTTGGAAGAATCTTATTGAGTCAAGTTTTTGTTTTATCATGGATAGGCAAAATCTCACATTTTTAAAAACTTAAATACAACCCTGAAGCCTCCGAAAAAACAGACACCGCTTTTAACGCATTAGGTATTTGGTTCGAATCCTTTAAAAACAATGTCGTATCATCTGCTAATCGCGAAATTATCGGGGGAGACATCTGCGCACAAATGGAGAAAAACCTGTCCAAAACACAGCAACGTAGCCAAGCAACAATACGTCATCACGTTCGTTACGCGACGTCCCTTACGGCGCCCCGAAGTCTCGCTTTCTCTCGCGATACCTGGCCGCTTGATACCAGTCCGCGTCCATTTCCGTTTCCTTTCTCCAGCCAGAAGCTGTCATGGGTACGTGTTTGCCGTCGGAGTCGTACACCGAATCTGCAGCCATCTAGCCGCTTACTGCCCCGATTATGCGTTCTGAAGCCAACATCGTTGTGAGACGCGTCGTAGGGAGCAGTGCCGAGCCGGTCTTGGATCGCTCGGTTCTCCTTTTGCGTTTGAAACTTGAGTGGGTTTGAGAGGCGCAGGCAGCCGTGTATGAAAATGGCCGCCGCTCTGCGTTAACCGGCGCTCACTTAGCCGCTTAGCGCGTTAACGGTGGTTAACCGGCGCTCGCTTAGCGCGTTAACGGTGGTTAACCGGCGCTCGCTTAGCGCGTTAACGGTCGTTAACCGGCGCTCGCTTAGCGCGTTAACGGTGGTTAACCGGCGCTCGCTTAGCGCGTTAACGGTCGTTAACCGGCGCTCGCTTAGCATGTTAGCCTGGCGCGGTTCGAGTGCATATGATGATTTAGCGGAATCTGAGTCCGAGGTGCGGATACCTACCTTGGAGAACTGAGCACTCGGCTCGCCTCTGGTCGCCCCGCCGCCACTGCTCCGCGCCCCGCTGACCCTCCATCCCTCCCGCAGGTATCTCACGGGATAACTGGCACAAACGCCGCAAGACCGGCGGCAAGAGGAAGCCGTACCGCAAGAAGAGGAAGTACGAGCTGGGCCGGCCGGCCGCCAACACCAAGGTACCCAGCCGGGGGTGGTCGGTGGTCGGGGGGGGGAGCGGCGTGGGTGATGAAAGCAGGACCTTAGGCTGGTCCCTTCTGGCTGTTTTAGTCGGGGCTCCGGGCCTGCCGATGCTGGGACTCGTCATAGTTACACTGACACGCCTCGCTAAGGCTGCCTGGCAGCCTCTCCGTCCACATGGCTGCTCTCCTGACCTGCCTGTCGATTTCCTTCCCCCAGATTGGGCCTCGCCGTATCCACACAGTTCGAGTCCGTGGTGGGAATAAGAAGTATCGCGCCCTGAGGCTGGATGTCGGAAACTTCTCATGGGGATCAGAGTGTAAGTCTCCTGGCGTTGGCACCTTGTGTGAAGCCGGACTCTGGAGACGTTGACATAAAGCCCTCTTGGACCACCGAAGTCGTCTCAAGTCTTTCTGTGATGATAATTTTGTCCAGTTCTGCTTCTGACTGCAAACGATGACATCTGTGACTCTGAGGAAGACTTATGTCTAAGTATTTCAGTAATAATGTCCAGTTAGTGTGGCTTTAGTGTGCTGATGATCACATGGCTACCTGTCAGTCCTTTCGTCTTGTCTGGTAACTTGTGAAATGTACCCATGTCCCGTTTGCAGGCTGCACACGCAAAACCAGGATTATCGATGTCGTGTACAACGCTTCCAACAATGAACTGGTGAGAACGAAGACGCTGGTGAAGAACTGCGTGGTCCTCATTGACAGCACCCCTTTCAGGCAGTGGTACGAGGCGTATTATGCTACCCCTCTGGGCCGCAAGAAGGGAGCCAAGCTGGTAAGCACGTCGTCAAGGGACTGAAGCACCGCGAGCCTGGGATTTACTAAAGCATCACACGTGCCGGAAGCAAATTCCTGGCCTTTCTGATGGCTTCGTTTTGAGCTCTGAGGTTGAGTGTAAATAATGAGATTTGAGACTGAAGAAAACAACCGAAGCTGAAAATGAATTTGCCTGTGTCTCATAAATGTGTTGGTGGGGATGATTTGCTCACTCTTTTGTTGCATACATGCAAGAAAGGCTGCCATTATTACAGCGTGTGGGTGGTTGTGATCCCTGTTAGACCCCAGAGGAAGAGGAAGTCTTGAACAAGAAACGCTCTAAAAAGATCCAGAAGAAATACGACGAACGCAAAAAAACTAGCAAGATCAGCCCTCTTCTGGAGGAGCAGTTCCTGCAGGGGAAACTCCTGGGTGAGTTGGTCACTATGGTAACGGGAAGTCAGCATCTCATTGTTCCCTCTCACTGAAGACCTGTCTGATTAAATAGCTGCTATCTGCTTTAATGCTTTGTGTTTCTTGTGTGTGTTTCACAGCCTGCATTGCCTCCAGACCTGGTCAGTGTGGCAGGGCTGATGGCTACATCCTTGAAGGCAAGGAGCTGGAGTTCTACCTGAGGAAGATCAAGGCCAAGAAGGGCAAATAAACCCCGTGTTTTCATACTTCAATAAAAGACCTCAAACCATTCCTGGGCTCCTGTCACTTCCTTCGGTGTAAACCATGGGGGGGGGGCACATTGCCTTGGGTGGTGGGTTTTGGCTGCACTGTCAAGTGACTGGAAGGCCTCTTCAGTGCCTCTCTAATCTCATTCCAGTGCTACATCAACCTCAGTTTGCAGAAGGATGGAGCTAGATGAGTGGCTCCTCCCTTTCGAAGGCTGAGAACACGCTGTACAAGATCAGTTTCTGCCTGGGCTTAGCATGTTCTCGCGGTAAGTACTGCTAACTGGTACTTCATTCATTTCATTGGTAAAATGGAGAGTCCCTACATTCAGTTGGGTTGGCATGCACTAACCTGGGGCCTGAGCTGTGGTTTAGTCTGGTCTGCTTAGATTAAACTGTTGCTTGGATGCAGATTCTTAAAATGGATTCTGCTGAACCTCCTATTTGTGAAGTCTTGCTTTTCTGACCTAAGGGGGTTGACTGGTGTTTATCTGGTCCCTTTAAAGCTTCAGTCAGATGTTCTGCTGTAGGTCAGTTGGTGACACTGGAGCTGATGGTGTTAGTTGGCACCTTCTAACGTGTGAACTTTGTGTCAAGAAAGAAGTGGCAACTGGCTGGTTTGTCTAAGGCATTTATTTGATTTGCCATCTTGGACAGAACACAGCAGTTACAATAAAGACAATGCTGGAAATTGGTATGTTTTGTAGGTATTTGCCCTGTCAATTGTGGATATGACCAATTTACCACCAATGTGTTGGCCTGTATATTTCTCTGTGCTTTAGTGTTTAGTTTATTCCTTATCAGAGCCTCACTCAGGTAGTGCACCTGACTTTTGTTGTACAATGACAAAGGAATTCTATTCTGAAGTGTTACCAAATGGCCTCCTGGTAATTCAGAGGTCTGCTGCTGGATCGATCATCATCTGAGCTTCCTCTCTTTTCCTCTGCTGCTCAGAGGCCTCCAGGCGCTTGGGTTTCTGAGGGGCTGTGCTGCTGCAGTCCTGACTGAATTCATCCTCTCCCTCGTCAATCCGCTCTGACCACTCACGCTCGGAGCCGAAGCTCTCACCCCTGATCCGCAGTAACTGCTGTCCCCGGCCTGGCCGCATGTGGCTCCTGAGGCTGATGGCTGGTGAAGCCCTGTAGTGACCCAGCCGTGGTGTCTGGATGCGAGGGGTCTTGGGGGTCTCCACAGTTGGGTGCTGTGTGGGGTCCTCACTGATTCTGGTGGAAAGGGCGAGTGTAACGTTACGATGATTTTTGTATCTGTTGGGCGGGTGGCGTGCTGGGTGCCACCCGCTAGGAATCTCAGATATGTCTGAGTCATGATGCTGGTGCGAACTGTGCTGGTGGATCTATGGGCCAGCGTGGTGATTTGCTAATTGTGAAACTGACATTGTAGGGAATTCCATGGGTTTTCTGGCTCTCCTGGGGTTAAACAAGTAAAGAGCAGTAGGCTGGCTTGGGGCACCGATGATGATGCCTGGCACTCCTAGCGATGGCCTTCAGAACAGGCAGGGGGTGGATTCATGCCCCCAGTAATGACTACATTAGCCCACTGTGAATAGGGCCATGTGGCTATACCTCATGTCGAAGGTTGAACCCATGAAGGTCGGCTTGAGTGTCTCCATTGCCGTAGCGACAGTGTAAGGCAGGGTGAAGTTCTCCTCTGTCCAGTACTTGTCTTTCTCAATGGGCGGTAGGTTCTGGTGCATGTCATCCACGGCCAGCATTGACACCTGCTGACAGACAGGCGTTCTGCATGCTACATATATCGAAAAGTTCGTCTATAACCACAATGCTAAAATAGTCCAGATGCAAACCTGAAAGTTTCGATCTATTAACTGGTTTGTTTCAAAGTCATCGTCATCCTCTCCAAAAGGGTTAATGATTTGTTCCCCAACCTAGTGCCAGAAGACCGTCGACTGTGTCAGGCCACACAAAAGCAATGAGAGCTGGAAACAAGCTACAGAACGGTGCGTGTCACCAACCTTCAGCCATCCGGCATAGAAGAAAAACTGCAGAAGTGTAAATATGGGAACATACATGTCCAGGCTGTGACCTTTGTGACCTTTAGCCGGGTTCAAAAACTGCCTTCCTATCAGGCAGAAGGTGAAGAAGGAGTACACAGCGAGTGTGACCACCTAAAGAACACACAAACACACTGCAGTGTCTCATCAACTCTGTGTGTGTCAGGGATGGTAGAGATCCAGGCTCAAGGCAGCAGTGATACCTGAGTGTAGACAAGTGGGATGCTGATCCAGTCATAATGGAAGAGCAAGCTGCACTTGGATCTGTAATTATTCAGCTCCTGTTAGAGAGTGACCCCTTCAGGACCGGGCAGGAACTACGCACGACTTTTAAACTCACTCATGTGCAGTAGGTCTGAAGTGCTTTTGCAAAAACAAATTGACTCACGTCCATGAGAAGCCTGAGTGCAACATCATCCCTGACCCGGCCCTCCTTGCGTGCCTGGGATGCCAGGTTTATGAACCATGTTAAGGGCATCCAGTATTTATTGAAGTCAGAATGCAGGCCATCCAGTTTCTTTTGCTCGTCCCGTGTCATAAAGCCTGAGTATAGAACAGAGTTATCGTGGGGTGTGAAGGTGCTCTGGGAGAGCGCAGAAACTCACGGTACACGTGGTCCTCACCTGCATCCACCACGTGCTCCACAGTGGGAAAGCGTTTGCGTACACGTGTGCTAATGGAGCGGAGGATGAGCACGGATGATAAGTTTGCGTATCTCATCAGTGTGCGTCTCAGCATACGGCCGTGCTCGTCCGTCCCGTGCACATTCCCAGAAGTGACCATCATCAGGCTGTCGGGCAAGGGCAAGCTGGTATACTGACCCCACCAGCGATTAAAAGCCAGGGTGACATAGAATCCTGAGAAAATGACACACCACCAAAACTCAAGTCATTCTCAGTCTTCTGGGAAAGTCAGAGGGAGTCGGAGGTGTGACTGTTTGACCTTACCGAGTACAAAGGACATGGGGATCAGGTCTGTATACTGGTTGCAGTAAATGGCTATTTGCTCAAACAGTTCTTGTTGTTCCAGGTTGAGGAAGCATCTATCAGAACACAGAGTTGACTTAAATTCAGACAAGCTTTCAGAAGTCGAATGATCATTCGTCACCTCTTTTTACTTTCAGTGAAATAAGATCATATTGACAGCAGCTTTATGAATATCTTTTTTAAATGAGTAACGCAATGTCACTGTACCTGTAAACAACACTGAGGATGCTGTACAGAAGGGCAAAGACCAGAAATTCTTTGTAGAGCAGTTTGTAGATGCTCCCTTTCCATCTGAACAGCAGTTTGGAGAAACCAGCAAACCTGGCATCTGCTACCTCGAGTGTGTAAGAGACCGTCATGTCTCAGGAAAAAAAAAACACAATATGACAAAAAGACTTAGGGTTCCTGTACAACATGAAACACCCAGAACAGTGCGAACGTAGCGCTCTATAAATAGACTTGTGCACGTGAAAATGCAGTTAACCTTAACCAATGTATGTTAATGACGTCTCAGTGTTGTCCTGTAGTCAGACATAGGGTTCTGGTGAAGAGTCATTAACTTCAACTAACATAAATATTACCTGACATAACCAGTACTGTGTGATCAGACTGACCTGATTAACATAAGCATGCCAGCATTCCAGCACTTTTGTCTGAGAGAAGGTGCTTGATCGGCTCCTACCTGTAAGCTGTGATATGCTGAGTGATGCTCGTGCTCCCCGGCGAGTCCTGTGAACACTGAAGTTCTGCTTTTATGCCCATCACTCAAGGTGCTGGAATCTGCCACTGATTTATATGCTGGGAAACCAGGTGTTCCTTTGACGTACATTTATAGGTCTTATCCAACACAGCGACTTAACAGTCAGCATGCAGGCGTCCAGATTCTAACATTGAACCCCAGGCAAATGGGCTCATGTTTAAAAGAGCAAACCTGAAACTTAAAATTCTTTTAAAGTTGTTTGTTTTTACACTCAGGTACACTGGAGCCACACCCTAACCTGCTTCTATATGAAGAGACTCAGGTCTGTTACCTGAGAAAAACAGCTAATTTCCACACAGGGTAATCCCCCCCCATGCACCTACAAGTTCCTTTATTCTCCTGATCTTATCTTCCTGTTATCCCAGGAGTAATTTATAGTTTGTAATCGTAGCTGTTTGAGTGGATTTTGAATTCAGGCAGGAACAGAGAGTTCAAAGGTCAGCACCCGCTGGGCCTTGTGAACAGACACAGGACAAATACACTGTAATTTAGAGGTAGGTTTGCTTAGCTTTACACTGAATTATGGCAAGTTGCTATAATCATTGCATGTGTCTTGTAACATCGTACTTCCTCTTAGTGTTTTGAGTTACGTACGCAGTTATCGAGACTCCTGTAATTCACAGGCAATAAAAGAAGTACTGAGCACGTTGGGACACACGGTCTGTAAGGAGAGAGATGGGCTGACAGCTTTGAGGACTTACACACACACACGTACACACAGTGTGTGGACCGTGTGGGTTCATTCTCTGTGCTTGTTTTGGGAAGGTCACAGTTTGAACCCCAAGGGCCTTAACCCCAAAACTGTATGAATAGCTGACCTGTGTGTGCGTCTTGTGGAGACCAGGATGGGATGTGTGAAAACCACATTCCAAAGAAACCTGTATTCATACACACAAATTTCATTTCTCACTCTGGACAGTTAAGAGCTGCCAATTAACATAAGCACGTCTTTGGTCTGAAACAAGAGAATCCAGAAGTAACATGAAAAGTCCATGTGCACAAACTGGGGTAGGATTTATGTCAGGTGGCTGGTGCTATCCAAACAAAATGCAGTGAACGTTTTTCCTTTCCATGACCACCAGGGGGCTCAGAGCCCAAAACAGGGACCAGCTCCTCCTGGCCCCACCGCACAGACTTCAGGAAACCCAGCCAAGTTCCGCTCATTGTAGACACAGGTTTCCGTCACATTTTCCTATCATTCATTGTCACTTCCGTGCTCCGGATCACTTTGTCATTATTGCAGTGCCTTAAAAATACGGTCTCTTAAATACTGCATGACTGCAGAATTTCAAATCACTACGGTGAGGTGTACTAGCAGTTTAAAGCACCAGTATAGAAATCCGGCTGACAGGCCACCCAGTGTGAAACTATCCGCACTGTGATGGGATGACGGGGCGACGGGATGACGGGGCGACGAGACGACGGGATGCGTTCCAATGCAGCTTTAAAAGCCTGACCCGGTGGCTTCTAGAAGCTTCATCAGGGTCGCTGGCGAAGTCTGCAGGATGATCTCCATCTCTTGGGGAAACTCGAAGCTTGGCACCCTGCAGACAGGCAGCCATGGAGCCCGACTGCTTTCGCTGGCATTTTTAGGTGGACTGAAACACCCCTTTGAGAGGGGCCTATTGTGCCTTGGACTGGGGGCCCACAGAGGGAGGGCGCTGAGAGCCGACCGGAGAGAGGTGTTAACAGTGAACAATGGCAGGGCTTCATAGGAAGCTGGCCTTGCTGGACACCCAGTTGTCACAGTCTCGTTTCAAACTTTCATTTCCAAGGGGCAGAAAAATATTTGGGACATCCTGACAGATTTATCGAACTTGGCTATGCTTACCCCCACACATCAATATGCCCTGCTGTTCCTGACAGACCCCTTCCTGAACCTTCCTACTCTGCACTGGACACCTTCTCAGGAAAGACCCCGTCCCTGCTCCAGAGGCTGGGGACCCCGACGCATCACCCCTTACTGTCAGCTGAGGGCAGGAGCTCCACTGCAGGGGAAATTAGAGGATCATAGCTGGTGACAGGATTAAGAAAGTAGAAAGACGTGAAGGTCACCGTGGACAAAAACCATGAGCCCAGCTAACATCTGCCAGCTGCTAGCTGCCCGTGAAGGTCTGACAGCTTCACCGAAACAAAGGGCACGTGAGGGAGGCGTGCCTTCGGTCAGTCACACAGCATCAAAACACCGTCAAGACCATATGGGATCTTACAGAATGTTTTCAGACAGAGTGTCAGCCTCACCTGGGAACTGGTGATGGTGTTCAGACACTACTGGTGGCCTGGACCACAAATACAGAAACAAGCACTGAGAACCACTGGGCTAAACAGCTAAATGCAATGGGTTTAGCACCACTAGCTTAGTGAGAATGGTTAAGGTCATCAGCTTAATTTTATTAATTTTGGTGCGTTTCTGTGGCTCTTTCTAAAGCTAGAGCAGGAAAACCTGTGATTACCTAACGTTGGAGTACAGAATGAATGTTACAGAGAGGAGAGACCCTAAAACCAAGAATGAAGCTAGCAGGACTGCACTGCTCATAGAGGCCTGTCTGGGTGGGTCTTCAAGGGGGACTTCGACGGGACTTTTTGGGTCCCTTGGGGCCCCTCCGGGTGTTTATTCTGGATGGAGTCAGGGAAGCAGCTGACTGGAGTTGCTGTTATTTACCTCGTGTCATCGTCGCAGCATTGAGGAAGTAACCTTCCCGCGTTATCGTGTTTTTAAATGATACTAAACAAAGATAGCAGATCCTGATGAGTGAGTCGTTAATCGTGGTCTTTGGCTCATGTACACAGAAGAGGGTAAAACTGGATCAGGCCGATGAAAGGAGGCTTTTTAATGTGCGCGATGAGCTCAGTATGAGAAGACATCTGAGCTTCGTTCTTTTCTTAAACTAGGACACCGACAGAATAAGACAGAACTACAACACATCTAAGATATGATATCAATAAATAAAGCCATTTATGCCCATAGAATAATTGTTTGATAAAACAGGTGACATGCCGTTCAGGATTGTTAACGGAATAACAGGTTTGCTTCTTAAATCAGTACTTACTGTAAATGATTCAGCTCTCAGACATTAAAACACTGAGCTTGCATACTGTACAGGCTGTGTTGAAACAGCAAATTCATGTTCTTTTACCGTTAGCGTATTTGTAGAGAAGTAGGGCTTTAGCATCTCCAGGTTTATAATAAACATCTTGGTAACTCTGATAAATTCTAAAAATAAAAACTTTCTTCTGCATTTGAAAATGACAGCTACACGCGTGTTTGGAGAAGCAGCTGCCTGATTCAGTGCCTCCTCCCATATGATCACAGCATGCCAACGCATGGAATCTCACAGGCTTCTAGATGTTTCCCTCAGCTTTGCTTTCCATCTGAATATGGTCAGTGAATGTGACTGTCTATGAAGGTAGGGCGTCCCGGCCAATGGGCATTTAAGAGTTCCTTTTTTGGGTACGTCTCTAAATCTTCGCCTGAAGCTGAAAAATGTGTTTAGTACACTAAACGGCCAGAAGTCTCCAGTCTATTGTTAAAATGCCCCAGTACAGTGTTGCTTCAGTCTGTGCTTTGCCCCAGCCAGCAGCCGCAGTACTTGGGCCTGCAATGGGATCTCCTACTCCTCCTGGCAGGGGCTCCTCTATACTCCACAGGCAGGTGATCAACACGCCTTCTTCACTGGACATCTTCAAGGGACCTCTTGGTGGGGTGACAGCCTTGTCAGGGCCTCAACACCACCTCTCAGGACAGGTCCACACTCTCATACTCTGCATGGTCCGAATCCTCCAGCTCGATCTCGGGGACGAGGCTGTAATATTCTGTTGACTGCACCAAGTACATCTTTTCTCGGTCGGCCGAGTCCTTCATGACTTCGGTGACGCTCACCGTCTCCAGATCGGGCCTGCTGTCCTCCAGCGGGGGGCCCTGCGAGCCCTCGTCCCCGGACCCTGGGGGTGGGGCCGGCGAGCCCTCGGAGCCCAGGTGGATCTCCACTTCTTCATAAAGGTCTCGACTGCTGCCCAGCAGGGCCGACGATGGCCTCAGCATCAGCTGGTTCTTGAGCAGGGCATCCCTCATGCTCGGGCCCACCGGTTCGGCCGTGGGGGCGCTCGTGCCGGGCCTCCTGCTGCGCTCGGACCGCTCACGGCCTGCCTGGTCGGGCGGTCGGGAAGCTGCCATGGACTGGTTTAGGGTGGCCTCCTTCCTGTTTCGCTTCCTTCTGCAACACCAGCACAGTACCAGGGCCAGCAGGAGCAACAGAGGCGAGAGGACGAAGAGGGCAGTGATGGGCAGATCCCAGCAGACCTCACTGTGCCGCACAGACAGCAGGGCCTGGCCTGCGAGCTCAGGGGGCGATGCACAGTTTGGGGCCCCAATCACAGCCTGCCAGCTGCTGGCATTCCTCTGGGGCTGCAGGCGGTGCTGGAGTGCCTCCAGCAGCAGACAGGTACAGTCCCACGGATTGTCAGAGAGGTCCAGCCTCTGCAGCTGTGGCTGGAAGATGGAAGGCGGGAGAGCAGACAGGCGGTTGGAAGCCAGGCGCAGCTCCTGCAGGGAAGCTGGAGCATACAGGAACAGCTCCGGGAGCTCCTGCAGGAAGTTCTCCCCAAGGTCAAGAACCCTCAGGTGAGAGGAATTGGCCAGGAGACCATCCGGCACAGTGCTCAGACTGTTGCCCCCCAGGTAGAGCTCCTGCAGGTCTGCAGGAGAGGAACCATCCACGACCATCTGGCTGATGTTACAGTAGGACAGGTCCAGGATCTTCAGGGTCACCATGGCTGAAAACACGGCCCATGTCACGCTTTCAAAGGAGGACCCAGAGAAATTGAGGCAGCAGGACTCAGCCAGGCCCTCATGGGGGAAGCGAGGCAAGACGGTAGCCCCTGGACACTCACAAGCCCCGCCTCCCTGCACAGCCGCGAAGGAAGACATCACCAGTCCCCACAGTGTGAGGGGTCCTACAAAGAAAAGATGGATGCGATAATACCTGAGTGAAGGACAAAGTGGTGACCCCTCAAAGAGGATGACATGACTCCCTGGACTGCTGAATGACTCAGATTTTATGCTGTGGCTCACACAGGGGACTTCAAAGACACTCTGCAAGGCTGTACCTATATCTCAGGTAACTCTGAACCGCTCTACGCTGTGAAATATCTGCCTCGTTGTATATCGCTTTAGACAAAAGTGCCTGCTAAGTGCCATAAATAAATAGAATTCAGATCAAACTACAATAGCTACTGGATGCTGTAAAAAAGGGATTTTCATATAAACCCTTGAAGAGCTGGGCCCCAGAACGACAAAGCAGAAAAGGCAGCCATGAGTAACGCAGTGACACACGGTACATGTTTACGACTCCGGTGGTACCTTTTCAATTCCCTGGGCACCTAGTGCTAATCCTGTTAGAGGTGTAAACAAGCCTAGCACCTAGCAACCAAGAACAGGTCTCTGGGCTGCAGTGTCTCTCTTGGGGACGTTGTCATGGGAACACAGAGAACTTGGGGTCAACAGAGTCCCACCTGGGAGTGCGTAGCTTTCATCGGCCCCACTGGCTACTGTGAACGACATCAATTGTCAAAGTGACACTGGGCTTAAATCGCAGGTCCAGCCCTAACAGCTTCAGTTGTACACACTGTGTGGTTATGGACTCACAGCCAGAGAACCGTAAGACTTTGACAGAGATTTTCAAGACCCACCAAATCAATGGTTAGGCAAATGTAGGCAGGAGGTCCAAATTCCTATGCAGATTTTCCTGCTGGCAGATGACAGAGTAGGACAGCCACTGCGGACCTGCAGTTTCATTCATGGAGGAAGGAAGGCGAAGTGGGCAGAGCAGACTACACCACCCAAGCACACAGCCACTCAAACAGGTCCACCTTAGGCTTCTAATTAAAGGAGAAAATGAATCGAAGACAGAAATGACTGCTCCCAATGACCTCAAGAAGTTTTTTAACTTCCAAGGAAAATCTCTGCAGGGCTTTCTTGCCCGTCATTCTCCATCTCTGTCTGGGAGGTGTTCTTCTCCGTGGAAACAGGAAACGGGTCAACCATGAGCAGAGGTGCTGTCAGGAAAGGAGCAGCCTCCTCAGAGCCCTGCTATAGCTCTTCTCTCTGGGCCACGCGGATATAAAGCAGCCCTCTGAAGGTGCGTCACGTCACGGCGGCCGAGGGTGACAAGCAGGGAGATGAAAACCGGCATCAGCATTTTAACAGCTAAATCAGGAATATAAGCAGATTGTGTGTACAGGGAAACACGGGACAGCAGGGCTGTGACGCTGCCACAGCATTCCTACAGCTGCCCTGAGAAACACTTTACCAGTCTACCCATGATCCAATGCAGGCTGAACCCTCTCAGGTGACAGAATGTTCCAAAAACTGGACAAGGTTCACCCACTGGGGCTCTGCTGTGAAAAGGGGGCTTACAGACGACTGTTATTGTAAGACCAATAAGATAAAGGTGCTGTCTTCAGCAGAGGAGAAGGATGACCGTTCAAAAATAGAAATATTAAATACAGGTATAGCGTAGGAACACAAAGACGACACTTTCTAAAACAAGAAATAAAGACTGAAGAACAAAGACGTAAAAGGCTTGTCTGGAAACAGCAGAGACCGTTAACACCAATGTCAAGAGTGTGTGTGTGTGTGTGTGTGTGTGTGTGTGCGTGCGTGCGCGCGTGCACACCATTAAAGCATTTTATTTTTAGTAACCTTTAAAGTTGCTTAAATGTTTCTACTTTCTACGGTCATGCAGCAGTATGTCCATTTTCTCCCTTTGATCATATTTTTCTCATTTTATTACTTATTTTTTATGGTTAATGTATGCTTTTCGTTTAAACTGCACCTACGGAACCCAGTCCCCCACCGAAAAACAAACAAACAAATAAATGAATAAAACAACAACAAAAAGTTACAAAAAAAGAAAACTTCTAAGCAGTGAAGGAGTCCCGGTCATCACGGCAGGCTGATCTCATGATGAGGACGCGGCGACGAGGTGTGTGATGATTGACACACTGACACAAAGTAACCGTGCGGCGGACAGATAGACACTCTCACACATTCACCTTTTTATAAAGAAGCTTCCTGTCGCCTTGGCGTGGGGATGAAGAGCCGTAGCTGATTAGTTTAAAAGAGCATAAGTCATTTCAAAACAAGTTTGAGACACACTGAGTCTGAGGCACACCGAGTCTAAAACACACCGACATTGAGGCACACCGAGTCTAAAACACACCGACATTGAGGCACACCGA
>JAACJT020000036.1:623798-634763 GCA_009936485.2 Gymnarchus niloticus
TGCCTAAAACACACCGACTTCGAGACACACCGAGTCTGAGACACACTGCCTAAAACACACCGACTTCGAGACACACCGAGTCTGAGACACACTGCCTAAAACACACCGACTTCGAGACACACCTCCCCATCCCGCCGCCCCGACTGGACCGTACCTTGCCGAGGCATCGCTGGAAGTTGCACCTCAGTGGTCGAAGCACTGGACCCAGGTCAGTTCGCCCTTGGCTGCCGGTGGCTCAGCTCAGCCCAGCCCAGCCCACCACCCCGGGTGCGAATCAGCAGAAATATGTGAACCCGACCGGAGACCTGATGGGACCCTACGGTCAACCTGCTGGCGCACCAAGGGTGACTTCTCAAGAAACTGTTTCAAAATTAAAAATCAATCAGTCGGTTTGGACTGATTATGAAGTCGAATTTACAATCATAATGTACAAACAAACAAACAAAAGGTAAGATTAAGAAAAAACAGCAGAGTTTCCCAACAGCAACTGAGAAGTAAACGTAAGGAGACCCGGCTCTTTCACCGAGGGTTTGTGTGCGATTGTTGTGCCATAATGAAGGGTTTACAGGAGCACAGCGCCGCCCCGCAGCAACACTGGAAACTGCAGCCGGGTTTGGAACCTCACTCTTCGAGAAAGTATTATGATCTAACATGAAACAATTAGTAATTATGTGCAAGATGGATTTAATAAGCGCTATAATCTAATTATAATCAATTAAATTAAAATACTGCATAATACGCACGCCGAGCCCTGTTATAATCCGTTATAGTTACAGTACATAGGCTATGGCAACATTTAACTTTCCAAACATGGATATTATCTCAGTGTCAAAGATCATCTTTTTTCCTCTCAGTAAAATATTTTATGTTTGTGAAACACTGAAATGCTGCAAAATAATTCAGATTGAATAAGACTTTGTAAAATGAACCCAAGTCACAGTATATGGTGCTGTAAATTCATACAGAATATCGTCTTACTGGCGCTTTGAAGACCCCCCAAGGGGCCGCCCGGGGGACTCAGAGACCAAGTCATTTCACCAGTTTAAATGCGCACAGCAACGCGTTTTCTCAGCACAGACCGCGGCTGCTGTGCGCAGAGAGACGCGCAAATACGCGGCACGGCCGCGGCTGGGAGCGCAGTGCGCCTCTGCGAAGGGGCCGCGATCTCCGCGATCGGCTGATGGTGATCATCACTGGAAGTGTCTCAGGTGATGGATGGTCGGGAGAGACTGGGGGGTGGGGATGACCGGCAGAAATGTCTTCAAGGCATCGAGAAAGACGGTGATGAGGCTTGATGTCAGAAGTTATCACGCCTTACTAAGCTGCCTAGTCAGTCGAATTTTAAAGCATGACTTTGGATTCAGTAAAATAACCCCTGGTGAGGATAAACCAGGACCAGAAGCAAAAAACCTGGAGGCCAGGACAGAGCAGCATGAAGAAAATATGAATTAAAGTGAGGTTACACCCAGACAACAAGCGAAACATTTATTTATGTAGTACATTTCATAGACAAGTAAACTCGATGTGCTTTATATTAAAATACATTTAAATTAACATAAATAATAGATAACAGTTGTTTAATGAATATCTGCTCTGGCTAGCTGTTTCCATGAAATCATCCTGTGTACTGCTTATGCTCACAGCCATCTGAATTAATTTAATGCCATTTAAAACAGATGGGTGTGATGCTGAGGCAGGGATGCAGACACTGAGAGCATCCCAGCAGACGATCCCTGAGCCACATGAGAATGCTACAGGAGACAGACATGTTTCATTTTGCTGGTCCTCAGTTACAGGATCTACATGTAGTTTATGTATCAATAATGCGGAATATTTTTATAGGACTAATTTTAATTTAATTTGACTTTTTTCACTGGACATATATTGTTAAATATTCTATAGTAAAAAAAAGTCTACTTTTTGTTTTCAAACTTATAGTTATAAGCCTATATAATAGATCATAATTCATACTGATGTTTCATTTGTATATTTGACTTCTGTGTTTGCATTTACAGAACTTTTCGACCATGCAAATGGCCTCTTCGTAGCTTTGACTGAAATGTCTTTGATTGAACACTTCAATACGCTGTTCCTTATTTATTGTTTTCTTCCTGAAGTGTCAGTAATAAATGTATCGAGATGTTGTACTGCCAGACAGGCTGATAATCTGAATGTGTTTTGTGTGTAAATCCCAGAGTGTCCCAGGGTGAAATCAACCCGTTAAAGCCGCACTGTCTTCGGACGCCTCTGCCGGGATGTAAGAAGGATAATACGACTTGACAGTGGCATCTTTATCAAAGATCCCTCAGAACGAAGACAAAATGATCTGGTCTTGGGCATTAAACTCCCGGCCTGAAAATTGGCCCCACTGCTCCTAGGTCCATGTACATTAAATCCTTTTTGTTAAAACTGAGGTTACAGTTTTGTGTGCCTTCACAATTAGGATATATATATATAATTTATTAACTTTTTATACTTTCGGCTTTTTTATACTTTATAAGCTTTAATATTTACCCACTAGCGATAAACATGGTTAAATTCCTTCATGTTCCTCTAGATGGCAGTCGATCCCGGCCGAGGAGAAGCTCTGCCGTTCGGTGCCCATTCATAAGTTTGATTACAGATTATTAGCAATTACAGTTTTCTTCATTCTTGCTAGTTTTGTGTTAAGCGTGTATCCTACATGCTCCGTACGATAACTTGTGGCCTACGTATGATTTACCTTCACCGTGCTATGGGCAGTATTTTTAAAAATAATACAATGTATAAAATGAAATGCCAGGAACGGAATCATATTTGAATCAGCATTTATTTAAAACTTGAAAATATATGAACGATTTAGAATAAGTGTTTTAAACAAACTGTACATTTTTACATGTTGTCTGAAGTTGTGTGAGATGGTTGACTGACTTCAGCTAACAGTGATGGTCATTGACTGGGAGGCACGTGCTCCCTGTTTCAGCTTTGTAGGAACACAAACAAACGCAGCGCAGTGATGAAACACTGGCAACAGACTGCAAAAAATCTTCTTCAATGACAAAACACGGCAAAATGATACACTTTCAGTACATACACATGCAGTAGTTCCGAAAAGTAAGAGGAGATTACGACAGACCTCAGAAAGATTAGGCAGAGACAGTGGAGTAACATTGCAGGGCGAAGGGAGGGATGACAGGGTCTCATGTCCCCGTGTAGACCGAGGAGATCTGGTTCAAGCAGCGGTCGAAGCCGCCTGCCTGGAAGAAGACGCTCTCTTCTGGGCTGGAGGTGAATTGCTGCAAATCTCGGGCTGCACCAAAGCCTGTAGAGGAGCAAAGGCCCGGCATGGCTATGTGTGCAGAGGCCCTACATGCCTTGACGTGCGTCTTGATTTACCCCTTTTCCATCAACATGCAGTTGGTGCCAGTGCTGGAAGTGACCCCACTGCCTTCAGGGCCAAATTCAACCCAACAACCTACCACAGTGACGCAAAACGAACACGTCGTCTGTTTCCAAGCAGTACCCCTAACTTTGACAGTATATTCTCATATCCAAAATAGGGATGCGCTGATCAGATATTGACCGGAACACTGGAGTGGTTATTTCAAAGGAATGAAGCTGTAATTTGAAACGATACACCGACAGACCTCGCTTTACGTTGCCAAACCCGCAGTTGGTTGCGTAATAATCCCTTTAGGGGATAAGAGAATTTGTTTCACAGTTTGTGCTTTTTTAGATGCCTACAAATGGCTTAAAAGTTGTTTAAATGGAAACAAAAAGACCATCGGATTGGCATCGTGCGATGCTTCTGCTTGGATTATGACTGCGCCATTCTTCATTCAAAGATAAGTCATTCAGGCTCTTTACCCAGCTGAAGGGATCACACTTCAACAGACCGCAACACTAGCAGTCTTCGCTAAACCACAAGTGTCTGTGCTGTTTGTCCCATCACTCAGGAATCTCGAAGTTCCTGGTTCCAGGCCAGCTAGTTTTTGGTACTGGTTCCTGGGCCAGTATTTCAGCCCGGGCTCAGTTCCTTTTCGGTGGAAATACATGGAACCGGTTGCGTCAGCAGCACCCATGTCAGTGGAAAAGGGGTCGAACAGCTGGGCAGGTGTGTGTCATGAGAGACAGGCAGAGCCAAACACCTCCGCCAATGCTTTAACCCCCATTATATTATTATAAATATTATTATTATCGTTGTTGTCATTGTTTCATTTGGACCATTATCAAGATCTGTATCAAATTATGGCAGCAATACTTTTGTAATAATAATAAGTGCTAGGGTATTTGAGAGATTTTGACTGGCATTTCTGAAGGGGCTCCAGGTCACACGGTTCCCTTGTATGGTAACCCTCCTTGCAGCTCACTGCCTTCACTCCCCCATAGATGCCAACCCTAGTGATAGTTTGCAGTGCAACACAACCCGATAGGAGTGCAGGTGTGTGTTCAGAAGGGCGTTCTCAAGGCACCCAGAAGAACGGGACAGGCTGGCCCAGCTGGTCTCACCTGCAGAGGAGCTGTTGGAGATGGACATGGGATAGCCATTCTGCCGATGTGAGTTAAAGCACTGGCTGTCTCCGGGTAGATGGACATCGCTCACAGATTGTTCCATTCTGTAACTTTCTCCGTAATGGAAGCAGCTCTGAAAGCTGCCTTGGTAGCCTGCAGGGGGATGAGAGAGACCTGGAGAACCATTGGAAAAAAAAGGGAGAAAAAAAAAAAAAATCAAACATCAGTTGTGTTTCTTTTATAAAACCTGGAGACCACAGCTAGTTGGGATTAGAGTGTATGGCCACAGTGTTTCTGAATATTTACATCTGACAGGCCATTATTTTGAGATCTCGGGCAAGCAGTAGCATTCCACTGAGCACACTGTAGATTCCCACAGCCCCACAGACTCTACTGTCCAACAGAATTTCCTCAGAGTCCTTGCACTCAGGCTTATTTCTCGTCTACCGCTATGAGACCAAACAAGGAGCCCCCTTTTCAGGAGCAGGATCTTACTCCTTCAGCTATCATGGCATCCCTGCAGGAAAATGCCTTCCCTTCTTGGCTCTTTATTCTTGTCGTAAGCTCAGCTTCCTACAGGAATGGAGTGCAGGCTCTATTTCCCTCTGAGCCTCTTGATTGATGACTATCACAGATCTTATTAAAAACTGCACTGAAACGGCACTCTCTCGGCGTGCACGTGGCTCTGTGACTTTGTGTTTCCATCATTTTAGGAGTTCCGAGGGGGTCCCTGGATACGGACGGGCTGTTTGTTTTGCCCTGTGTCACGGGGTGGTGCGATCATCGGAGGAGCTGTTTCCATTGCCATGCGGCCCCTCGCGTGGCTCCGAGCGGCCCTGGGACCAGGCCAGGGCGATTGCAAAATGCGTCCCTCTGAGCCGATCCTGCTGGTTGCGAAAGTTCCCCGGAGGTTCCTCGCTGGCGTGGAGGTCCGTGGGCTGCACTCTGCGCCTCATCTGTGCTGGCCTTGAGTGGCCGAGGGCCCCGCTGTGAATGTCAACACCGGCCCCAAGCAGCACGCCGGCGTGACAACTGTCATGTGACACCTACAGCAACTTCCTGCTGGATCACGTGACGTGGTGCAGTGTGACACAGCGACGGGGCGAGACGGCAGCATTTGGGGAAGTTAAGGGGACGACTGTAAGAATACAGGGGGCTCACAGTTTGGATCTCTGTCCCTCTCAGCTGCTTAGCGAAACTCCTGCTCGCACTTCCGCTGCTTCCTACTGTAAGAGGGCAGACCTCATGCTTTGCACTTTGAGGCCGTACCATACTTTCACATGCAAACATTTAAAGAGCGCTTTAAAGGGGGAGGGGCACTGAATATTCGGAACAGGCTGAAGTCATTACCCTGATTCGACCCATGTGCGTTCACGATGGGAACAGCACAGCAAACACAATCATAAACGGTTAATAAAATAACAATAGGGCACTTTGTCGAGGCCCGCTTGCGAAACCAAACTCGGCGTCAGGCTCTGTGATAGCTGTCAGCCACGGCATTGGCGGCCCTTGGCGGAAGCGTGCCTCCTGTACCACCGCCCTTGTCAGGCCCCGCAGCACCAGCTCCTTCAAAGCCAAACGAAACGCTTTCCATTGATCCAGGAAGGCCCAGCCTCTAATGCCTTAAACTGTGCTTCCCCTTTCAGCATGGACACTTAGGTCTGAATGCGGTTTGCGTGTCAGTTACAGAGATATAATTCGATGTAAAAGCCATTTTTTTTTCCAGTTGGGGTCCCCAGCACAGACCGGGGCAGCTCCAGTTCGTGCAGTTCAATGCTTTACTCATGTGTACCCCTTCTGCAGTACAGGGAGCACCTGACAAGTCAGCACACCACTCATTCAAGGGGGCACTTTATTAAGGGCCTTCCAGTTTCATTCAGCTGTGGATCTAGTACCCTGTCATGAATACCTCCCACCAACAGGTGGCCACACTCTAGACACAATACCTCACCATGTACATTCCTCAGTGGATGCAGTTCGCCTGGGAATTTAAAGCTCAGTCTCTCGGCTGCTTTAACTCCTTATACATCGTCTGACCTTTCTTGAAATTAAAAACTAGACTGTTAAGATGCACGGATGATGTCAAATTCGGAATAGATGTAACGATAGGCAGTGTAGCCTAAAGCAAAATAATTATGGATCTTCCACAGACTGAGCTTTGGGTCCTGAGCAGGGGTGACACAGCAGCAAAGAAGGTCTTGATCCTGACCCTGTGGAGACTCTATTTAATCTACATGACTGGGCAGAATTCTGCTTCACATCTGCATGACTGGGCAGAATTCTGCTTCACATTTAAGATGGACATCACTGACTTATATTTGACAGATTGGTGCGAAACCTGTACTGGTAGGAAAGATGGACTCATAAAGTAATAATGCCGTAATTTCACATTGTTTGATAAAACTAATTGATTTACTCCTTGACCTGAGATACATGTGCCTATCATAGACTGTATAAGCTTGTAACTGTTCGTCGATGCTACATGTAAATAATTCTTTTCTAACTGCTCATCAAAGCCTGGTAAGGCAGAAGTTATAATCAAGTCCAGCACAGTGGATGTCCTGGAGGTTTAGGGGGGAGCAGCAGGCATCCTGCAGCTGTCGTACCGAGCTCAGAGACTCACTGACTCGCCCGTTTATGCCACGTTACGTATGCTGACTAAACACAGCTTCTGAAGAAGGGTGGATTCAGATCACTCTCCACCAAATAGAGAATCCTCTCAGACTGATGTTTGACTGATGAAGCACTTTGCTTGTTTTTCGGAAATTTAAAAAACAGCATAATAGTAATCACTGCTGGGACAATCTCCCCTCCCCCCAGAATGATGCTGGTTATTGTGCGCTACCTTCATGGGCTGGTGGGTCGTTGAAGTGGGTGTAGGGTTTGTGGTGGGTGGTAAGGTGGTGCTGGTCATCGGGCGAAGTGTGTTTGTCCAAAGGCTGCGTAGAAGGTCCAGGGGTCCGGATGGGTCTGATGCCTGGGGACAGCAGGGGGGCTCCCAGCCTGGCAGAGAGGGGGTGGTATGTCAGGACCGTAGGGCTGCACTGTGGACCAGGTATGCAGGGACATCTTTCACAATCATGGCACTCATCTTTGCAAACCAAATAAAAGAAGGCATTTCAGGAAAAATCGGAATCCCAGAATTGGTCTGATCTTTAAAACAGAGCCCTAGGTTTTTGAAACTTCCACAAATATTTACATTTCTTTACACAGTGTACACTGTGTCACTGGGATACCTGGCTGGTGTTACAGAGTACACTGTGTCACTGGGATACCTGACTGGCGTTACAGCGTACACCGTGTCACTGGGATACCTGACTGGTGTTACAGAGTACACTGTGTCACTGGGATACCTGACTGGTGTTACAGAGTACACTGTGTCACTGGGATACCTGACTGGCGTTACAGCGTACACCGTGTCACTGGGATACCTGACTGGCGTTACAGAGTACACCGTGTCACTGGGATACCTGACTGGCGTTACAGCGTACACTGTGTCACTGGGATACCTGACTGGCGTTACAGCGTACACTGTGTCACTGGGATACCTGGCTGGTGTTACAGAGTACACTGTGTCACTGGGATACCTGACTGGCGTTACAGCGTACACTGTGTCACTGGGATACCTGACTGGCATTACAGCGTACACTGTGTCACTGGGATACTGTGATGGCATCTTCTGATACGCTGCTGTTGTTACTCAGATGACGTCTTCTGTGAAATGTGATTTCAGTTTGACCAACATAACTATTTTCGAGCATGAACTGTTTTCCGGATCCTTTAAGTTGTACAGTTTGTAGCATGAAAACTTTTCAATCATTTTCTTCTTCTGAACAGAAGAAGAAACAATTAGAAGTAATAAGCAAGGAATGGAAGAGTTGTTGGAAAAATTCAGGTACTTTGAATAAACTCTCCGGCATGGAAGACCCACAGTGTTTGTGTAACTTCAATTAATCAGGAATAAACATAAACTGATGAAATCTGTTAAACATAAGGTTTATTGTTCTGCACTGATCCAATGCTTTCAGTAGAACTTTATGCTATTATGTCTAATTTTGCAATGGAAGAAAACTTTGGTTCAGTACCTCTTAAGAATTTGGATTAGGTCAAAGTCAAATATAAAAAAGCCTCACTGCTGTTACTAAAGGCTACATTATTTGAAGCAGAAATGCAACGTTTTGTCAAAAGCGAGCGTTCCTAAGAATGACTGCATTCAAGCCATTCCTTTTTTAAAAGAAGTCATCAGAAAGATGTACAAAATGAAGCTAAAACTTTAACAGCACATTTTAAATAGGTGCACGCGAGCACTGACTGACAAAGGCTTCATTCATTCCCCTGAGATGACCTGTTGGCTTCCATCCTCTGCTGAGACCTGTAGCGCACTCATAATGGCTGTAAAACCACAGAAAACGTGCGACTGGTAGCCACTGCCATTCAGATGGCACAGCATCAAAGGACAGTGCTGACATTAACCCCGCAGGTGGGGGCTGCACCCTGAGGACCCGGCAGCCTTCGCTTCCACTGTCGTTCACGAGAGCTTCCGGCAGTGACAAGACCGAGGCCGGAGTGACTCGACGGGCGGAACATAAAGCTAAAAGTGCTTATCGTTCAGACGCCGCATCCATAGACCACATCGTCAGTGAGACATGTCACATCTGAGGGAAAAGTAAAACACATTCAAATGAAGCAATTTTACCCCTTTTAAAGGACGATATCATAACTAACATTTTAGTACCGTGAACTTTGTACCAAAATGTTTCACTGCTCTCATTCTCAGTGAACTCCAAACACTACAAGTGGCCCAGCCCAGTTTATTAGTGTTGTCTTAAACCCTGTGATACCATTTGGTAAGACTATTACTAATCCAAGTCGAGGCTGTCAGCATGTGATTAACGTCAAGAACATTTCTCAAATCCTAACGGAAACTTCAGCGGTATTGAAAACACAAGTGCGAGAAACTGACCTTGAAGATTTGTCAAGATAAAACTAACTATTACGGAAGAACGTTCAAAAAGCATTATTCTAACCTTAATTCCAAATGCAGCTGAAAGACAGGACCATCGCCATGTCACAGCGGCACTGTGAGGATGTTGTGTTAGCTGGGTAACGCCACTGACTGCGACTAATCTAGCTGCTAGAGCGAGGCCCCAGCCTGCTGCCATGTGTTTCTGCACAGAGCCTGGCCCTCAGGGAGCTGCTGTCAGCACAAACTCAGGAAACAGTTATACTGTTCATATTTTTACAACTAGCCTCTATATGCAGCTAAAGTGAATCAGAAGCTAATCACTGCCAGCTGCCATGTGCCGAGGCAGCAGGAATGACTGGAATCTTTCATGTGCCATAAAAATCTTTGCTGAGGTGTTTACCCAGTTCATCGTCTTCATGTTTTACAGCTCTTTTCCAAACCAGGCCCCTCCGGGACATGAGCCTTTGCTCATGTCCCAGATGAGACTGGTCTGACAGTCCGCACCCGATTGCTGGAGTGGGTCCCCAGAGGCCGACCAGAATCTCTGTGGCCAAAGGGGTGTGTCTGGGAGCCTGCCACCAGGACCATTAACCTGGGCTTAGGTTTCTGGTTCAGCTCTGTGTTTTGTGAGAGGCCCATTTTGTTCCGTTCACACATCCTAACAGGACGGACACACACTGATACATTGCTATTGCTACTAGCTACACAGTGTGAGCACAGAGACACACTGAAAGAGCAACAGAGCTAAAGCTAACAGCTACTCAGTGCTAGGCCAGATAAACACTGAACAAACAACAGAGCTAAAGGTAATATATACATAGTGCGAGGTCAGAGAAACACTGAACAAACAACAGAGTTAAAGCTAACAGATACACAGTACGAGGCCAGAGAAACACTGAACAAACAACAGAGCTAAAGCTAACAGATACACAGTGCAAGGTCAGAGAAACACTGAACAAACAACAGAGCTAAAGGTAATATATACATAGTGCGAGGTCAGAGAAACACTGAACAAACAACAGAGCTAAAGCTAACAGATACACAGTGCAAGGTCAGAGAAACACTGAACAAACAACAGAGCTAAAGCTAACAGATACATAGTGCGAGGTCAGAGAAACACTGAACAAACAACAGAGCTAAAGGTAATATATACATAGTGCGAGGTCAGAGAAACACTGAACAAACAACAGAGCTAAAGCTAACAGATACACAGTACGAGGCCAGAGAAACACTGAACAAACAACAGAGCTAAAGCTAACAGATATACAGTGCAAGGTCAGAGAAACACTGAACAAACAACAGAGCTGAAGCTAACAGATACCTCTATGAGACCCATAGTAATAACTCCCAGGAAATGTTTCCTTTAGCAGAAGTGGTACAAGCTAGCCATGTTAACAGGTAACAGTATGAGAAATATGTCTGGCTCCTCCAAAGGTTTCTTCCTTTTGAGGGAGTTTTTCCTTGCCACTGTCGCCTTTGGCTTACTCTCTGGGGACTGTGGGCCCGGG
>JAACJT020000036.1:647400-682304 GCA_009936485.2 Gymnarchus niloticus
AGGTAGAGATTCACAGATACAGAGAGACAGATACACTGAGAGAGGTAGAGATTCACAGATACAGAGAGACAGATACATAGGAAGAGGCAGAGATACACAGCGAGTGAGAGAGAGAAAGCCAGCTAAAAGTGACTCTGGTGCAGGGCCCATGACCTGCCCCCCCCTTCGTAAAACCTCATAATCCCCATCAACTCTGCTTTCAAGTGAAAACATGCCCAGGCAATCAATTAGATTAAGACCAGTGTGTAACAAATATCTATGGTGACCGAGTCCGTTGTTTGGATGACAGGAAATGAATCCGCTAGGAGGAGTGAAAGCTTAGAGGTGACGGGGAAGACGGTGCCAACCGGTCGATACCTGCGAAGACGTCATTGCCCAGGCCAGGAGAGCGGGTCACCTTCCCATTGAGGGTGTGCAGTGAGGAGCCGGGGGCATGTAGGTGATGCATGGACACACACTCGCTGAGGACCTCCGTCTCCATGTGGGGACAGGGCCGGAGCTGTGGGTAGAGGGGGCCGTCAGGGTTACTCGCTGTCAGTCTCGGCCTACGCAAAGTAGGTCCGGTTCAAAAACACAGATCCACAAATGTGTTTTTGACACTTTAATAGAATGAAACATAAACCTCTACATAGAAGTGGGAGCCATGGGCTGAAAACTGTCGTTCTCCAAGACCTTTTAACACAAACTGAAATGGAATCTTCCATGGGAACACGAATGGGATATTCCACCAAAAAAAGTAACACGTATCCATGCACAATCAGCAAATAACAACAGAATATTATTAAATATACACATACAGTGTGTCTGTGTAGAATATATACATACATGAATGTCTCTTACTCTCCCCAACCCGGTTTATAGTAAGCAGCTGACAGCATCGCACACAGCATGTTGCGTCCTCCACTTCCATCCAAGCCCACCTGTCTCCTGCACCCTGACACCCAGACAGCTTTTTAAAGACGAGAGACCGAACAGCAGAAACACAGACGTCATTGCTGTTGTCTTTATAGTGCTTTATACTGCTCATCCATTTAAGAGACATCTGGCTTGGGCAGCACTCCTCATCCTAGGGGACCTTGTAAGAACAACTGCACAGCACTGGACGCTGAACTGGACCCGCGTCTGTCACCTCAGCCAGGCATGCTTTTCTTTCAGAAATAAAAAAATGATTCCTTCCCTTTTCTGAAGCCACTCTCTGCTGCAGTGGACCCTTGGTTTCCACACGGAGTTCCTGTTTTTCTAAGGATCAGGCACAGAGAGAAGCTCATCACCTCTGTGCTCTGTCCCAAATGGTGATGGCTGGTCTAACTGGGCCTGACTTGACTGGGCCTGACTTAACTGGGCCTGACTTGACTGGGCCTGACTTGACTGGGCCTGACTTTAACAGCGGCAGACAGGCCTGCTCTTCTTTCGTGGGGCAAACCTGATGCCATTCCAGAAACTGGGGGAAAAAGACATTTGCGTAAACTGGACAAGAACCAAACAAATGTTTTAACGAAAAAAAAATATGCCAGGCTTTCGAGCAACCCAGGGTCCACTGCACAAGCTCTGTCTTGCTGGAAGCAAGAGTCAGGGCAGGATTAGTGAAACCAACGTCGCTTGTTTACAGCTCACAGGGCAACGTGCAGAGCCAAGCATGTGTCAGCACAGCGACCGAGCCAGGCCGTTCTGCTCGTCAACGATGTCGATCACCAAGTGAAGAGTCACAGGCCTGGACTCCAGGGACGTCGCGGATCGCTCGTGTACCGTGAGCATGGCTTGCTCCATTCAGGCTCTTGACGTTTCACCAAATGGCCTGAGACGCTATCATGAGGTGTTGTTACGCTCCTGTGCTCCCGCACATCACCAGGAACGGGCCGCCACATGTGTTCCGGCTTATAGATGGAGGGCTGCGGCTGCCACTGAGACCCGTACAACAATAGGCCTTTTCTTTTGATGTTTGGACGAAGTGGATGGAGAATAAGCACCATGTTTCAGCAGCAGAGCCTCGATTCCATGAGCGTAGCCAACAGAATCTGTCAGCTGTCTTATGCAGTACTTTCACCACTGTGTGCTTTGAAATGGCTCTATAAACCAATGGGAAGTGTGTTTAAAATAAAGTGTTTCCTTGGACCAAAAACAAAAACATGCTTCTCTGCTTGATTGTTGCCTTTTGCGAGTGATGGACCTAAAAGAGAACGGCGTTCCGGTTCTGAGCTCAGGATCCAATCTGCCAAGTCTTCGGTGTAGTGTCTTCTGAGATGCCAGCCACGAGTGTGTCTGTATTTTAATCAGGATGTCTCCCTTTAATACACACAGGAAGGAGCACTGAGACTTAAAAATGCCTCCACTGGAAACATCTGCTCTTTCTGTGAAGTTCTACTTACAGCTTTCTGAAGACCTTTAAGGCCTGTGTCCTTCTGGATGTTAGAGGCCAGGTGTGGCACTCACAGGCAATCTAATGCCATCCAGTCGCTTTCTCGTTCTTCCCAACGCAAACTGCTCAGAACCCGAAAACGGTCAAAGCAGGAGTGGGACGTCGTCGGTGACCACTGTGGCCCCTTACCTTCTTACGCACCTGCTGCTCTTTGGCAGAGTGGGCTTTCACGTGCTTCCGCAGGGAGCTGGGGTCCGTGTAGCGCTTGGAGCAGCCCGGAATCTGGCAGGCGTAGGGTTTCTGTCCACAGGTCAGAGGCAGACGCAGAGACATCAGAAACCCGCTGTCTCTGAGTGGCGCGTGGCTGTCTGACATTGAAAATCTGCTCCCTGCAGTTCTACCTCCCCCACACTGAGAGGCAGTGTGTCATTTTTTATTAGATCAGTTTTATAGCAAAGCCAGAGTTTTCACCCTAATGGTTTTACCTGCTTTCAAAGCAGTCACATTTCAGGCACAAATTGCACATTAAATTATTGCCTCAAGTTTTAATATCAAATAGTGCCAAACAATCAATCAATCAGAAGTTTTAACTGGAGGGTTCACGCAGTGATATCGTGAAGTGTGCTTCACTGCATTCAGGAAATGCATCTTGTTGATTGACCTCTGGTTGAGTTAACCTAGTTGTGGCCGACAGCCAAAGACATCTCAGTTACCCACAATAATGACAGCAATCAACATTTTGCTGACAGGAAAATGATTGATCATTTTTTGTTGTAATCTCTTTAGCGATCTGGCCGTGACTCTTTCTGAATCTTGGGAAGAGACCATGTACATTGGTAGGAGAACAAAAACACGTGTGAGCATATCTCCGTGGAATTCCTCTCAGCTACACTCTGAACGAGCTGGGAGGAGACCAGCCCCTAGACTGATGCCTTCCACTCTCCGGTCCAATGGTTACAGACTCACGGTCAGTAGTGACTCAGGCGACGCAATCACATGATCTACAGCACACGTAAACACAGTGGCACAGACAGCGTGTCAGGTATTGAAATGTCAGGTGGATCAGCGGATTCCTTGAAAAGATGCAACACAAAGGTCATACCATACCTGTAAGCTGAACATTGACAGTAGGGAGGAAAGAGGAGAGAGAGACAGAGGAGTTAAATTTTCAGAAAAAACGCTCGACTTACAGTACATACATGCTTTTAAAATGCGTCTAGACTCTCACATGACACACAATAAAAATGGCCAAAAAAGCTAAACACGAATGCTGCTATTAAAGGTCACTGTCACAAAATGTAGAATTCCTAAAGTCTTTAGGAACACTGTGAACAGAAGGTGTAATGCTCTGGGATCCAACAGTGTGGATCCCCCTGGCGAGCCTGCCTCTGGTACCCGAGACCCAGGGTGGGAGGCACGGGCGGCCTAGGCCCACAGCACAGCAAATGCAGGCAGCCGGAGGGTCACTGTGGCCGGTAAAGTGAAAGTGGATACTGACCTCCTATCCAGACCTTTCTATAAACAGGACAGTGTTATTGCAGGGGCTCAAGGCTTTGGAAAATGTGAGCTACCCAGTCCTGCCATTTGTTTGTTTTGCTAACGTTGCCCAAACATTCCTGAGCACAGCGCAGCGCGTAAAAATGCGGAGAAAGGGAGGAGGCGAGAGACAGAGCGGGACTGTCGGAGGGCAGCGAAGTCCTGACCAAATGGCCTCGCTTCACCGGCGGTCAGGGAACCGCAGCCTCAGGAATCTAAACCCCAGCAGCGTCCATCAACCAGCAGAACCCGTGTTATCGCTGCTGAAGTCAAACAGCGGCGCATTCGAGCTGGGGAATTATACACTACTGTATACACAGTGTACAACGATACACCGATGGCTCGTGTCTACCTGACCCATCAAAGTCACGTGCTTCCATTCTCAAGAAAGCCAGACAGACACCTGTCAGACATCAGAGGCGCATGCTTTAAATCCCTCACTGAAGAACGCTCTGCTAATACCTCAGTAACAGACCTTCCTACCACGCTCGGCTCTCAGGTTAAAGGACAGCTCCTCTGGGGCTCCCTTGGCCTGACACGTCTCCCTCTTCTGTGAGGGTGTTTTCTCGGGGTGCCCAGGCAGGGATATGCCTGCTTACCGTGTCCAGGTGGGTGCGCTGATGCTTGGCGCGGTCGCTGGAGTTGCTGAAGGCTTTGTGGCAGCCTGGATGCTGGCACAGGTAGGGCTTCTCGCCGGTGTGGCTGCGCAGGTGAATCTTCAGGTTCTCCAGGCGGGAAAAGGCCTTGTTGCAGCCTTCAAACTGCGACGGAACACACGGCCACACTTGGATTAGCCTGCGAGTTGCCTGTGGCCTGAATGAACCTGCAGTTTCCACTGGGGGGTGCAGCAAGGCACCCTTCTGTAGGCTGACACACTGCTGCTTTGTGCCTTGGAAGGAAACCGTGTCCCATAATTCTCAGCCCCAACATCGCTCAGCTCAGCCTCTGCACTCGGTGCGCAAATGGTCCTGAAATATTTACACTGGAAGCCCTCTGGAAACCCACTTGGTTAGAAACTAAGCAATATCATTAGTCATTTTTCAGATATTACCAAGGCATCAGCATGAAAGCGGTAATATTAAGCCTTTAGGCAGAATGTGTCATGATTCTGCTACCCCAGAACTTGCCAGCCGAAACAAGGAGCGGCAGCAAACCTAATTCATCTTTGGGATGCGCTCCACGCAGGCATCCATCACGCAGGATCTGCCTGTTCACTCTGTGAACATCCTGAGGCTGCCATTACGGCCCCAGCCTGACGGTCGACGGCTACACAAGCACAGAGGACATGTTACAGTGGAACGCGGTGGCATGAGAGCATGTTTACAAGAACAGCAGGAACGGCCTCCTCAGAGCTGGACTGAAACGAATAAAAGCTGCGGTGCATCCCTATACCCTAAAAGGCGTTTACGCGCTGAATCTGACAGCGTGTCGTCCAGTGGAGTCACACCCATCACAGCGGCACACTGGCACTAGGTGCCCACGGGGTGCCATAAACCATCTTACAGCACAAGGAGGGGAAAGTCCCAGCCCAGCAGGTCGCCGAAGGTCCTACACATGGCATCGTCCCCACGGCGATCATAATGTTGAAGTAAACAAAACACCATAAATTAGAGCACTTGGGAAAGAGCAGCCAGCCGTGAAATAGCAAGAAGCTGCAGTATGGCTGACTGAAATATTGTTCTAAAACACGAGAGGGACCCCGGTGCCAGTGTGACGTTCCCGTTCAGGCCTGTGGTGGGTTGGCTCGCCCGGTCTGATCGTTTTTCACAGCGAGATCAAACTCGGATCTACTGTACGGCCAGGGAGACATTCGGCGAGAAGGTACGACGCGAGGCCGGGAGGCCACCACACATGTGGACATGGGGACTGTCCCCAGGCGAACCTGGAGCTTACACTGTTAGAAACAGTCAGTCCAAGTCTATGGTGTTCCCCCAGCTAAACACCTCAGCTGGGAATCCCGGGTGACTAGGAGCATATGCCACACAAGGTCACATGACTGTCATGTGCTGCCTCCCAGAATCCACTGTAACAGACACCCCCCGTCATTAAACCACGTACAAAGAGGTATGAGAAGGCGACATCAATAGACGACATGAGCAGGCAGCTCGGACCCCCACGAGGAAGAAGAGGCCATTTCAGTGTCATTACCGCCGTCATGCTATCGCGGCTCTCCATCTCGAGCCGCCTTTATCCGCCGATCAAAAGTGAGGCACATCGGGCTCCAAGGGCAGCCACGGGGGACTCCATTTTGCTTTTGTGCCTGAACCCTGACACCGAGCCTCTCCTTCTTTTTGTCACCCGGCTCTCCTTCAGTCCTCTGACTCCCGTTCTCCGGTTACACAGCAAGCCGGCCTATTCTTCGAGACCCTTTTAGCCCTTGTAGCTGCTGTGCTCGTCATGACAGCGTCTTTGAGGACAGATGCCCCGTCACCTGTCCATTTGATATGAGCAGAAACCAAAGCCCAGCATGGCTGGCGAGGCTCTGGTAATCCGTGACGCGTGAACCCAGATGAGCAGCAGCCCTGAGCCCCCTGGGTCAGAACCCACCACGGACCCACCTGACTGCAGACCCACGCACGTTCATACTGCCCAATCTAACATGGCCTGTAAACCTGTAAACACCCGGCTGATTTGCTACTAATAAATTTATTAATTAATCGATTGATACAAACTAGAGAATGGTAATGAGCAGTTAAAATGCGAAGTGTGATTGAGAGGTCTCGTGCTTGGACAGCTGGTTATTGTCTAAGGAACCAACAGTGTCGTGACAGAAAGTACAATCCACCATTTTCGAGCTCTGGTCTCTGGGCACCGTTCTCAAATTCTCGACCCAGCAACCCACCCCCAGCGAGTAGGATGAAGGAGATTGAGCGTGTTTAATGAACAGGGGAAAATAATGCATCTAATCTGCTTTATTTCTGCACCATGGATCTAAGCACAGTGTAGAAGATGTATTATTAGCTAATGGTGGTTACATGCTAAAGATGGTTCTAGCGCTATGCTAACACTTAAAGATGGCTGCAGGTCTGTGCTAACGGTTATAGTTTCCTGCTAATACGCTTCTTATTTTCAAATTTTCAAATGACCCAACTCTTCTTATTTTCTCTCCAGAAAACGCCTTCACCGTGCACAGCAATGAGGTGTTAAATTTGGAAGGGGACCATGGACAAACATGGCTGGTGCTGTATTGCCTATGAAAATGGTTTCACTGTGAGAGGCCAGGTGAGCGCAGACCCCATGTAAGATGCTGGCACTGCCTTTTCGTCGCGGAAACGGCAGTGATTACTGGCCGAAGGTGGAGCAGGACCAGGCGCTCGTGGCTGCCACAGGGTGTTTTCACAGTCGCACTCCTAAACGAGAGCTGCGTACCACTTAAGGAGCTCGTTAATATCCCTCAGAACAAGCTGGCCATTTTGGTGAACGGCTGGTCAAGTCCACCGGCTGCTGACATGTCAGACAGGCCACTGATGGAAGACTCCAGGGGAACCCAGCAGGCAGCTGAGCCTTCACACCAGCCTTTGGAAACCGCTGCCATACGGCCCACGTTGGGCATCCCCTGAGGCTGGCCCCTTTTTGGAGGAAAAGCACGTCTCACTGACGGAGCTCAGCCCTGCTAATGAGCTTTCCACAGCATTGGTGTAACAGTCGGCTTTTAAGGTAAATTTCCCTGAGGAATGGGGAGCTTCACTGTGGCATTATGAAGTGCAGAGACCGTGAACATGCTGTGGAGGAACGAGGCAGCACAAAGGCAGCTCATCCCGGTGACCACGTTTCACCAGTTGTACGAAGTACAAAGTCGTTTTAAATATGGTGGCATTTTAAAGCAATTGAAAGAAGCTGAAATATTTACTGCTTGATCATATTATTATTTGTTGCCGTATTGATGTCATTTCAGGTTTGTCACTGGTGTGTTGAATGTACTGGGTTTGCATTTGCAGCCTGTTCAATGTTGTAATGTTAATTGGATTTTAATGGATATGTTTTAGGAGATCAATTTGTGTATCGAATTAACTATCGCTGTTTTGAATATGCTTGAGTATAACATGGTGGATTACGTTTATTTTATTGTATTTGTTTTAATTAATGTCTAATAAATATGGATTTAGAAAAAAATACAAAAAAACATTATTCAAACTTCCTCTTTAAGACATGACTAATCAGTGATGTACATTTCATACTGCTTTTGCCATTATAAAACCCTCATTTGACGGTGGAACAGAAGAAACGTCCAATGAAACGAAAGCGTGAGTCGCTCATTAGCAAACGCCAAAGGGCCCGACCCCGTCGGAAAAGTGCGGTCACCTCGCCTACCTCCAGGACAAGCAGTCACATGTGCGTTTCATCTCCCTGGCAACGTGCCTCGTAGCTCTCAGGGCCAAGAACGGGGAGCAGCGAACATGGGGAAAGGCTAAAATTATATCCATATGATTGTATGAGAGGGTTAAGGAGAAACAGGTTTTCCATGTAGCTCATCAGCGCTGAAATGAAACACAGCTTGGCCCAAAGGCTCAGATTAAAGATTCTACACGTATGGCTTCCACATCCAGCCGCCTCACGCCTGGGCAGAGCATCAGGTTCCGCTTCCCATGTGCTGCTTTTTCCCCATTTGTGCTGAAGTTCGTCAGGAATGAATTCACACAGACTAGGAAACGCTGGGAAGCATTCCTCTCCTGCCGGAGCGCGCCCCGCGGACGCTTTAAGTGAGATAATAAATAGACTGAAACCCGTTCCAGATGGGCCCCCCCTCCGAGGCTTCGGCGTGAGTAATGCTGGTAGTCATTCAGAGCACATACTCTCCAGCAGCCATATTTGGGCTAAAGTGTGCAAACTAAAACCCGAGCTTAAACAAATTACATTTGTGCATTCTCACTACAGCAGCAGGAAGCTCCTGTACGATTACGGATTACGGAACCGGCGTCTTCTGAAGGCGCCTCATCGATCCACTTTTAACACCTCGGGAAACGTGCCACTGACTTTATGCAAGGTTTTATGGGATCGCTGGCATCAGCCAACGGTGCAACACAGCTGTCTTATTTACCCAGAATGCTTTGCCATCATGACTACTGAGTGCATGTCACTCAAGGCTCCAAGGTTCTTAATGTTCTTAATGACAGTACTTAACGTGATAGCAGCACTGGGCCCAGATTGAGGCCTTTTATATACCAGCACCTACATCTGCCTCTGCTCTTGCGTCCTGGCCTGTAAGTACTGACCAGTTGGGTATTTTTCCACGTCACGAACAATGCTGGACTGACGAGAGACCACAGAGTGCGACTGCACAAGAACGGCTTCCCCATCACTCGTTATTAACTCTTTGGAGTCTGCCTTGAAGACCAGGGTTTCCCTGCATGGTACTGCAGACCCACGCAGGACAGTGACACACTGGCTCACTGTTTAAAGTGCTCCTGCACCTCCTGTTCTGAGGACCGTGGAGAAAGTCCTCTTCCTCTTTCCAACTCTGTTCCACATGGGAGGCTCTGGCCAAACAGGGAATCAAAACCTACTGTTTCCAAATGTGTCAGGGGCCCCTGCTTGGTGCCAAGCCGTAGTCATCATCACGAAGGCTCTCCTGGGGCATTAATTATATATGACTTCTTCCAGAACCAAATACCCCAGTAAAAGAAGCCCAGCAGGGACTCTGCACAGGCCCTTCACACGAGTCGGTCTCCAGGACCAGAGTGATGTTACACTCTCAGTCACAACATGGCCTCTGTCACACCTGGTGCCCTTCCCCTGGCATCACCGTGGAGACCAGAGAGTCGGCAGAGACGGTGATGCATAAAGCATCACCCCCAACGCGATGGTCTGTCGCCACTGGGCGTGAATCGCACCATCACCTTACAGCCCCCCGACACACCACCAGCCGTCATCTGCCATCTTGGAATTGTCTGCTGTTACCCACAATGCCATGCCTTCCATAATTAAGGAAGTGAAGGGAACCTTTAAATGGTCCTAGGCTGCAGCGCCCCCATGTGTTCTAACTTCTCTGGGGCAGAAGGGTGTGACCAAGCACCTACAAACACACAGACCGTGTTTCATAGTACCAGTCATGTTGACCTATGCGGGTCTCTCAGTCAGCTGCTAATCTGTTTCTCTAAGATGATGACCTTGTATATGGGACACGTGCGAATCTGGATCAAAAGCGACACCCAGCATCGGGTCTCCGAGGGACATAAACCCAGAGAAAACACGCATGCAAGGTCGCTGGGGGTGACGTTAGTATGACCAACCAAGAGACAAATAGTAGGAGAGACCACAGCACCATCTCCATGGACACCCTCCCCAGAACTATGGTACCTCCAGGCGACAAAGGGCTACACTTTCAAAGGGCACTTGCTCTTGAACCCTGGAGTAACATCAATGGCTTCAGTCAAACACCCAGTTTGCTGAATGGCTAAAACCACAAGGTACAGGACGTGGTCAAAGAACACCTTGGATATACGGCGTCCTACGTGACGGTTCCGCTGTTGGGGATCGTTAGGAGGAAACAGACACAGGGGTCAGCTGGAGAACAAGAACTACGCTTGCTGTCCTTAAAGTGTAGCCCAGAATCCATCCTGAAAAAGTGTCTTCCTTGGTATTAAAAAGCGGGCTGTTTCTGCTTTATCTTTCTGACATCCTGAAGCCTGAAACAGGTGTGTTCGCTAAAGCAAGACGCGGGTCCTGTCTTTACAGAGATACTCCCAGAATGCACTGCTGTACAGACTCTGGTCGTCCCCAGCACGAGGGGCCCCATATGGGGAGAGACACCAGCACACGGAATGATATTCCTTATTATCCCTTGTTTTTTTTCTTCCATATTTACCTTTAAATTTTAATTTTAAACTCTTTCATGCTTTTTAATCTTGTTTTAAATTTCTGACTTTCTCTTAACTTTTTTTATTTCTCTACTTTTAAAAATGCCTGTAAAGCACTTTGTAAAGCCTGTGGTTGAAACAATGCTATATAAATAAATTTTGATCGATCGATCGATCGATTATTACAGCTCAGTCTAAAGGGCAGTGAGCTGCTCTCAAAATGGAGCAGGGCTGGCCCTCTCTCGGCAGGATTGCTCCCTCCCGATGCCTCTCAGAAGCGCTCAGACTTGGAACAACCATCCCGCTGAGGAACAAACAGTCAAGGCCTATCGTCATCACCCCTGATTAGCAGGGGCACTTTGCGTTGAGTCTGTCATTTCATGTATAAAATGGGCTTTTCACTTCTGTTTACGTCTGGCAACAGAAGCAAACTAAACGCTATGACAGGCAGCAGCTCTCCAATTACGCCGTACGTCAAAAGTGCACTGAAACGCCGGGGCCCTGTTACGTTTCGAGCGTGCGCCACCAGCAGGGCACATAACGACGTGCTTGTTCAGTTTCGTTTGCTGGTAGGTCCATTTAAAGGCTTGTCACACTCTCTTACCTGCTCACTGCCAGCCCAGCCCTTCATAGCTGCAGGTATGAATTTACTGAATAAGCTGACGGGTCATGAATAGGGACTTCATTCTGAGGGGTCTGCACTGTTCGCCGAATTGCGAGAGACGTGCGGAGTGACCGTACCGGCTGTTATCACGTGTACGAAGAGGCAGGTGCCCCCAGCACCAAACGCAATGCTGTTCAAGCACACTTATATTGCACTGCATCCATTTACACAGATCAGGCCTTCAAAAGGGTACAAGAGCTGGTAGATCTGGTCCAGGTCCTTAATCACTATGCCACCTGCTGATGATTATGCTAAAGTGAACTGTAGCGTAATGAAGGTTTCTGATCAGGCCACCATTTAGCTTTAACTCAACACCGGAAAAAAAAACATCGCGAACGGCCCTAAAGGGGGCATCTGGGGTTCACAGTGCTGTGTCCTTAGGGGAGGGGACGGACATTTCTTTACTCAAAACGATGGCCAATAGTGGTGTTTTTCTGAACATCAGCCCAATGGACTAAAGGTTGCTTACACAACACTGGTAATCCAAGCCAATGGTGAGCTTGGGTTCCTCTCAGCAAAGGATCCACAGCCAACGAGTGCCCCAAAATCGCGCTGCTGCTAATCGGAGTCCTTGCTCTGTTCGCCAGGATTGCGATTCCCTGCCACTGGCTTTTCGCTCCACTCCATGTGCCTGTTCCACTCTCCCCGCTGAGGCTCACCCTGCTTCTTGTACAGAGCAGCGGCCAAATCGATTAGAGCGGCTTAATTGGTGCGGCGCTCAGTACTAACACACCTTATGCAGGATGTATCGAGAAGATTAACGATCTAGAGAATAAACAGGCCAGCTAACGGCATCTCAGTCCCTGCAGCCGCTGTCATCTTGCAGATTACTGTCTGTTACCGTCATCTGAAAAAGCCATTCCTGCTCTTTTCATACCAAATTCTCTGAGCGCTGTGTTCACTCTTAAATGCTTCACTGTTTTTGCCATTTGGCCTCTTGGCAAATCACATGAATTTACACACAGATTTTATTTCCAAGCATTTTGCAATACTTTTTATTTATAGATATTTTGGGGTTTCTTTTTCCTTTTTTTACATCTTTATAGAAGCTTGTCATCAAACCGAACAAAAAAAACGGATTGTAAAAGTGAATGAAGAGGACGACACGTGACCTCTAAACACGGATAAACGACGGCATTAAGATGGCACACATGACATCATTACAAATACCTGCAGATTTTGTGAAGACCGTTCCCGGACATGAGCTGAGATTTCACCTGAATTATCTGATGCTGGGTAGACAGTACAGCAGCATCGCCATGACTGCAAACGAACGTGTATGCAGGTGAATTATGGGATTTCCCAACACTCTAGTCACTAGTCACAAGAACCTCTGATCCTGGAACCCCAGAAACCTAGGATACTAGGGAGGTTGGCGACTTTACAGCCCCTTCACTGCTCCCCAGCTGCCCCCTGATGCCCCCTCAGACGTGTTTCCATGGTAACATCTGTCCCCACGTGCTCATTCTGGACCTGATAACCATCCTAGTGAACAAAAAAAAGGTTTACAATGTGTCTTCATTATGAGGACAAAAGGCCCGAAATCACCATTCCACGCATAGTCAGAGACTGAACTGAGCCAGCTAGTATTTATGGAATATTTTCCCTCAAAATTGCTCATCAGGCTCTTGTTTACCTTAGCAGAAATGTGAGTCTGTGGCTGGCAGGCGTGGCCTGAGCATGTTTGCCAATGTGCACGCTGAATACATTACAAAACACTGTGTTTATTCATGTGTGTACATTTTCCATCAGCATATTAAACATGACCCTATTTCACTCTTGGCTCAGGAGTTTTATAAGATTGAGTCGGCTCATCCGTCACACTTATTTCAATTTACCATTTAACACCGAGAATAATGAGCAGTTTCTCTGGGAATTTAAAGTCCCTTATTCTTGTGTCGATTTACACAAACGGGGGACCCTTTTGACAAAATTACAAACGTACTTTGTTGCCGTGTTTCATTTAATCTTTGGAAGATTCTTTTCACAAATGTGCCGTAAAAACAATAAATTTAATTGTTTTTTAAAAGGAAACATTTGTAGGATTCATAAATGCTTTTGTGGTGGCACAGTATCAGAGGCGATCACTCTGCACGCTGACATGTCCTCGGAAGGGATATGAAATATCGACGTAGCATTAACAAACGACCTCGATTACATGGCTTAATTACAAGTTGTACTGCCCAGCTTCCTCCAGAATGAGGAGGAATTCCTTAGAAGTTATGAAATACAGTTAACAGTTAATTACGAAACATCACGGATTTATTTCATTTTCTGGAAAAAGAGGCGTTGTTTATTTGTACCAACAACCAAGGAGAACACTCTGCATTCTTCCTGAGGCATCATCTCTGCAGGGTGCCACCAACACGCAGCTTGTCGAACTCCCCTCCACTTTTAATGATGTCACTTCTAGGCACACATCAGGTAGCCAAGCACAACAAATCTGGCTGCCAGGGACAGAGTCTCTTTTAGTCATGTGACAATTAGTATGGTCAACGACAAATCATGAGCCTTGTTTCATATGGGTAAATTTATGAAGCAAGAATAGAGTGTTTTATGGCTGAGGAGACGGGCCGCTTGGCGCCCCTGGAAAGTCTGTGTGAAATTTGGACCAGCTACCCCCATAACTAAAAGAAGAAGCATGTTGTTGAAACGACTGGGCCTGTAATGGTACGCATGCCTCGCTAGACCTGCGGACCCAATTAGGATGGATCCCAGGGCAGCCCAGCAGGGCTGTGAAAGTGTTTTTGACCACTACGCCCTCTGCAGTTGGTGCCTGCTGGGTTAATGTGCCACGAGCCTGGCTGTGGAGCAGCAGCCAACCAAACGACTGCTGGTTTCTGATTGAGGACGTCCCGCTGGAGGCTCCAAGCTGCAGATAGGTGCAGCTGAGATTATTAACACAGCTGCACACTGCATATCCAACCAGCTGTCCATCCACATGCTCTGGGCAAGTACTGCCCAGCTGGTTTTCAGGCTGTCTGATGCACAGTCACTCCCAGGAAACACACCATGGAGGGAGACACCCTGGATGGGCTTTCTGATGCATTAACAACTCAGACATCAAGAGTTGTATGCATATCATGAAGATCAGAATTACAGTTGTCTTAGATGTTGGTTGTCTCTAATGATTTGTCCTTAATAATGATGGGTGTCTCTAATGTTGATGGGTTTCTCTAATGTTAACGTGTGTCTCTAATGTTGATGGGTTTCTCTAATGTCAATGTGTGTCTCTAACGTTGATGGGTTTCTCTAATGTTGATGTGATTCTCTAACGTTGATGGGTTTCTCTAATGTTAACGTGTGTCTCTAATGTTGATGGGTTTCTCTAATGTCGATGCGTGTCTCTAACGTTGATGGGTTTCTCTAATGTTGATGTGCGTCTCTAATGTTGATGGTTGTCTCCATTGACGTGTCCTTAATTTTTGATGGGTTTCTCTAATGTTGATGTGTGTCTCTAATGTTGATGGTTGTCTCCATTGACGTGTCCTTAATTTTTGATGGGTGTCTCTAATGACAAGAGTCCATGATGATCCTGCTCATCCTTAATGAACACCTTTATGTAAAGCACTACTCCAGACACCACCCAAAGCCATCCTGCAGAAAGCTTCTCTTATGCCTCTATATTATTCATTCAGTTCTCCCATTGCGTGGATTACACCCTGTGCTACAGGCAGCATCAGTCAGCCAACAGATACCAAGCAGGCTACATTGACTTTTCCTTCACTGTGCATGATCTCCGATGAAGCAGAACAGGTAAAATGCAACACTATGTAAGTCTTCAACTTCCTTAAACCCTTCTGGCAAAATCTGCATGAAGGACAAGTAACACAAAGCCCAATGTCTCCTAAGTGAAGACAGACATCCATAACCCCTGCAGTGTCATCTTTCTCTACACTGAATTCACTGAGATTTCCAGCGGGAGGCTGAATGTAACCTGCCACAGAAAGAAGTGACACAGTCATGAGGCCAGCGAGGCTACGACTGTAGCCTGTTATCGTGAAATCTCGTCAAGGGAAAAAGCAAACGGTTTCAAGCTGACCACAGGGAGCTTCTCCCTGTCTCCTCCAATTCCAAAGCCATCCAGTAACTGAACGTTATTATTTCTGTGAAAATACAATTTCATCAAGTCCCCGATGAATGCATTTGGCCAGTGATTGTTGAGGAAAAGCTCCATGAATGTGTACGTAATCCTTTGGAGACACGGTCAGTTCTCGGCGCGGCTATGAAACCCGGTACATTGGTCACATGTCCTTGTTTCTACACACCAGGACATCCGATACGGGCCACTCTCAAGGTTAAGGTCATTATGTTCTTGGTTAGGGACAATTATGGCAAGATAAGAGTGCAGGACTGAGCAAAATGTGAGCAATGGCGTGTCAGATTTGGAGCATGTGCTGAAAGTCAAAATAGCAGTAGGTTTCCTGAGCAACGTACTTGGTGCAGAGCCAGCGCGTTTCAGTTAGGACCAGGGTGCGAGGTGTAAGCTTGCTGGGAGCAGCATGCGTCGATAAATACCCAAGAAGACAAGTTAATATGACACGCTAAACCACCACCTTTGTAAGCAGCAAGAAGTCCCAGAAAAGCACAGAAATGTCTTCACCCGGAGAACACAAGTGCTGGTACCTGTACAATTCTCAGGGTACGAGGAGGATCCTGCGATGTCTCCCCGCTCTGCTAACCTGGTCTCTCTGAATACCTCCATGCAACTCTCAGATTCATCTTAACATCACAGAAAACAAACAACTAATATCATTTTTAACAAATGATCATAATGATAGCTTGAATGCTTGGACACGGACTGGTAACGGGCACCGCGTGGAGCTCACCGAAGATGCATTTGTCACGGCCGACGGCCATAATTAAAAACGTTAACGTTGGATTTAAATTTGCCTCAGATGCAAAAGGAATCCCAAAAGAGCGTGGGGCCACATTCGAGTGCGGGCAGATTGAGGCTGGATTGTGTTACCATAACGATTGACTGGATAACGTGGACAGGCTGACAAGATCTTGGCTCGACCTCCTCAACAAGAAAAACAAGCAAGTTCCGTACGTTCGCAAGCTTTTAGTCCTGCTGCCAAAACATCAGTCTTCTGACAATCATCAGACATTTCCTGCCAGCCATTTCATCATTTTTACGTGTGTAATAAGCACATATGGTCAGAATTTCATACACAACAGCCTCAAGCATCCAGCAGATATGCAGGTTCAGGTGATGATGTGCCAAAGGTCGACCCAGACAATGAAGAGCTGGACGCCATTATGAAAGTTCACTAGATGGACTATTCTCTGAGACCTTGGACGATGTACGAAATCTTGTGTGCTCATTCCACGTTAGGAATCTGTTTTGATTTCCACAGTATCACCCAGGGGGCACTGCCATCATCATCACAGGTGAAGGGTAAATTCTGTAGTTTTGCTAATTGGTAGCGACTTTGGGCTCCTGGAACAGCTACCTCCCTGCCAGATTCTCTGCTTCATGGCCTGCCTTTAATGAGAGTCATAATGTAACATGACGGGCGTGTGTTGGCCAGGAATCCAGCACGGCCGGCCTCTTTCCTCTGATTTACACTTTCCATTTTCATGGCGAGAGGCAGGACAAGCCTCGGCTGTTGTCTGCTCATTTGCATATGGCCGGCTACATGACATTATGTCATACCGAATAGGTGGCAACACCAAAGACACTTGGGCAGTCATGCAATTAATGCTGCTGTTTCAGTCAGCAGGCAAATCGTGTTTCATTTCCTATATGGCTGAATAGCATGTCTTGTAACACAGCGGGAAACTTTCCCCGTGGAACATCAGGTTCACACTGCTGTCGTGATTATTTACCGAATGCTCCTGCTGTACGAAACGCTCTCTCGTTTCAGGTGAGATTAAAAGAAATGAAGGCCGTGCCTTGGAGACCACAAATCTTAAAATGTAAATTTCTAACCAGACAACCACCGAAGGAATTCCCAGTGTTCCCAGTCCCTACCCACAATTCCACATTCTGCACAAATAGTACTTCATTCTCCATACAGTTATACAATCCTCTCAAATTAACGCACATCCCACACACCATATTACACCCTACACCCTGCACATGGTGTGTTTTATAGACACAGTTCCTCTCATCCTACAGAAGTCATTCCTATAAACCGCACTGGTTTTCCAGTTCAGTCTTCGCCGTAAACCTTCAGTTCCACACAGACTTACACAAAAGTCTTTCCATTAGATAGCTGTTAGTCCGCCGCTAAATGCTAGGTGTGAGTTCATCAGACAGGGAAGAACGGTGTTTTCACAGCAACACCGGCCCTTTAAATTATATCAGTTTCAGCTGCAGAGCTTCTGTGTGTTTAATACTCCAGTAGACCCAGTGAAGGATTTCAAACTGAGCTTTAATACCCCAAAACTCTAAAAGCACCATCAAAACTCGGCACCCCAGGAGACTATAACTCACACCCTCTGGGCTACTCCTTCACACTCAGGGAGAACAAAGGAGACCTGGAAATGCACACACCTTGGCTTGTTCCACTGCTGGGAATACTCCTACTGACCTCGTACATTCCGCCATTTACGCTGACATAGGCTTTCCTCGATACGTGCCTCTGTATGTCTGCAACGGCCCCCGGGTCTGACACCAGGCCACACAGCACCGTCTCCTGCCTCGTCATTTCACAGCCCCCTTAAGATGGCCCAGAATAACGAGTCAGAGGACACCAAAGATGGTATGCGTGTGTAATAAAGCATCATCCTGTGAGGGCTCAAGAGCGGGCAGCCCAGTGCGTGCTGAGTAATGGCACGATTTTCATTTTTCAGGCAAGGTTAAACACTGGAATTGCAAACGAAGTCCGAAATCAAGCAACATTTGAGAGTTTTCATAATGCCACGTACAAACCCACAATCTGGATATATAAACCATTTCCGAAGGCAAGGATCCACGTGTTAAAGAACCAGAGAGCTTTATTGTAGAAAATCCACCTTCAGCCGTCTGATCCCGTCTTCCATCGACTCTCCCCCCGCCCACCCAACACGTCACGCTTCACACCCCGTGTGGAACTACATGGACTGTCAATGAAAACTTGGGGCACGGAAGGACACACAAAAATCTCACATGCAAACTGAGGCTGACTACAGGATGTAAGGACTTTGATAAATATTTATGTGAACTTCAGGTTATGCATTTTTAGCATCTCAGACATCAAATCCACATAATTGCCTTACATGGCCCACAAAGATATGAAAACCACAGGACTATTACACAGCTATTTTTGTTGGATATATTTTTAATATTAATGTAGACAAAGACAGAATGTAATAAAGTAAAACAACAGTCAAATTCAGCATGAAACAACAGGATATTGCAAGAGATTATGCTGTTTCCTTTAACTACTCACTCTACCTTGGGCAGCACCCATAAAACCAGATTAACTCATACGAACATTAATTGGAAGTCAATAGAAAATGTTTTTAATGTTTACAGATGTTGCGGTTTTTTGCGACTCGCACACAGGTAAAGCCGGTGACAGCTGATTGGCTGACGCTGCCCCTCTGTCAATAATGAGTTTTTCCTGCCAAGGCACTGCCTACAGCAAATGCAGGCCAGCTGTGCGGGGGGAGTGTTATGCTTGGATGTGTGCAGGCTTACCTCATAACCGTACAGTGGAAACTACTGCTGGAAGGCTACTAAAGGCTTTAACTGGCTTTGTGTTGAGCACTTGCTCTTAAATCTAGACGTCTCATCCACTTCCTCTGAGTGCATAGCTGGCATTTCCCAAATGCCGATGTGTATCGAGGAAGCTCAGTTGAGTCTCGCTCTCTCAGACGCAAACGGCACAATCAGAGGGGCTCCTTCCGACTGACTCAGTTTCCACTGCCTTGAACTGGGAACGCTGGGATCACACTGCTCATCTGGGTCGCATCGCATGCCAGATGAGGACATGCTGACTGTCCTCACAGACGGTTTCTTTACAAGGAGTCAGTGAAGCCAAAACGGGTTCACTGTTCATCTAGAAAACAACGATTTCCCCAGTCGCCCATCTGGAGTCCAGCACTTACTTGTTACCTCATTTGACAATGTCACTATCCCAACTAGCCATTCATGTGACAGGGACAGGCCACTCACACAGGCCTGATTAGCAGTCATTACACTCACATTAATCTACTGACCACAGACCACGCATCTCCTCACTTTCGGCTGTCCTGGGCAGGCTGACTGTGGGGACTGGAGAGCCAAGGACTGGGATTTCTCTCCAGCCTGTGTCGTTTAACCGTGAATGGAGACACAGGCCAGTGTATGGGACTGCGCCCAGATAAGCATCTGGTTCTAGCCTGTGCTAGAGGCCTGGGCTCTGCTCCCAGCCTATCACAGTTCAGGGGCTGTACTCCTGGCGAATCAAGATGGCCTGGGCTCTGCTCCCAGCCTATCACAGTTCAGGGGCTGTACTCCTGGCTAATGACGATAGCCTGGGCTCTGCTCCAGGCCAAGCAGAAGAAATTCATACCTGCTCATGGCCAATGGGGAATAAGCTGTAAATGATGCAGGAATCCTCTTGGCTCATAAACACTTTGGGCATTGTGTAATCGACGTCAGCTGGGTTTATGAATCCCCAGAAAAAGTACGGAGCTGATGGAAATGTTGAGGGGAAGCACACGAGCACTCCGGGAGCGAAGCAGGCCGGGCACATCGTAGCACGCTCTAGGCCCATGACACAACACACTCCAGGCGCACGACTCTGATCCCAGGCATGGCGCTGCAGGACACATCGTGCCCAGCAAACACCGTCATGACACGCATCATGTGATCCTAAACTAGTCATCTGAAGCAGAAACCACCAAGTGAGCACTCAAGGTCTCTCCACAGATCATCCCGCTGTAAAGATCTGTGAAGATGCTGCCAGACATAATCATAAAATTCACAGTCCTTAACAGAAAAGTGAAACGAGGCGAGCCAATGTGATCTCATGAACACACAGTGGGCCGCACAGGATAGCCAGCCATACAAATCACCAGGTTCAGCCAGCCATCATTAGCTTGGCCACACGTGCTGCGTTTTTCAACATGTAAATCAATTTCACATAAAAGAGCGGCCTGAAAAGATAAACAGCAGCCTCCACATCTCTTCCATACCTCCTACAGAATAATATTTGACTTGAATCGCTGGGGCTTCTAACGTTTTTTTAAACATGGCGGACATGCGATTTCTGTCCAAATTACGAGAAGTGTGGCTATTTGCAGGCTGACCGGCTGCCACCTTATCGCGATGCTGGACTGGTCCTCATGTCCGGTGTCTCAGCAGCGTGTGGGGCAGATATGAGCCCCCGGATACACACACATACAATACACCCACTCTACGAGGAGCTCTGGGCCGATGCTCAGGTCCAGCTGAAGACCTGAGAGAACTGCCTGGATTTTGGTGGATCATACAAGCAGACCCGATCCTAGCTAACCTATACTTTCCTGGGTTTGTGGATCACTTAACCTGCCCTTTCTAAAAGTGACAAGTGACAAGCTACGTTGTGACGGACGAGGCTCACCATGCACTTGTTAGGCTTCTCCCCGGAGTGTACCCGCATGTGGATTAGCAGCTTGTAGCGGGCATTGAAGGGCTTGTAGCGACGAACACAGCCGGCCCAGAAACAGGTGAAGTCCTCGCCCTTGCGCTGGTCGATGTGGACTTTCTCGATGTGCCTCACCAGCTCCTCCTGCTGGCCGTAGGCAGCGCTGCAGTCGATCCACCGGCACGCTTGCCGGTCTCCGCCGGCCCTGTCCTCCTCGCACTCAGGTGCACCAGTGGAGCCCGGGCCCTTGACAGGCAATAGGGCCCCCATGCCAGGACCGAAGTACTGATGCAGGTGATACGGCGGCGGGAGGCCCGGGTGCGCAGGCCGCTGCCGTGGGCCGTACAGCTGGTCCTCCGCAGCCGAGAGCTCATCAGCGGGCTCCTGTTTCAGCGTGCCGCCTCGCTGGCAGCTCTCCAGGAAGCCCAGGCCCTCGGTCGGCTCAGGAGGGGGACGCGGCGGTGGTTGCATGGGGCCCCGGGCCTCGCCGGGCTCCGCTGACACGGAGGAAGAGGACGAGGAGGACGAGCAGAAGGAGAGCAGGCAAGGAGCCGGTGATGGGGGTGGGCAGCCCTGGGCGCCGGGAGAGCCGGTCCTCAGGCCACTGACGCGGGTCACCACGGACATCTGGGGCGAGCAGATGATGGCGGTGATATCGATGCCTTCGGAAGCCGCACACAAGCCCCGCCTCCTCAGGCTGCCAGCGTGCAGTGAGCGTGCTGACTGATGGGAGGGGGACAAAGATCCAGGGGAGGGGCCACCTTCATTATTAAAGGAGCAGGATGACAGCGCGCCCTCCGTGGGGGCCAGGCTCCCAGCCGTCCCCGCCCCCTCGGTGCAGGGCACGAGGTCCCGGCCGGACGGGACCCCCAGCGAGGTTTTGTACCGTTCCTGCTTTATGTGCTGTGGCTGGCAGCCGGCTCCGTTGGGGCAGCCGAGCCCCAGTGACAGGAAGGTGTCGGGAAAGTGGGAACACCTGGAGGAGGAGAGGAGGATGAGGAAGATGAGGGATGCTCTGAGGCACCTTCACACGATGCAGCCCACCTGCTCCTGGAAACGGGCGAAATGATGAGATGACGCATTTCAACCTCCGTTGGTCAGACTCAGTAAAGGCTGACAGAGGCACTGAGTTCACATTCTGCTGGAGAAGCCCAGCTCTCTTCGGCTGTGTATTTGTTTTCCAGAATTCGCTGTCTCTCTCCCGCCATTTCAGAGAGAACCCAGAATAAGCGAGGGAGACTGTTAAGAATAGGCGCGACAGGAGCGCTCATGTGACCGGACAGCCGAAGGATGTGAGCGGCAGAAACCATGACCGCACCGTAGCTCCGCTGGAGCCGAGTCTCCGAGTGTGCGGCCTGCACAATGCTCACTATTATAGTGGGAATCTGCCCAGTCTGAATAGGAGCCAGTTCATATTTCCCCATGTGCGGCTGTGATCTGGTCCATAATCATCCCTGTCAGTCCCCTCATTATAGATTTTGCGCAGGACTCCCAGGAGATCTGAGATGGCCCGTCTTTTCTTCTCTGTTCATGAAAGAGCTACCTTTTTTCAGCACACCACCATTCTCCTGCAGCTGACAGCGGCCAGAAGGTCACCGTAAAATGGAGGGCCGTGACCGGTCCGTTCAGACAGTCCACCAACGCCTTGCACTGTGTGCGAACGCGTGTGAACCGTAGAAAGACATGGACAGCAATATCCGGGCTAAATTAATAACGGCTCTCCAAAGTGGCGAAGTGATCTCCACAAGAAGCCTTTAAGGATTATTTCAGACAAACCTGCGTGTTCTAACACTGACCTGTATTGTATTATAAAATTCCCCAAGATTATATATGATCAATGAATACATTTAATGAAGTCATACAGCATGCACATTAGAACCTGCACTTCTGCTGTTGGAGATTTGGTGAAACACAGCAGTCAAGCTTACGGCATTCTCTCCGGCAGCACATAAAACATCGTCTGTCCACCTTACCGAATCCAGGCACGTGATGGACATTGGCGCTGGTTAAAGGAAATGAAACCTACTAATTCACCTCAGCCTAGTGCTTCAGCTTCAGTAGCTCATTACTGTTAGTAAGCGTGTCATCTTTTTTTATTGTTGTTATTGTGATATATTACCTTGAGCTATGCTGCTGGTTGTTATGGAGACAAAGGCCTGGGGTGCCATGGTCGCAGGAGGTGTTGAAACGCGCCTCTCCTGATTGGCTGCCACCTCCCAGGCCCAGCATGTGGTCTCCACCTGTCACCCCCACCTCTGGTCCATCTTTCTTCTCGGGGCAGAAGAGGTGGCTGCCCCCATTGGCTGGAACACAGGAGAGGGGATAAGGGTGCTCTGTCAGAGGCGTCCATCCCAAAGCATGGAAACACTGATGTTCTGCATGAGTGTGTTTGGGTTTCTGGGGGCAGCCTTTTACTCTGGCTGCTTCTCTGGGAGAAACACCGAAGGTCCCCAGGGTGTGGGAACAGGCAACCTTCTGTAGGAGAGCAGGTCTCCTGGGAGGCTGGCCAGGTGCAGAGTCTGGGCAAAGTGAGCATGGGCTCAAGCTCTGGTGACAGGGGAAGCGACGCCGGGGACACTGGAGATGGGAGAAGCGACATTGGAGGCACTGGTGACGGGAGAAGCGACACTGGGGGCACTGGTGACGGGTGTTTCACTGGCATGTGGCTGGATGGCAGCTGCCAGAGTGCTGTCCGAAAAGGCGGAGATTTCAAATGGCACCTTTTTTGAGGTGGACCATATATAAGGTGTAAAAGATGCTCAAAATAAACATGCAGAAAATGTGTCCTGCCAAACACGAGAGTCATCTCACATTCTTCTGTGTGAAATACTGAGGTCTTGAGCTAATTAAAGGCGCTTGGAGCCCTAACAGCAAACAAAAACAACATGTCACCAGGGCCCCTCATGTGCACACAATTAGACACTACTGCTGCTTCAAAAGGGCACTGTCACACAGCCTGTCACCAGCTATAGATGGTTTAACCCATCCATCCATCCATCCATCCATGCTCTTTACCCGTATCTGTCCTTCAAAAGTATTCATGCTTATGTGTCTCTTTTTTGCCCCAGACACCATGGAGATGCAGAACTGCCACAGGCCAAGATGGAAGTGAGTCTTCTTGAGCATCGCTTAGGGGGGCACAGTTAGCCCCCCTCCACCCCTCCACCCACTGCAGCAACAAAGAGGGACCTGAGTCACATCTGGTGCACTCTTACTGCCCCGAAACACGGCCTGTCAGACTCTCGTGGTCCCTATCAAAATATTACAGTTCAGGGAAGAGATGAAAGTGACAGGAGGGCAGTGAGGGGAGTGAAAGGTGACCCCCGGTGGGCTCCAGAGGTAAAGCGCAGCAGACCACCTTTCCACCGCTTAACTCAATTTCCTGAAATTCAATCCCCCTTTAATGATGTTTCTGATGGTGACGTCACCCTGATGGAGTCCTATTAATGTGAGAGCCCAAACATGTGTCAGCCAATCAGAGCCTCCGATTTCACTGCACACGCCACCGTAAGGCTAACATTATGGCCGCAGTTGTACAGCGTGAATGCTTCACCTTTGGGAGGTGCTCTGCGGCTGTACGGACAGCCACACAGTAAGCAATGCCAAAAACAGTAATACAACCTTTTCGCAATATTCCTTTAATGTCACAGGCACAGCTAGCAAAGGCTTTGTCAAGGTCTTTGCCGCTCTATACATGCATAGCACTTCGGCCATCTGGCAGGAATCAGGAGGGATGAGAATGAGGGCAGGATGGAGGTTCCTCGGAGGTTTCACCATAAAATCGATGGCCACCTGACAGCAGGACCGAGGTTCCTCTGGGAGCATCACCAGTAACCGATGGCAGCCTGAATTTAGGTTCCTGATAAAAATCAGCGTTCCATTGAATCAAACACCCCAGCCACATGCAGGATTTCCTTCCCATTTTACCCAGGGTGATATCAACAATCCCCCACACCACACCAGAGATATCAGGCAAAAAAATTGTTTATTTGTTCAATTATTCATTGCATTGTTTGGATGGTATTGTACTCATTTATAGAAATGCACCGTAAACTTATGTACTATTCACAAGAGTGTGAACAGAACAGGGTTCTCATACCAAGAGAGCAGGGCTCCACTATCCCCGCTGACATCCCAGAACACGGTTCTCATACCGAGAGAGCAGGGCTCCACTATCCCCGCTGACATCCCAGAACACGGTTCTCATACCGAGAGAGCAGGACTCCACGATCCTCGCTGACATCCCAGAACACGGTTTTCATACTGAGAGCAGGACTCCACATCTCTGCTGACATTCCAGTCTAATGTCTCTGACCCAAGGGCATCAGAAAGACACACTATGGACTGAAAAGGGTGTATGTTGTTTCTAAAGCCTCACTGGAAGGTACACACAGACACTTCCACAACAGCACAGTAGTGTAATCACTGCTAGGGACCGTTCTGCATTCAGAGATGGCCCAGCTAAAATAACGTTCCTACAATGCCACAGCAACGTTCCGCATAAACTGTGCTCCAGCTAAGATTACAACACTACAGACCAAGCATATAAAACCTTTATGGAGCTCCACATGGAACATTAAAAGAAAACAGCCTATATATTAAAATAAACATTTCCGTCTGAAAGAAAGGGGCTTTTTAACTTTTGAAGTTTGCTCAACTTGGCAGAAAGACAGAAGCAGTGCCCAAAACATCTGGTTTTCCATATGAATATTCATTTCAAATCGCTGTCATCGGTGCAACTGTGAAAATGCAGAAATCACAAGGTAATAGACCTGACGATCAACGGAGAAAGTAGCCACCAGAAACACGAACAGGCCAAATCCGCAGGGCAGTCACTCTTCAGATTGTCTTCTTTGTCCCTCTTCTTCACATTCATTCTCTGGATTTTACAGGTAACTGAGAGGACAGTCTGCAGCACACAGAACCGTCCTCACAGATTAACACTGAGGAGCTGCTACAGATCACTGAAACCTATATGCCATAAACGTACTACACTGGGGTCCATTCAGAAAAAACTGGAAAAGTGAACAGCAGTTTAAATGCTTTTATTTCAACAGAGTGAGTAAACAGACTGAGCAGAGACAGGGACTGTTCGCAGCCAGAGGTCAGCTTGGCTACAGGTACTGAAGTACTCGCACCGTTACACAAATGGGAATGGAAGTCATCGAGAAGTCACCGATTAATGGCTGAACCATAAGCAGTCCACCGTGAGTGGGTGAAGGAACAGGATTTCATCAGGGGGTCCGAGCCTCTTCTAGTCCTACAGACAGGCTGAGTCCGTCTCTCCTACAGACAGACTGAGGGCTCTATTTTGACGATCTAACGCAAAGCGTAAAACGCAAGGCACAAGTAACATTTATGACTGTGTAAAATCCATTTCGCTATTTTGACGGCGGAAAAAACAGACTTCACGCCAGCGCAAGGTGCAAAAAGGCTGTCCTAGCTCTCTTAATTATTCAGAGGCGTGTTTTGGACACAACATGGACGTAACATGCCATAAACCAATCAGAATGGCACATCACCTCACCTTTAAAAGGCAGGGGCGCCTGACCTATGGCGGATTGCTATTATAATTGTGCGTTTACCTGGTAAACCAGATCGATTTTCGGCCGAGGAAACGGACGTGCTCGTGCGCGAAGTGAAAAGGCGGGAAAAAATCATTTACGGGAGCACCACTGGTCCACCTAAGCCTGTTGAGGTGAAGCAGGCGTGGGAATATGGAGAGAAATTTGTCTCAAAATGATTTATTTATGATTTATTTTATTATATTGTACAACTTATGGAGAGAAATTTCTCTCCATAAGTTGTACAATATAATAAAACATATGAATGAAGTAAAATGAAATAACAAAAAACCATTAGTGCACTTTGACCGTGTAAGTGTTTCCGTAACGAGCGTCGTGCACCCGCACGTTTCTAAAACGCGCCGCTTAAATATCGTTTAACAATACGCCACTGACTTTAGCGGTTTTTGTTAGTCAAAAGCGCGATGTCATTCCGCCACCTTAAAATAGCGACGTGTCGACAACGCGCCCAGCCACACGTCATTTAAAGAAGACCGCTCCTACGAGCGGGAAGCGCGCGCAAAATCATTTGTTATTTTGAAAGCGCGCGCGTTTAGCGTGAAAATGAGGAATGCGCCGGTACGAAACTAGTAAAACCAGTTTGCGTCGCGCCGGTGCAAAATAGTTCCCTGAGTCCATCTTTCTTCTTCCAGTCCTACAGACAGGCTGTCTGTCGCTCCTCTTCCAGCCTGAAACAAGCAGAAAGCCCCTGTTCCGTCTCTTGAGAGAAATGTTACTTGATACCTGGTACAGTAACAGAGCAGGACTCAAGGATGGACTTCCAGGTAAAGTTCCATCCAGAAAACATGAACCTTGCTGAAATGGGAGCCTCTGAAGCCCCCATACAAATCCAGCAGGAGTGTCTCCCCACTTCCCAGGCTAGGCTGCACTGCCAATAAATACCTGAACACAATTCATCACACTCAGAAAGAAAAAAAAAAAAATTTCCAAGAACCAGAAGTAAGTTTGGTTTGCATTAAAGGTGCTGAAGGTTGGCTCGGAATAATTCATTATGCAGGAGTGGCCTTCTGGTGAACAGGAGCATGTGTGAGAACGCAAGTGATTGGCCGCAGCTGGCCGCAGAAGAGCAGCAATTGGTCAGCTTAGGAGGATGGTGACGTGTGAGAATGCAAGTGATTGGCCGCAGCAGAGCAGCAATTAGTCAGCTTAGGAGGATGGCAGGTGGTTCATCCAACATAGCACAGCATCATTGGTGCCATATGAAACTGGGGGCAAGAGTGCAATGCCTGAAGGTAAGATGCTATTTCTACTGAGGATTATGGATATGATGAGAGTATAACAAAAAATTCGAGAACACAGGTGCCTGGTCAAGGTTATCCGTACTCTTTAGCTTTGTCAATTGTATTACCTTCTTGAGCAGAAACTCTTTGAAATCTGCATAGCGTGGGGACAGAACCAATCTGCACACTTTAAGTGGGGAATTCGGATTCAGTCACCAACAGCACTACACACACGCACGCACGCACGCACACACGCATATGTCTTTTCGAACGCCACAGCATCCCATCCCTATACAGCATTGTTATGAAAGCATAGATACACACAAGAGGAGCGATTGTTTACTTCATGTTTTTCTAATCAAGGCCCTCCGATCAGCAGAAGATTCCCCAGAGGAAGCCATTTTTTGGAAGGACTGAAGAAGGAGGCACAAGCCGTCAGAGTCCATTTGGAGTGAAGACTGTGGGAGCTCCATTTAAAGGGAGCCGCAGCACCTCCGTGCCAGCATCACCAGAGGGGTGGGGCGGGGCTTAAGAAAGTGATCACTAACAGGATAACCATAGCAGAACCAGTAACCCAGAAATTTTTGCACATGAACATCATATGTGGATATTACACCCCCAGTTCTGAAGCCTTGATGAACAAGATCTAGGTACTGACTTCACGGACTCTCCCTGTGCCACAGTAACAGTACGGATTCTCCAGATTCTGTGGTAAATTCAGTGACTCGTCCTGTACCACAGTAACAGTACAGATTCCCCGATTCTGTGGTAAATTCAGTGACTTTCCCTGTACCACAGTAACAGTGCTGACTCTCCCAATTCTCTGGCAAATTCACTGGCTCCCCTTGGGCTATAGTAACAGTACTGACTTCCCTGGCATGGAATCACCAGAGTCGTGCGCTGGCACATTAACCCTACCCCTCCCTGCATGAATTTCCGCTACACTTACGAAGGTGCTTTCCACCTAATTTCTCCCAGATCCGAGCTGGATGAGGCAGCTATCACCTGCAGCCATTCTCAGGCAACTCGAAAGGCCAATCACGCCGTACTGCCTCACACCTAACAAAAGTGCTTGAGCAGAATGTTCTTCTGAAATGTAGTGGAGGCTGACTCGGGGGGTGAGGCACTACGTGACTGTGTGGGTTGCCCCACAAACCTCAGAGAGAGTTGAATAGTCACTGGAGACGACTGCAGTACAAGAGCCTCACTCAGAAGCAGCAATGAAACAGCTTCACACCCTCGAGGACACCAAAGCTCACACTTAGGACTTTGTGACCAGCTTGAGACCCAATATGCCATGGCTAATGTCTTAATCCTGTGTAATGACTCACAGGAAAACTTCCCCGACACCTTATAAATGCTGAAGGTTGGCATCTCTCAGACAAACTCCTATTGTCCACTGTTATTTCAACGAAACAAACTCGCCCATTCGATGTCCGCCTCCACCCCCTCGCTGAAACCTTCTACATCTGAAGTACAGATGGTCCACCATTATTATGTGTAATTGGTGGTAATCTCAGGTGATCTTTTATTTCGGTGACACGTCATTTTGTATAATTCCCGGCCGGCCTTTTAAGTCACCTCACTGTGGCAGCGAGCGTCTCCCTGTGCCAGCACTTAATGTTTTGTGCTTCTCTGAGATGCAGAAAATGCGAAGCAGATGTGCAGCACTGTGCGTTTGTAGCGTACTGTACATGCTTCACGCCCCCGTTTTTCAAGGACGCGATTCCAGGCTCGGTGTTGGTCGGGCAGCTGAACTCCAGGTACCACAAGCTGCCAGAACCATAAGACGGATGCCACTGGAAATTCATTACGACACGTAAACTGGGGCCACTTTAGGCACGTAAATCATACCATCGGTGTTTAAGCAGTTAATAATGATCATATCGTTTATTTCCCCTGCTGCTCAGCATGCTTACTCGGTACAAAGGCATGCCTAGTCGACATCAGAGCTGTGGATTTTGTGGGCCGCACCTACCCCCCCCCCCGGCTGTATCGTAATTGCTTTTAGCTGCATGTGTTGTGTATTATCGATAAAACTTTCCTAATAACCCTCCCTTTATTCTGAGGTCTGCGTAACACTAAGACGGGCCGCATTCTCCTGGCGGTTTTTACAACCATTTATTTCCTTCCCAAATGAGGGCAGAAAAGAAAGAAGGCATTTAAAAATCACCAAAGGCACATTTCATTACAGGAGGATTTGTTTGATGAGCGAGAAACGGTGGAGAAACAGATGTGCCTTTTTCAAAGACTGTACAATCATTGGTCTTAAAACAAATCTGTGTCTGTTTTAATCAATGCTGCACGGAGCAAAGCAAAGGCAAGGAACCAGCATGCAAAGCGGGGGGAAGACGAGCCGCATCGGTTGCGAGAAGTTAGCTTAGCAATCTCAGTGAGCTGACATTCAGTCTGCTTCTTCAATGAATCTCAGTCAGGCCATCTTCTCGAACACTTTCAACGAGATTCCACTTCAGTAAACACAGCTGTGCTGCTTCGGGCCAAAGCATGGAGCTCAACATGTCCACTTATCTCCCCAAAATTATTTCCTACGTCACCCGCTTTCCCCGTCGCCTATGAAGAGAGAGCTCCGAGCTAGACGTGAATGGCCTGAAGCTCGCTGAGACACTGGAGTCAATCGGCCGGCCGTGAAGTACTTTGAGTTTACTGGAAGCCCCTCCATAAGAGTTCTGCTCTACGATTATAATTCATCTCGCCATTTGTGTCTGTGTACAAGGCCTCCAGCTTCATGGAAAATATCTGTTTTTTAGAAATGCATTTACTAATGAAAACCTAAGAGATGAAGTCCATTATGAATAGCCAAGTCCAGAGGAAGAGGAGCATGGCGGACCGTAGTCAGGCCAGTTGACTGCCTTGACGAAAGAATCATGGTTAGCCCTCAAAATCAGCGTTTTGGTGGAAATAAATCAGCCGCTAATGGCTGAGCTACAAACAGACAGGTGGATGTTCTCAACAAGCTATGGATCAGAAAGTTTTAAATAGTACACAAAACTGCAACCTAGTAACTAGTATTACAAGTCTATCAGGTGCAGTACAGGATCAGCTTCTGTCATGTAGTGAGGACGATGTTAACGAGTTTCACCAGCACAAGCAGCTGTGAAAAGAAAAGGGCTTTTGTTGATGTGAAGATGGCTGGATTTGTAAAAGCTGCTTCCTGTAGTCCACTTCCTGTCATCCACTGTTTCATACACATGCTCTGCCTGGGAAAGGCTCCAGCCCCCCAAGACCCTCTACTGGATAGGCAGTTGGACAATGCATGGGTGGGTGGACTTCCTGTACTACATGTCCTTCTCTAGTATGTCTTTACCAATAACCTCTAAAATCCAGCCAACAGGTGGCACCTTCGTTGTACCCGTTACAATGACAATAAAGATACTCTCTTCTGATTCTCTTCTCTCTCTCTTCCTTGGGTTGTGCTGTTCCCTTGCTCTACGAGAACATCCTGACTGCCAGTGAAGCAGGGCCCATGCTCTGTGAGGGTCTCATACTCACACCCAGGTGTTTCCACAGGGTTGACCCAGGGACTGACAGGAACCTTCGCATCCCTGAAGACAGATCATCTGGACAGCCAAACCAGATGGAAGAGGCTGGCAAGCCGTGTGATGGCCAATCCTGCAGTCAGACCAGCGTCCTGCAGCTGCTGTTGCCCTTGACAACTGCAGTGAAAACATTGTTGCAACATGCGGAGGGGAGGCATTTCTCTGGTCATTGATTACAAGCCAAGGGTATTCTCACCCTGGTTCGAATACACACTTCCCATTGGCACATATCACCACCTGGTGGCCACAGACTGTCACTTGTGGCTCCTCCAGTCTAACCTGGGACAGTTAAGTCTTGGCGAGGTGCTCGTGCCTTTATTCTCCAAGCTGTCACCCTGCAGTGACACCCAGCCACCTGTGGCCGAAACAGCTCTTACACACGGTAGCCCCTTCATGCAGGGCTACAGTCTTTCACACACACAGGCATCTTTACGCAGGGATGGAGCCTCTGCTCTGCGGGATGTGGGTCTGACCCATGCTGCGGACGCGGGGGACTGACGGGGGTCTCATATCGGGAACAGATGCCTCTCAAGAATAGTAAAGAAAGTGACCTTGGATCCCCTGGCTATCCCAAATGAATTCATCATATTACCCATGGTTATCAAGCGGCCCAGGTCACCCTGGATAAAGGGTTCAACAGCCATTCCATGGTGAGGCAACAGCATTCTGATGTGTTTGTGTACCCTCTGCCTGGACCGAAGCAGTGCATGCAGTGTCCCTCACCGAGTCCCCAGAATATAGTAAGACTATGGTGCAGCAGAACATGAAGAAGGTGTGGACAGCATTGTCATGGGCCCCTCAGCACACTTTGGGAGGTTTCATAGACATGCTGTGATGCATGTGTCTGTATGTCTCAGCCCCCGTTCACTAGTGAGAAGGCAGGTCAGCACAGAGCCCCCGCTCTGTCATCACCTCCACATTCCCAGCCTCACCGACTGTTAACATAATCACACATTCTGGTTCGTTAGCCTGATGGAGGTAAAGACACCACCGGGTGGAGGCTCAGTCCGCGGGGCCCTCTGACGATACCTGGCTCCATCCTCCATGTTCACTGGTGTGGGAAGCACTGGTTCCACCTGTCACTTCAGCTGTCGTTCTGCTTGACGAGGACCGACCGTAGCCGTGGCGTGTTGGCGACGAACGCAAAATCTAGGCCCCTTGGCGACGGAGGCTCCGCGGGATGGCGCAGTAAACGGTGTGGAGAAACGAGGCCATGCCGACCGTGACCGTTCAGCCGGGATGCAGGATACTTAACGGGCTGACTAAAGCGTCCCCCCCCCCCCCCCCCCCCCCCCCCAATTTGCAGAGGGTCCACTATCTTTTGTCTCCCATCTAAGGGGTCCTTGGTCTAAAACAGTTTAAGAACTCCTGTATTATCCTAAATTACACTACATATAAGTGTATGTGTATATAATATGCATTCCTTCACAATAATGTGTCCAGCTGTCAAAAATTTGAATAAATGAGCTGTCATTTATATGAATGAAACAATGAAACTATGTGCAAATCTGAGAATGCATGTACTATTGTTTACCAATACAATGTGTCAGCATACTCTCTGAATATCCAGTCTGAGTTAACAGATGGTCCTTAAGTATACGTAATTTCAGTTTGACTTTTTTTTCTTAATAAGCCAGGATGAAATGACAGCAATAAAGTAATTCGGTGTGACAGCAGAAGGAACGTGACTAGAGGGTGTTGATGTTTGGAGGAATATCAGTGAGGTCATCCTTCACGGAGAGTAAACATAAGCTGACATCCTTGACTTAAAAGCTTTGAATTTTTCATTTCAAGAGCTTACTTCATTTGGTTTTTGCATATGGTTAAACTGCATAAAGAATGCATAAAGAATGTTTTTAGGTGACCTCTAAAATAGCAATTCATTGATTTAATTTATGTGTAAGGGGACCATTATCAATGAATATATTAACTTGTTCCTTTGATGATATTTCCTACAAGCTAAGAAATGCATTCTACATAAGATAGTAAAGTTCCCACTGCTTAGGATTTGTGGGATATATTTCAAGAATAATTATGTAAACAGAATTTGTGTCAAGTGATGTCAGACTGAGGTTGCTCAACGCACTTTTAAGACTCCGCCTAAATCATGGTTTGCAGCTTTGATCAGCACGCCTTGGAATGAAACATTACAAGGACCAGTGGGATTCATTTACAGTCTTAGCCATCGCCACAGCACAACAGGGCAACAGAGACAAGGACGAAGTGGATAGGGGGTGGGGAAGGCGTGTGAGCCTTAGATAAGGTCACCAGTGCATTACAAAATACAAACCAGTGTGAAAACACAAGACGTGAAGTTGTTGGGGGACATTGTGGGTGTGAAAACACAATAAAGTCTGGAACAATGTGTCAGAAGAAGCTAGGCGTGACAACCAATAGGATCGTTCAAGTCAGAGAGAAGGTTATTTTATTTTCTACTTTTGTTCATCGTATTAGCGTGACGGACTGAATGGACTCTCGTATCTTGGAATAAGTAACTGACAGTTCCTACTCCCTTCTGAGATTAAATTTAAGCGCCAGTAGCATCGCTGTTTATTTTCCACATTAAATCTTCAGATTGTCAATGGAAAACTACATTGTTATGCATTTACATTTATATATAAAAAAAGAATAATCAGAATCATCCGTCTGCTGACTATTTGATGTCAGTCAGTAAGGAAATGTGCCTCTGGTCAGTAAAGTTTCAACTTGTCCATTTGCAGAATTTTACAACAAAGAGCTCCTAAGGAAACAGATTATTGAAAAAAAAACAAGCAAAGTGATTGTATATATATATATATATATATATATATATACTATTCATGGGAGGCAACAGAAATTCAGTTAATTAAAAAAATAAAATAAAATGAAATTTTTGGCAGCTGTCTTTCTGCCAGTTTGGTATAAAATATCGTGTTTATCCCTTAGGGACAAGTGACAGCATCTGCCTCTCCATTTCCTAAATTTATTTCATCTCCACACTCAAGTGGCCCATCCATTCTGCAAAAGAGTGGGCAAATAGATGTGTTCGTATAACACGCATCATTAAGAATGCTGTTTGAGCTGCAGTTTGCATTGTTTGCCTGTAATTACACACTAAACATAGACACACATGCTAACATTGCAGCCATTATAGGGTGTGTTCAGCATCTGATCCAGGTGACTCTGATTTAAACATAGTTTTGCGTCATTTGAAGGTTTTATTGTGCTAGAACCAGTGGGGTGTTACACAGCAGATAAAACGTAAAAAATTAAGAACGGTATTGGATTCAGTTGCAAGTGGACAAAGCTCCTGAAGGAAAAACTGCACCCATCCATATCATATGCTGAATTAAGGAATAACAACAACAAAAGCATTATTATTATTATTATTATTATTATTATTTAATATACATGCAATATACTTTAAACCATTATACCATCATTGTACAAAGTTTTGTTTTATATTTAAGTTTTCAGGAGAATTCCAAGACCATTTAATGAAGCTCAACACCAACTCAGTTTCACTTTCTGACTTGTCTTGTATTTTTCTGTCTATATTTATTTACTTGCTTACTTACTTAGCAGGTGCAATGTTGTTGTTGTTGTTTAGTCACGCAGTCGTGTCTGACTCTTCGCGACTCCATGGACCACAGCACGCCAGGCCACCC
>JAACJT020000036.1:682404-693328 GCA_009936485.2 Gymnarchus niloticus
ACGGAGCGCGGTCACAAAGCGCTTTACATAGTCCCGGGCCCACAGTCCCCAGAGAGTAAGCCAAAGGCGACAGTGGCGAGGAGAAACTCCCTCAGGAGGAAGAAACGAAAACTGAAGACAGTTTCTCTGTGATTTTGGTTTGCTTGTTTTGTAAACATACAATACAGTTTCAGTTAGTTATTTTTTCGTGAAGCCTCATTTTTATTTTTATTTCAGTTAACGGAAATGGTTTTCACATTTAGTTTTCGTTATTTCGTTAGTTTTCACGAACGATAAAAACCCTGGTCTGAACCCAGCAGAAGCTCAGTTTTAGAATCCTCCTCTAGCAGATGAGCGAGCAGCACAACACATGACCATGTTTGCCACCAGATTGTGTGCTGGATCTCTGGGACAGTCCCTCAGAGGATCACCTGGGCTTAGGATGGAGTCTGAGGGCATGGGAATGCTGCCGGAGTCCCCCAGCTGGGTCAGCACCATCCCGTCGACGTCTGCAAAAACAGCCCTGAGGCAGCAGAGTCAGTCGGTCAGTCCTTCGTGTCTCGGCTCTGACCAAAATGTCTCATGAGGCTAGACAAAAGCCTACGGAATTCCATACTGAATTGGTCTAATCCTTGAGTAAATTGTCTTTTTTTTTTTTGGGAAAGAATAATAATTAAAATAAAAATGAGAGTCCACATGCTGTTTTTCCCCCAAATGATAGCTTTAAGATTGAAGAATCCACGGTCATACTGACACATACACAAGCCCCAAATGATGTTAACTGAGACCATGAGGAAAGCGGTCATTTCTTCTAATGCGGCCTTAATGTTCCTTACGTATACACACTTCACTAATTCATTCACTCTTTCACCGTTAACAAAGTCATACAGGTTGCTGTAGCAAACTGCAGCCCCTGAAAGCTGGGCCTGGTAAATGCTGTTAGACTGTAAGCCTCTGGAGGAGTTTATGAACTACTTTATCTTCTGGAACATTCCTGTCCCAGTGGTGGGCAGCTGTCTTCTCCATGAGCTGCTGGAAGCTAGTGGTGCTTTTTCCTCTGGGGTTTCGTACTTCAACTCTTTCTTCCTGATCCAGGTTTCAGCACACGGCAGAGTGCAAAGCCAGCGGAGACGAAACAAAACCGGCGGTAATTTTGCAGGAAGGTTACCAGGCGAATCGCTGGCCAGCACAAAAACACGCCAGTGCTGTTCTATGCTGGATGTTCACTCTGATTTCTGGAATTCCAGGCAGAAATTCCACATTCGTTTTCTTTTTGTTTACGAGGGACAGTCCCTCAGTTGGCCCATTCGAAAGCAGAGCACAAACTGTTCCACTGTTTCCTAGAAAACGTTTTCCACTCGTAGACTTATTACACTGTAGTACAGGGCCTGGACTTCATCCTTCAAGAGCAGAGAACAACAGCCTTTTCCAGAACCCGGAGATTTTTATTAATGAGCAGTAATAAACTTTATAAGGCATGCTATTACAGTTTATAATGCCTTTCATAGCTGCTGAGAACAGCAGTAGCAGTCAGCCCTGCCTCTCCGAGGCTTCCTGGAACAATGAGAACAGAAGGAGGGGTGGGCGGAGCTTATCCACCAACTAATGAGAGTGTAAAAGCGTGGCAGGGAAGCTCACGCAGCAGGATCCTGGCTCGTCTGCGTGCCACGGAGCAGCACGTTAGCGTTCACATCAGCGAGCATCTTCTCGCAGTCAGCGATAGCGTTAACTGTGCAGTTGCGCCGAGGCCTGGCATCTGACACAATGACCATGCTGGAGCTCAGCGGCGACCTCCGCTGGAGGAGACACCCAGCTGAAGTACACCCGGGCTGACAGACCTTCGGTACTCAGAGTCCACGGTCACTGTCTCAATGCCATAAGACCGTCCGCGGGGCCTAAGCCGACCCGTGGCCCGTTAACAACAGGCTGCTAGCTGAGACCAAAACCGCGTCCCTGTGGTGCCCATCCGGATCACTGCAGACACTGCGGCCACATGCATTTAAACATACGTGTTTAATTCACAGCCAAAAATGCAGATTCTTTAATGATGCCTTAACGATGACCCAGGAGAAACCAGCAGCCGGACCGAGGAGCTGATCTGACAGCGGCGTGAGGCAGAGTCACTCGGCGGTGCCGGCAGAACCGACCCGGAATGGCCTGGCCGAGGGACGTCCGCATCAAGGCATCACTGGGGATCAGCAGAGAGGAACGCATGGACACACACACCCCCCCATTAGGGGAGGCCACGTCTGTGTCAAAATAGTAAAATAAGTCATTTTACACTGAGAAACGTTATCCTCAAATTAAAAATTTGGATGGGACAAGTGAAGTGTTAAATCTAAAAATACATTTTATGATGAAGCAGCAAAGAGCCTTTTTTAGATGCTCTTGGCGATCCTGTTCACCCACAGCACGGATTTCGAGAGCAAAGGCCCCGCTTGCCACATCACGCTCACCTCATCGCTACATCCCAAAAATATCATGCCGGGTTCTTTCCAAACGTTTGACGCAAACTCTGTGATAAACAGCGCTCACATTCGGGCAAGCTGCAGGATCATCAAACGCCTCCACATGCAGGTTATTAATACCAGACCGCTGGAGCGTGAGGTCAGAGGGATAACTGCTGAGTCAAGGTCTTTCCCACTTACACAACTGGAAATTTCCTGGAGCACATCGATTATGCAGCAGGGCGGGGCTCTGAGACCACTGTGCGGCACAGCCTCGGCCAGCCTTCCGAAGAGTCAATTAACACTTTGACTGCCATAAACAACCATTTTCAGCATAACTGACATTAATTTTGTACCTTCACACACCGTGCATCTGCAGACTGGATTTGTGCAATAAATAAATAAATAAATAAGATGATGAAACCATTCTCCGGTGAAACTGAGGGTACATTATGTGGCTGAAGGCAGAGTATTTATGGGAAAACAGACGTTCCCTTCTCGAATACTTTCCTGCTTAGCAAATGCACTTTGAAAAGCGGGGGCGGACTACCACACCACAACAAAATGATCTCCCTGCCTTATGAATCAGGGAGATGTCAGCTCGTGCAGGCGTGATCTAATTATCCATGCCTCATTCCTGAAGGCGTGTGCTCTGGGAAAGCGGCACAGACCATGCCGCACAGCCCGAGGCGCCCCCTGCGGTCCCCTGCCACTTGACATAGCCGCATGGTGGTTCCACGCAAAGCCCAGGTAGGGTCGATTTTGGGATGGATCCGGCAGACAAAGACTTGGGTGGTGTGATGGGCGGCGAGGTGGGTGCTGAACAGGACAGAGTGAGCAGGCGAGCTGAAAGACCTTGGCCTGAACACATGATGTTCTGAAAGACAACGTTAACTGGCTGCAGGATATGAGAAACCAGGATAGATGGGAGGACCATGCCGCTTTAGGGTGCACGACCAAACCCAGGTGCTCCGTTTGGTTCTAAACGTCTGCGTGTATGTGGTGGAGGGTGGCCATGGTGGTTATGACAGTTTGCCGGAGTCGAGGAACCAAAGAGAATTATTCAGAAAAAAAGTGATGGGGCTGCCAAATGTGTGTGACAGCCCAGGATATGAGAAGGTCCTTTATGAGGTGAGATTCCATTCAGACTCGGATGTTTCCAGAGCTAAAGGTCACTGGGTCTTGACACGGTCAGCAGTATCCCTGAAAGTCCCTTTGAATGTCCTTATTGAAGCTTCCCTGACCGACGTGAACTTTGAAACAGGTGAGGAAAGGAAATTGTGAAGAAACATCCTTTCAAAATGGGACATTATTCCGGAGCAAGGAGACCTGTTTTTCTTTCAATATTCAATATTTTCTTTGCTGGGGGCACATGTATTTACAGGGCAGGAACTCCGGCAAAAATACATCGTCTACGATTACACGTGCCTTCAAACAGCTCTGCGGCTTCGCCGCTTCCAAAGCAAACCAATCCCCGACCCCTAAGTGGGGCTTGCGATAGGGGACGCGAATTGCGGGCAGTTTGGGAACGTGTTGAGCCAGGACGGAGTAAGCAGGCCGTCAGGGGATCAGTGAAGGGCAGAACTTTCCTAGAGGGCATTAGGTCATGAGGAAAGCACCCCTTTGGGGGCGATTTACTGTCAGCCTGCTACTGTCACTGAGGCAGGTGATGCTAAACTCCACCTCAGCGGTGAAGTGCCCGTCCTAAGCCTGCTGCAGTGACCGCGGTCTCTCGCTGATCAGGCCGTCAGACCCGGCGTGCGACGGAGTCTCTGTTTCAAACTGAATCCCCCGACCCGACTCTCCCCTAAAGCATCTTGTAGCTCATCTGTGTTCGCTTTCCTTTATGTCTACCCTAACTTCAGATATCTGAGAAACATATTTCAGAAGCACCACTGGCAGATCAGCGTAGACGCCCTAAGATTTGAAAACGTGAAAACAATGCAAATCATGCCCTGGCCAGACGGTGTGCATGTGAACGCAGCCCCCCTAGGAAATACACATCAGGGATGCCGTCATTACTGGCTGCAGGACAAGCCCAGAACGTCAGTAAAACACAGGGGTAGCTCACCTTTATCCAGAGAGAAGACGATATTGCAGACTCTGCTTGATATCGTCACATTCAGTTGGATCGGGTACAATACGAATATTCAGCATGTTTTACAGGAGCAGTTACTGTTTGGCACCATGAATCTGCACTTTGACCGTGATGACTTGAATTCACCTACACACACACACCCACGCAAGACTGAAGGTGGTTTTGCTGGGAATAATTCTGTCAGCTGCAGATGCCAAACGGGCCACTGAGCAGCCTTGGCTGATGAGCCAGACGGTGTAAGGAGGAGAAGAGAAGCCGCCAAAGCTTGAACGAGACCAGGCCACACAGGCGCTCACAACGGGCCTTGGGTTGGAGCTGATCCGGCCAGGTTTCCGGGGACCAAAACGTCAGTCGGACATCAACACGTTCTCCATTCTCCATCAAGTCATACTTTTAGAAACAGAGCGAAGCATGCATCGCTCAGCCACTGAAGAGGATGAAGGATGAAGACAAAGCCTCTGTGCTTTGAAGACGCCACACGAAATACGTGTACTTTACCAACAGCGAGCCAGCAGAGCTGTGTGTGATCCACCCGCCGAACTAAGAGAAGGCCAGCCAACAAAGGGGCTTACACATGATACTTGACTTTCAGTAAAATATTCGCATTTAAATAATCCACTTCGTTTCACATCGAGTGGCTCGCTGTGGCCTCACACCTCCGTGTCTCCATGTGTGGAGTTTGTACGTTCCGTCCGTGCTCACATGGCTTCCCACAGTAAAGGCATGCAGTCAGGTGACCTGCTGTCTCCTTCACGTGTGTTCTGTGAAGGACAGGAACCCCATCCAGGTGTCACCACCATCTTTCACATGAGGTATCTGTCCTCGGCTTTCAGGTTACTGCCTGACTCCTTTGGTTTGTAACTACAGCTTTAAGTACTAAGATAGAAGAATGCCTCATAATTCATATGGTTTTATGAACCAAGGCAGCTTCCAGTCAGGCATGTGACTATTTATTTTAACAAACGTTCGTGATAATCTCAACTTAAAATGTTTAACAAACACAACACGAAGCACGGTGGAATGACTTTCTGTAGTCAATTAGCTAAAAATACTAATCTGCTTAATTAGAATAAAGATGAATTCCTTCTTGTATAAACGCCCGTGTTACTGTTATACGATCTGAGCATCTTGATTCGCGTAACAGCATGGGGAAAAAACACCTCGGGTGACGTCTGCATTAAAACGTATCTTTTCGTACTTTAAACGCCTTCAGTGTGATTTCAGCCAGGTTCGAGGAGGACCCCCGTCCCCGGTGGTCCCCAGAGTGTCGCCTGAGCCCGGCGTGCGTGTGTGTCGGTGTGACACGGAGACGGGAGCCCGAGGACCCCCGTCCCCGGTGGTCCCCACGAACAAAACAGGCTTGAAGCCACGGAAAAGTGACCGCAGTGATGCGGACACCGAGTGAGGAAACGTGCAGTTAATGAAGGCAGAGCCTCAGACTGGAAGGTGTTTAAGAAGAAGGAGGCCCAGGTCACCATCTGAGCTCACAAAAGTAATAATAATAATTACAAAAGTAACATTAGCCAAATTACAACCCTCTCATGTGTTTGAGCTGAAAAATACATGGATGTTCAAATTATATATTTTAGTTGGAAGAGCGGGGACATTGTAGCTCCAATTACCATGCAAAAGCATATAAATGTGGTATTCCCGTACACACACACACACACATATGGCTCACATTTCGCCTGGGAAAAAATAATAATCAAATCCACCGAGCTGCCCTCACAAAAGGCACATGTAATTACTAATACGCTTTATGTAATTATAATTCCGAGTGGAGGAGGATCTCTCTCTCAACAACAGGACCGCTGGCCTCCGTCACACAACACAGCTTTCATTTCGAGGGACCCCCGCAGCCACACGAATCGGTCTGAAGGTTCAACAGAGGAACACGGGTGACCCCCGCCAAAACTACGGCATAGAGTAATTATGGGCCTGGGATATGATATAAGGCTTAATAAGTAACACGGATAAGATGGATACATTACACAGGTATATTACATTCAGGGCATCAGTAAGGAATTTTCTGTGTGTAAGCTGCTGATTAATATATTATTGTATATACAGTAATATATCTGGCTTTTTATGACTGTTAGTTTTTGTCAAACCTATACTGATATTTCAAAGCGCACATCTACAGCATGATTGGTCATCGGTATTCCCGTCTATTTAAGTTATAATACAGGCTAAAGTTGCGTTTGTAAAATAACCTAAACGTAGTGATGAAACATTTCGAAATGTAAGTAATTATATTTAATTACGAAGTAAAGAGTGATTTTTATGGGCCGACTTTTCCATTTGAAAACCATAATGGAATCCGTGATATCTGCTCTCCTTCAGCCTGAGCCACTGGTTTTTAGACATACGAGTTACTGAAATGGATTTTCAATGCAAAATGCACTAATAAAATACCTTTAATTAGAAATACATATGGCCCAGACGGATAATAAATTATTATATTTAAACAAACAGCCACAAAAGCAGAGCTTTGTTTTTAATGTAAACACAGAAGTGACAGCTTTACGGTCACCTTTGGATTGAAATGTCACTTCAACAGCAGTAATGAGATATTAAGTAAAACGTCGCCAATTGAAATGCCAAGTAAAATTGGACGAGGGTTTAAAGCAAAATACTGGAGAGTCACCACCAGTAACCTGGATTTGAAAAGCAGAACACGGTGAAGGCTTTGCTTAAAAATCCTGCATTTGAAGGAATTTAAATCAGCTTCCAGGGGCCAGCAGAGGTACATTTGTTCGAGTCTCCCTGTTTTTCGGTACCGTGCAGGTGCTCGTAGGTTCGGAGCCCATCTGCAGGATGCCGGGCTGACGGCTGTTCGTGTCCTGTTAACCTGGCGTGACAACACCAAGCCCCAGCTCTCCTTAAGGCGTCGAATGGAAGCGAAATGTGAAACGTTCACATTCCCCTCGCAGAGTCTTTTCTCACGCCAGAAGTGAGCCGAATTTGTCATGCTGTTTTAATCTGACCTTTTTATTCTGCTGGAGCCCCCGAAGAGTCCGGCAAAGACCCCGACCTCACCGCTGCGACCACCGGGATAGAAAACTAACAAACATGGTTTAAGTTGCTTAATGATGTGAAGGCATTATTTTAATGTGACTCTATAATAACGGCACGTGGCTGTAATATTTTGCTGGGACTACAATTAAAAAGCCTTCCACTTATTACTGATTGCAGATTAAAAATACCATAAGGGAACGGAGCGGCCCCACTATGTGATTTTTCCAGATGTGCGCTCCAAATATAAGGCAGCCCCATGCCCATGACTTCGGACACCCCTGCGTGTAACGTGCATTGATAATTTTAGGAGCTCCAGGGACCTTTTCTTCCAGACGTCTTCCTGTGGGATCCGCGGCTGCTCGCCTCACCTTGTGCCGGCTTCTCCAGCTGGGGGTAGCTGTCACACGAGGTCGGGGGTCTCTTGGCGCCGCCGGGGGGCTCGGCGGCCGCGTCCCCGCTTCTCCTGGCGCCGTGTGACTTGCCGGTGAACGCGGAGAAAGCCAAGCCGGGGGCTTCATGCTGGCCGAGCGTCCCGAAGACGGGCGCGCATTTCTGCATGGTATGCATGGTGCCTCCGTGAGATCAGCCCGTCAGCGAGCCGCCGCGGTCCAGATTCTGCCTGCAGCTAAATTTGAGACAAACTGCGGTCAGTGATGAGCGCCTCTGAGTCCCGCCATGTCCGAGGCACACGGGCACAGCAGAAAAGGGTCACCCTGGCTTTGACAGGCAGCGCGGCGACAGCGCGGCGACAGCGCGGCGACAGCACGCCGACCGCCGCTTGATTGACGGGCTCGGATCAGCGGCGAATCTCAGCGTCAATCAGCCACACGGACGCACGCTTACCTTGGGGGAGCAGGGCTGTGGTAAGAGACGGCAAAAGAGCAGAGGAGCAGCTGCGATGAAAGTATTCCTGTTCTAAAGGAGTGTAAATGTTTTGCGTGTTTACCCACAGCATCCTTCCCAGCTTGAACAGTAATCATCCTGACTTTTTGGGAGCATCAATTTGCAACAATCAAAGAACGCGTTTTTTTTTTTTTTTTATTTTATTACTATTATTGACATATTCGTCGACCACTAAGCCCGCAGACGCAGCGAACCCAAACTTCTCTCCACCAATTGCGTTTAGGCACGGACAGAAATGGGCGGCTCCATGTGCCGGTGGGGGGCGGGCTCTGGAGAAGCGCTCGCGGCGGCTCGCGGCGGCTCGCGGCTCCCGCGGGCAGGTGTGCGCTTAAAACCCGGTGCCTTTAAAAACTGCTGGCGTCCCTTATGTACTGAATTTGTTTTCAATTAAAACAATTAAATAGCGTTGCTATTAGAAGACAGACACTAAGCCGAAATTCATTCAACTCATTTTTTCAGCCCAGACCGGAATCGACACATTTCAGCGCAGGCAGACGCGCTTTTACGGTGTCATGCATGTAAAGGTCTATGGGGGTCTATACGGGTTTATAGGGGTCTATACAGGTCTATACGGGTCTATGGGGGTCTATACGGGTCTATGGGGGTTAATAGGGGTCTATACGGGTTTATAGGGGTCTATACGGGTTTATACGGGTCTATACGGGTCTATACGGGTTTATACGGGTCTATACAGGTCTATAGGGGTCTCTACTTCTAAAGGCGCTCAGCTCCAAATTAAGACACACGTTTCTTAAATGTAAGATGCTTTAAAAATGGCATGAAACAGCGTGGCAGAGCAGGGTTGCACACGCAAATCCGACATGAAGACGCGTTTTCATGTTTCGGAAAGCGGCCTCTTTGTTTCTCTGCGGTCGGCCTGATGCGTTGACATGACGAAGTCCATTTCTAGCGGTTTATCCGAGTCGTAAACACAGAAAACGGAACATTACAGCGAAATGTGGCTTTTATGCAAAAAATGCTAAGGGGGGGGACTCGAATGCTCATAATTTATGTGAAACAATATGGATGTGAAAGCGCACTTTATGTGATGAGAAACATGCATGACTACTTTACAATTATAAATACAGAACAGCACTAAGCGTTATTTAAACTGGTTAAAAAATCACTCAGCCCTTTGTAAACGTAGCGACAGCGACCCCTGCTGTACCAAATAATAACCGCACCCCTCGCCTAACGAAGTTTCCAACGTGAGAAAATCCCGAGGAAACAGCTGCTGATAACACGAATGTGACAACAGTCAGCCTTTAATTTTTTCACTCCGAGCCGTAAGGCAAATGGGCTTGCGTTACAATGAATAAAAACTGTACATTAATTTATTCACAAAAATGCATTATGGTCATATTTCGTCCCCCATTAATAGGGAGGACACAGTAACCTTCAGAGATCCACGCCTCTCCTTTGTAATGGCTGATCCTGACAGCAAGTTAAGAGAAACAAACAAACAAACAAAAAAAAAAAACCTAACACATAGAATGCTTACATCAAACCTTAGCCTGGCAAGGGTTTAACCAGCACTTACCTTCCTGGCATCCCAAAGAGACTATTAATCAAGTTTACCACTGAGTCCGTGCAGGGCTGGAGTTTGACTACTCTCAGCCACTCATGCCGATGACCGATTCCTCCCTAACCGCAAAAATCTTGGTAATAACTCACTCGAAAGGTACTAAAGTAGCATTTCTATCCATAAGACTCTGAAGAGATGTTTCTTCATGACTACATAAGAGAATCTCTATTTACAGAGCGGGCAAAGTGAGAGACGAAGCGGAGGCGTGTGAGGGACAATTTAATGGGCAGCTGTGCAGACAGAGGAACGTGAAGTCGGAGTGACCCTGAAAACCCATGAAGATACTACATGCCACATCAGTCCCCACAACCGGGCTTAACTTAATCAATGGCAGTCAAGAGTTCGTACAAAAACAAACAAAAACGTCTTGGTCTTAAGCAGCGCTCAGTTTACTTGCTTAAACAGCCTTTCAGTACATTTGAATTGTTTCACCTCTCAGTGAAATTTCACTAATACAAAAAAAAAAAAAAAAAAGAGACTTTTAAATGAGCATTTCATTCTTAAATCACTCACACCTGAAGTTATTGATATGAAATTCTGAACGGTCACCCAGCAGACACCAACTGCTTGAACACAGAAAACAGCATGTTAAAGTACAGCTGAGGAAGACTCCTGTAGATATGTCAGCGTGATGAAGGAGAGAGCAGACGGTAGTGCAGCGTGAACCTGCCCGCCGCCTCGGTGAGGCGCTGTGGTGACGGGAAAGGAGGGGCCGTTACTCCTTATACTCCATGAAGTGCTGTAGCCTCTTCCGCTGCTCGGCGCTTATCTGGACAGCACTGTGGACAGGACAGAGCGGAGACGGGGGGGGACAGACGGACGAGGACAGAGCGGAGGCGGGGGGGGGGGGGGGGGGCGTGGGGCGAGGAGGGGGGGGGAGCGGTCACCCAACAC
>JAACJT020000036.1:693697-705832 GCA_009936485.2 Gymnarchus niloticus
TTTTTTTTTTTTTTTTTTTAGACCCGGGGGGTGGGTTGTTTGTTTGTGCCCATAAGAAGGATGGAAGGAGGTGGGTGGGGGGGAAGGGAGGGGGGGGGGGAGGGGGGGGGGAGGCTGATGTCAGAGCAGGACGAGGACACTAATCCACTAAACTCAGTTTATGAAGAAAGCTGACTGTTCCATTAGCATTAAGGCAACGTTAATAGGAAAAGCAGCTGAAGAAGCTGGCTGACATACTGTAAATGCTGGCCAAAGGTGACTGTGATCCTGTAGAGCGCCCTCTTCAGGGCGGCCCGCAGGCCAAACCTCAGTGTTTTGAAGGTGGAGTCCTCCAAGCAGGAGTTGGAGTTCACAGGTCTACTGGATGCGTGAGGCAGCTTGAAGTGCCTGTCCACAGCCTGGACAGAGAGAGGGAGAGAATGCACTGGAGGTAAACCTGTGAGGAAGCTAGTTAAGACCGGCTTTATGTGGACATTTAAAATCTTACCTCTTGTAACATTAGCATAGTGCTGAGGATTCTGGGAAGGGTGATTTGTACCACCCCAAACTTGTCTTCTGTGAAGGAGGCTGCTACCAGGTGAGATAATGCTAGAAGAACATGGATGAACAGCACTTAGACCTCGGCAGGATGTCCTCAGCTTGGGGGTCAAGAACACATTAAAATTGACAGGCTAAAACATAACAGCAATAATGAGCACGGCAAGGAAAAAAAAAAAAAAAAGCTTGCATCCAATTTTAATTGGGAGTCAAGTAACATAGTGGCTAAGCGGTTTTTAATTTCTAAACATGCAAAAACAAGTTGGAGACCAGGATAAACATCCATTTAGAACCAAAGCCCCAGCTGGAACGGACTGAGATGATAAAATGTCAAATTGCTTTCAGACCTTCTAATGCCCAGATGTGTACTTGGCTGTCAGCAAACAGGGCTTGACTGGAAGCTTCTGGAAGCTGCAGGGGAAACAGCGAATATCACAGACCATTTATTCCCCAAGCTGAATGCACTGAAGACATTAACCTGATCTGAGGAAACCTGCATGCAACTGGCAGCACAGATCTGAGGACAGAAACGATACCACAGGTCAAAAATTTGTACAACACTTTTTAAAGTCTACCTTTCTTGGTCAGAAAAGTAAAACGTCAACATTTATAGTCTTTTAAAGAGCTCACAGGCTCTTCTGGTAGTGGAATTCCATGGAAACTATCACGAGCTGAGGTTTTACAGCAGAAGTGAACTATACATTCACATGTGGTCAAATAGCGATGGGGGACGTGTCTACAGGACCTTTAGAAACCTTGTGAAAGAGCAAGCCAAACCCAACTTCCTTTACACAAGTTTTCTCCTTGCCTGTGAAACATTCCTGTCGTATTCAGCAGAGCTACATGCTTTGAGGTGGAGAATAAAAATTTAAAAAAAAAAAAAAATCAGGCAAAAATCAAGGGCAGCCCTCCCTCAGCTGGATTTGAACCCAAAGTCACTGTGGTAGTATGAAGAGGATTCACTGGGCTACTCAGAATAGCTGTATAGTTAGTCAGACAGACAGGCATGCCAAATGAGAGAGTCAGTTGAGAAGTCATGTTAATCCTCCACCAACACCATTAGGGGTGGTGAAACGACTCAGGACCACCTAAGGTATGCCCACTGCAGCAGCAACATTGCACACCCCAACAAAGCACAATTACACCACAGCAACAAGGCTCCTGCATCTGGCCTGGATTAGTAATGCCTGCATACTATGTTGCAGCTTCTCTGCCTGCGGGAGGTCAGAGCCACAGGATCAAGCAGACAGAATGAGGTCCCGGCTGCATGCACCCCCCCCCCCCCCATCCCTTCCCCTCCTGCTCTTACCTTGTTGAATAAATACATTATTAGCGTTCTCCTAGCCAAGAAACTTTTCACCTGGATGAAACAATTAGGATAAGCACAAGTTCTCACTTCTCAGAAGAAACACCGTAAAGATGTCCCTGGGGACAGTATTTAATGTTTCAGAACGGCAGCCCTAAACGCATTCGTCGATGCGGACCTGTTCCTGTCGGTTCTGGAACCACTGCGAGAGGAAGCCGGGTTTCTGGGCTGCAGCGGACAGGCTAGGGACGGCAGCAGGGGATTCTGGGAGATGGCTGCCAGGAGACGATTGGAACCGAACACCACCTGTCATCAATACATGACCAGCTCAATATTTTACACTTACAAGGTGTCAGACATACGAGGTTTGTAATCGACACACGGCGAACCCCTGTTAGCATAGAAGCCAAAGACACGACGGGTGCTAACCCACGGGAGGCTTCCTCTTAGTGTGAGGAACATCGAAGCTCAGACTTCAGCGTAATATCTTCTGAGGAATTTTCCACAGAGGAAGTTTCAGCCCAGCTGAATTCAGCCCTTCAGCAGGACTCTGTCTTTGCTTAACAAGCAGCCCCAGAACCTGGGGAGAAATGTGCCACAACGTGCCTGAGAACAAGTGAGGCCCCGTCCTTCCAGGTGTGCTCACCTGTAGAGGAGGAGGTCCACAGCTTGGGGGCCCTCCTCACGACATGGGGGCTCTGCACTGAGCCGTACCAGGGTGACGAGGGCTCGAGGCCTGCTGCCAACTGCTTCGCAGGGCCAGAGAAGGGGCTGTCCAGGTCAGGGGTGAAGGGCATGGTCAGGGAGCTGCTGGTGGTCCTCACCGACGACCGCAGGAACACAGAATCTGGGGACCTGAGTCTCGTGCCGGCCTGCGGCGTCTGGAGAAGCTCTTCCATCCCAGAAGTCCCTGCAAAGTGAAGACTAAATGTGAAGGGGACAAAGAGGAGCAGGTATCAGTAGGCTCCTGCAGGAGACCAGCCTACCAGAGGTCTCTGACGAGCTGGACTTGTGGTCACTGACAGACGATGCAGGTCTGAGCCTCCCATTGGATGACAGTGCTTCCTGGTAGAGGACCAGCCTCTGTGTCAGGTCACCAAGCAGGGACAGGCACTCTGTGCAGATGGCATTCCAGTTGTGAGGATGACCACCTGCAGGCACCACACACCAGCATAAACCAAAGAGAAGACTCTGAAGAAACATCTGATCCGATTCCAACCAAGGCTGAGACTCATACCAGGCTGACTGAGGCTGAACACCTCCTGTCTCCTTGAGGGAGAGTCCTGGGCCGCTGCAGCCAAGTCCTGCATGCCTAGAAACTGGAGTGGAAAAAGTCTCGCTCAAAGGGTCAACAGACGAACCACAATACTGCCACACTGTTTGATGTGGCGGACAGATATAATTAATTATAGGGTTACCTTTAGAATCATCAGCTCTTTCTCATTTATGATCTTGGGGAGACACTGATTGGCATCTTCAGAGAAGGTGGACTGAACCGGGAAGTTGTAGGCCTTTTAGAGAAAGGAGATGGTGCATTTTAACAGGGGCTAATCACAGGACATGGCAGCCAAAACAACACTCCCCAGAATCCCCAGGTGCGCAGAGGCCCTCGGGATGCGTGGCCGCAGACCTCGGTGATGAAGATGCGGAAGAGCAGCACGCTGATGTGCCAAGTGAGGAGCAGGAAGCAACTGCTGAGCCACAGGTGGTAGAGCAGGGGGATGTCCAGGAGTCCCAGGACGGTGTCCAGGGGGCACTGGGAGCTGTGGAGGGACAGTGGCCGTCAGGATGGCTGGTACTCTTACTGGGATCACAGGCACATCAAGGGGCAGACCTGTCCTGCTGAAGACCGAGGGTGGTACAGATCCACGTCCGGGGGATGTGTCCTGCAGGGCAGAAAAACGGACAAGCGTCACGCAGCCACCTCCACCAGAAGAACAGTCATCTTTGAATTTTAATGAAAACCAGCGTCGAGTACAAATGCCGCGTCAGTCAGGAGGCCCGATTCACACGCTCACCCAGAAAGTAATAGAGGATGCAGAAGTTCCTGACTGCGTAGAGAGCACGCAGCGCACTGTACGTCAGCACTGTCAGCAAGGCCATCCTGAACCGTGGGTACTTGTATTGCTGAAAGGGAGCACGGCACACGTTAGCCGGCCACACGGGGACTCGGCTATCACCCGGCCCGGCTTTGAGACTCGATCACGCCGGCGGGGAGCTACGGCACCTGTATGATGGGGAAGGAGATGTAGGTCATGTTCCTGACCAACCCAAGCAGGCTGTAGCTGTAACCCACGAAGGCCCCGGCCAGCAGGAAGAACAGGTGGTGCTCGTTGAGACACGCCGACGGCGAGGCAGCCCTGCGGGGAAGCGTCGGGGAGAGAGCCGATGGATGAGTCACATGACCTGTCACGTGACCTCAGATACACGTCTCCTCACCGACTCCACTCACCTCTCCTCCGAGCTGCACAGAGAGGACAGAGTTCGGTACCTGCCACCCATCATGACTGCCGTACACCAGGCCACCAGCATTCCCATCATGCAGTGTGCCAGCATGTGGACGCCCTGCCTGGGGTGGAGCACCTTTCCCACAAGGGCGATCTTAGTGCAGGGGATGGAGGGCACCACTGAGAAGGAAGGGGGGGGGTCACTTAAACTGGCATCTTCACAGGAAGACACGCCGGCTGTTTTCTCGTGTGCCGGGCAGCTCACCCGTGTAATATTCCAGATGGAAAAGCCCCACAACCAGGATGACTCCACAGAGGAGAAGCAGGGAGAAGATCACGTAGGAGCCGGACAGGATGCCGAGGGACTCTGCACGGTGGCACAACGAGGAGAGCCTGACCACTGACTAGCGGGGGCCACTTCACTGACACACACACCCTGCCCAAAGTGAATCACTGATGTGCCCACCTGAAACCCACTGGATGGGGTGCAAGAGACTGACTCCGCTCATGAGGACGAAGAGCGCCGTGGAGAGGGGCAAGAGCAGCAGGGACCAGGCCACAGCGGCTGCACACCTCCAGTAGATCACCTACAGAGAGGCGCCACAGACACGCAGTGCTGAACAGCCGCCGTGGCGTCGTGGCGTCACGGCGAAGACGGACCGACGGCTGCGGCTCACCTGACGGACGAACCAGTGCGTGGAGCTCGCGGGCGGCATGATGCAGCGAGGCGGCTCCGGCACGCGACTCCCGCGCCGACGGCGGCCGTCAGGACCCCGCGATGTGGTGGGCTGCCCGCCGCGCCGCCTGACTAAAATCACCACGCGCTCACTTCCTGGAGGGAGGGGCCGGGGGAGAGCGAGCACAGCTGCGTCCCGCTAAAGATATTAGCAAAAATTACAATAAACCGCAAACGTGAATGGATTCCATACACACTTCAAGCTTAACGTTCGGCGAGACCGGACGTGGGATGACAGCTGTAATTACAACACCACTTACCCCGGATAATAAGTTAGCTCTTTGAAAGCTACCGCTGATAGCCTCGAGGCTAACTCTTCAGACGCCATTAAGACCCTCAGCCTACCGACACGTTTAACATACATGACTAAAGGCTGAGGAATAATTTACTGTAAGAAGCAATCATAATAGCAAAAATCAGAAGAGAAGAACTTCTTTCTTCTCGAAGCATCATTAGTTATGTAATTAGTGTCATCTAAAGAAAAAGATTATTATTATTAATAATAATAATAATAATAATAATACAACTTGCAGCTTTCATCCCAAGTACAATCCACATTATTACATAAAAGCTTGGATTCTGCTATCAGTTATTTTTCAGTAATTATAAATAAACTTTATTCGTCTTGTATTTACATGATGAAACCAATCATTTTGACCCCAATATAAAATAATTGAAGTAAACCCACAGTCATTCAAACTTCAATCATTTTTCATTTCGTCCTCTTTTATCTTTCAACAGAAAACTAAAGTCGAAGTCATTCGAATTTTATACACTTTGAAATTGAATTTTGCTTTATTTTGTCTTTCAGTACAGGAGCAACCAAACCTGAAGTCGTTAAATCTTCAACACTTTTAAGTTTTATTTTGTCTTTCAATGCAAAACAACTAAAAACAACTAAAACGAAACACACACTACAGGCAGTTATAGCACACAGTTTGCCTCGTGCTGTGCTCAGGGTGTGCTGGCATGTGACAGGAGGAGCAAACAGTTGCCACCTTCCCATCTGTGTTTCGGAAGCGAAGGTAACACCCTTCTCGAGTAGATTATCCAGCCGGGCGTTGGACAGTCACATCAGCAGGTGCACTTTTCCTGACTACCAGGCAGGCCATCGCTGCTCGGATTGGAGCTTGCAATGCAGCGGTATCAGCTCTCCTTTTCATGTGTGGCACGACCGGGGCATGCCCCAGCTGTCTCAGGTAGATCCGGCCACATCTGCCACGGTCTGATAACTTCCAGTCTGGGAAGTTCCCCATCCAGATGACGCAGGCAGCGATGGCCACAACATCCACCACGTTCATACACAGTGCCATCGGCCATCTGTTTATTTTTCTTCTGGTTGTGAACATTTCGACTAGATGATCCAGATTATCCACACCATTTTTGCTAGCATTATAATGTAGTATGAGCTCTGGTTTCTGCTCCTCACCTTCAGCCTTGGTGTCGTGGTGCATGGAGGACAGCACCAGTGCCTCTCTTCCTTTTGCCAGAACTTATGACACTATGGTAATGTGCCCATGAAAACCAAAACATGAACTGCTGAGCTTTTTGTCATTGTTAGCATTCATCTCCTCTGGGATATGTGGCTTGTTTGACTTGATAGTGCCCACATATAAGGGAACGGATGTGAAGAAATTGTCGGCTGTGACATTTCTGCCACTTTTGCACCAAGGCCCCAGAAGTTCTTTGACTACATGGGCCCTTTGATTTACTTCTTGTTGCTGTCCAGGTTGTCTGCCAAGGTATATTTCACCTTTGAGATGTTAGCTGCTCTCTGCATCACAATTCCACCAGATCTTTATCCCCTATTTGTCAGGCTTGGATGGGATGTATTGTCGGAAACTGCACTTGCCTCTGAAGCCAACAAGCTACTCATCTACACACACGTCTGTGCCTAGAATGAAGTACTCTGGGAGCTGGGCTACAAACATTGTCCATATATCTCAGAACTTGCAAGCTTGTCTTTTGCTACTCGCTCTCCCCCTGTTGCTTTGTTGTGAAAACTCGTGTATCTCAATATTTGTTGGAATCCCCTTCTGGACATAGTTACAGTGAACACAGGTTTCCACTCAGTCTCTGGCCAAAAGGAATCTACTGACTCACACTTAGCTTTAGACACCCCCCCCCCCCCCAAGATCAAAAGGCCAATGACATGCTTTCCATTTATCAGTAATGTTGGTGGGATGACTCTCATTCCATTCCCTGATTCTGTGTTCAGCTTCTCTGTCAGTTTCACGCACTATAACATCAATCATCTCTGGGGTCAGAAACATTAAAAGATTCTTCCACTTTAGTCCATTCTGCTGCCTTTGTTAAACCTGGTCGACTTCTAATGATGTTAGCTGCATGTCCTTCCCCTAGCGGTGTAGGATTTTTTTCCCAAACTGTCCCGTTTTTTCCAGGATATGGTCTGTCATTACCATTCTCTCCTGTACCAACTGCTTTATTTTGCCCATGTGCATTGCTTAGAGCTCTACCCCTACTCTTACCCCCACCCCTGGTTCTGGTCCTTCCCCTTTCTTGTCTCCTGTTAACCAGTAGCGGCTCAGTGGCATTGTGAAGTGCTGAGGATCCTGTGGAGTCAGGGTCAGCCTCGGTGGCCACCGCAGTGCCTGGGTGAGGCTTCAAGTACATTTTCAGTATCACTGCATTTAGAAGCCTCTGAAACATGACCCTCATAATCAGTCCCTGAATCATCGCTCTCCTCATTTAGAATTCGTCTCAAAGCTTCAGCAACACCAGATCTGGCCAGTCTTAATCTGCTTGCCATTTTTGCCTAAAAAACAAATGCTGGTCTTATCAAAAACTACATTATATGGTTACAGTCTAGATTTATTAGAGCCAAACACATCCTGGAGCTCTGAGAAACTTCCTCCTCCTTCTTGTCCTGCCCCTCTGCAGCCTCAAAAATTGTTATGGTTGTGTTTTTTCCCGCCCTCACACCCTGCCTTGAATCGAAACGAGCGCCACGCACGCTTTCCAGAGACGGAGGCTGTAAAACGCCATATGACGCCGGTAGACGTGATTCTCTAATTTGTTTTGGCACAAGAATTACGTATCATACAGGATAAGTAAGACTGGAGAAGTGCGGAAACGTTCGTTTACCGTAAAATCAGAGTTAAACTGTAGCTGCTCACGTTTTATAATAACGTTCAGGTTCATCATTATAACAAGTCGGGTTTGGGCAGATGTTCACATTCCGAAGGCACAGCTGACCAAGAACATCATTAGCTACACAAAATATTACGAAGCTCTTAACGTGCTAAATAATGTCGTCTTCACTACTCAGGGTTGACAGTTCGGAGGGCTGACTGTTAATCTGACGTGAAGGTTAACGGTCTTCAGTTCCGCACGCTTGACTTTTCACTCGTGTGGATGTCCGAATCTTTTCGGCGTCGTTCTGTATGGAGGAGTTCAGCCGTCTTCGTCTTCTCCGGCTCCCATCCAGACGGTCTGGGGAGCTTGTCGGTCTGCGCGGCCTTGTGAGACACGGATCTCGGCGCGGCCCGCAGAGAGATGGCCGGCAGGAAGAGGGCTTCCCTCTGCGCCTTCTTGTCCTGCCAGAGCTTCAGCAACCGCCGCTGGTTGTTGGTCATGTCCTTCAGGTTCTGCTGGAGCGCCTGCAGCTCTTCCTCCAGGATGGTTTTGGAGGTGACTGTGTTGGCCAGCTGAGACCTCAGCTCGTTGACGGCCAGGGTCAGTTTCCCGTTTCTGTCCTTTAAGGAGCCGCACTGGCGCTCCTTCTCATGAAGTTCATATATGATGTCCCTGGTGGTTTTACCCTGGAACTTGGGGCTGGACTCCAGCCCAAGGTCGGCTCGCAGGCCTTTCACCGCCTTCCGCAGCGCCCTGTTCGCCACACATAACTTCTTCATCTTGCGCTTCAGCTCCTCGGCTCCATGTGCTCTGGACTCGTGTTGCCGCAGCTTCTCTCTCAGGATATTCTCCTTCTGTATGGCATCGTCCCTCTCCTTCTTGCATTTCTCTAGAAGCTTCAAGATCTCGCACTTGGAGAGCTTCTCCACGTTAACGGCCGCCATCGAGAGTCACCAATAAATTCAATATTCTAACGCACGCCTGACAGCAAATGCAAATAAATCCACTTTAGGCTCGCGGTCAGAGTGGAGCTTCATAATTCTGCTCTTCCTGAAAAGTCAACAGGCAAATCCAGAAGTGCACTTACTAAGCCGAAGTTTAAATGTCCATTAAAGGCAGTGCAGGTGACTTTTATAAGAAGGATGTTTGGCACTGACGGTGATGCTTATCTGCTTGACAAAGATCACCCGTGTAACTTAAAGCTTTGGCTAGAATGACCATTAATTAGGGAAAACCAAATCACTGACACCGTTTCAGGTGACGCTTTGTCTTTTTAGCCAATTCATTTATATTTCAATATTGTTCACACACTGTAAACACTGGATGGCACATCTGACTTTCCTTAAATGCATTGAAACTGGCAGCACAATCAGTTTTCCGGCCGTCGGCTGGCTACATATAAAACTTTCCATCGGATAAGATCAGACGGGAGCAGCAATGCTGATACCGTAGACGTGCTGTGTGATCTAGGTATGAAAGGCCAGATTGATCTAATTAACTGAATACTTCAAAATAGTAAAAGAACCGTGTCTGGGCACGCGGCTCTTCTGGTTACCATTCAGTTACGTGAATTCATATTGATTACATTCTCTCCATTGAATACTTAATCTTTCAGACGGTTTAAACCAGGTGTACTGGTTTACGGTACCACTGTCCACTGCTGACAAAAGGCTGCTTTCACAAAGGGAGTCACCGTTAACCAGATCGATGATAAACACGGCTTTATATGTAAATCCCTTAAAATTCAGAACTTAAAGGCCGAAAGAAAACATAACTGGATATTTTTATTAATACAAATGTGATAACAGTCCATCGATGAAATAAAACGTGGTCTGCCTGGTCCGTAATATTACTCCGCAGCCCTGCAGTATGCCGCCACCGTGACACGAAGCTTGCTTCTTGCTGAAGATACCCTACCAGTTAACTTTTGTCTGTTACAAAAATCACTTGCAATCAGACGGTCGGTGTAACAGAGTCACACTAAATTTGGCCTTGCTATAAAAAGGAGCCCGCTAAGATTTTCCACTAGTAAACGAGGATCAATAATGGAGTGACATTACCGACAGCAAAGACACCTGCCTGCTTACTGGCCCCTCAGAAACAAACTTACAAGTACAGCATTAGTATTTTACATCAAAACTTTGAGAGTAGGAAATACACCTAAAGTTCTACGAAGGACATTCACAGGGGAACCCAGCCAAATAGTGACATTTAAAAGTAGCCTTTTGGGCAAGCTTTCAAAGCACATTTACTCGCCGCATAGAATTTAAAATTTACGACTTTATGAATTTTCTGCACATAAATATGCAAACTGTACAGGATTGAGTTTGATTATATTTTAAGCTGCCCACTCAGTACCAGCAGACACAGCGGTCTCACACCCGCTGTGCTGGGGGTTAGCATGGATGTGAACAGCACCCCTTTCCTGAAGCACCTGCTTCAAGGTGAGCTGAGTAGGTCTCGCTGCGTCCAGGCCGGCTTCTGTGCTGCAGCTTCATTCTGAATTTAAGAAAAGAGCAACACTTGGCTAGAGAGGCCATGCACGGGAAGGCAGAATGACGCTTCAGATTACGTATTTGGTTACACAGTCAGATTAAATACCGCACACAGATAGCACATAAAATCCTGTCTTCAGCTTGTCAGTCATTTCTACGTTTCCAGTATGTTACAGCTGCAATGTATCCTGGTCTGACACAGTGGTGAAATGTAGCATTGAATTAGCAAATGGACGAGCTGAAGGCAAACGCAGTCATATAGAATGGTCAAATAACACAGACGAAGGAACCGGGAAGAGGAGTAGGACTCTGTTTCTAGGGAGGATCTTTCAGATTTACTCCGTGAAAATTCACCTCAAGGAGCTGAGCAGTTTCAATGTGCCTTCACAGTTCCCGATGTCTCGTTGCCCGTCGAGGAGACTGCAAGATTGGCAGGATCTGTGACCTCTTGTACATCGAAGAAATATTCCTGTGTAAATCCAAACAATTCAGCTCAGCATTGTTAAGAGTTACGAGCTCCTCCGAAATTACTATCACTGCTGTCTATAAAGGGATGGATGTTTTTTCTAGCATTCAACCAGAAAGCGTGACTCTCTGCATTTCCAAGTAAAAAAACGATAACGACTAATAGAAAACACATCAAGAAACATGAGCTCTACACATACAGCAGAGATCGAATTGAAGACGTTAGGCATAATCACAGTCTGTCCAAAATTGCCTAAAACAAGCAAACACTCAATGCCAAGTGGATCCACAGGTCAGTCCCCACACATCATCCTCAGTCACCGTACTGAACTCTTCAGGAAACTGACTCTCACTTCAAGGCACCTCGTGTTTGGCTTTGGCAAAGTAACAAAAGGTGACATCATTTACTGATATCTACTATTCATATGTTTACCTTACAGCCTACTGCAAGCAGTACATGAAGAGCTATGATGGCAGCGATGGTGGCCACAGCAATCCTGTGGTGGTCGTCTCGGACCGCAGGCCAAAAGGTCAGCACCAGAACAGAACCCGAGAGACACATGGCGAGCAGGATGGAGAGCCACCTTACAGCCTCGCTGGGAATGATCCACAGGACCTGAAATCCGAGGAACATGACTGCAGCTTTACTCTACCGCACGCCTAGATTTTTTTGTCAAAAACAAAATTGTACATTACTGCAGCTCAGCGACTCAGACTGATTTAGATTTTAAAATACTGCACTGTAAATTCCGTGGTCAAAACAAACACCACAGTAAAACTTTTCACCTATTTCTACAACTAACAGACTACTGAGATTCCATCTGTACAGCAGATCTCACGGGTAACTGACTGAACACGGCATGGCCTTACTGCAGCAGGGATGAATATGAAGAGGGAGTAGCCGTAAACACAGACGATTTCCAGAAAGGAGTAGGACATGATAGTCATGACTTTGCTGTTCCGCCACAGGAGAAACCCCCAGAGAGCAAGTGGAACAAGCCAGGCATAGCTGTAGATGGCTGTGGCCGCGAGGGTCACTAGAAAAGGTGGTGG
>JAACJT020000036.1:705932-723300 GCA_009936485.2 Gymnarchus niloticus
GGGGGGGGGGGGGGGGGGGGGGGGGGCTGACGTTAGTACACGTGAACCAGTGGTGGCAGGATGGCTCGCATGATGTCCGGTACACTTCTGCATTACGGCGACGTTAAAGACAGCCACGCTCCATGTACAGCTGACCTTTACTGAATTCTGGTACATAATGATGGGAAGGCTTCCCGAGGCAGAGCAGGAAGCTGGAGATGTTTCCACTGATGGCAATGGTGAACACCAGGGTGGCACAGATCCAAAAGGGACCTCAAAGGACAAAACAAAGAAGCTTTATCCTGCCTGGCCTAGAAACACCGTATGACAAAGTACAGAAATAATCTTACCATAAAGATCGGGGTTGTTGCGAACATAGAGTCTAACAAAGTTTTTCCCAGGCCACGGTAGAATTGATCCTTTAATTCTATCCAGCACCTAGGAACAAATGACAGTTAGCTGGCATGTACCATGGGTAGTTTCATCATTTATACGTGATTTCCTTGTGAGATAAAAAACCATAGCTGTAAGACAAAGTACCTGATAAGTCTCTACATCAAAAAACATCTGGTAGTACTCAAAAGTCCAGAAGGGGGCACTTTTCTTCTGACCTGCAAGGAGCTACAAACAAAGATTTTTTTTTTTTGCAGCAAAGACAAGATGTTCAAAATGATGTGAACACGGGTTGTGTCTAGAATGAATTTGCTATTGTTTTAACCTCCGTTTTGTCGGAGTCGTTGTCCCCGATGAGGTCGTGGTCGTCCTCCCTCTCCCGGGCTGCTCTCCTCGGTTTCTGGGGTCTGCTGCCTGGATCCTCCATACTTATAACTGTGGTCTCTCTGTTTACAGCCAGCAAGCTCTCGGCGTCATCGAATTCTAGCGTTGAAAATTTATGCCATTAGTGAATGAAACTCGAAGGAGGCCGTGTTGGGGAAAGGGCAGCGGTGGATATCCCTCCATGGATTCTTAAAAAGGGACGCGGCTGGACACTCACCCTGAAATCGCAGGTCATCAGCCGCAGCCATCAGATGATCGGCTTTGGAAGGCAGAACAGCCACGTTGGAATGGAGCTTCAGGGGAAGATGAAAGCCCAGTGTTCATGTGCTCTTTGGAGATCTCTCTCATATTCATGTTAATTACATGCCTCTTCCAATGGACAAGTGGTCTAATGCACAATTTTACTTATTTTTCAGTTTCTCTTCTAAATGAAGTCCTGTCCGTATGTATAAACTGGCAAAGCATGCAGCACTGGCCTTAGGCCACATATCAATAATAATGTGATTAATCATTAATACAACAGTCACGGTGCTTAAATCTGCAGAGTAACACAAACGAACCCCAGCAGGGTTTATTTAACCACTTTCATGTCTCACACAGCAGCCGTTTATCATTCTCTTAAACTGCCACCAGCCTGCCATCCAGTAAACGGTTTTATTAATAATAATAATAATAATAATAATAATAATAATATTACCGTCAGTCGATCTTTAAAACTTTAAGTCGCAGCTCAACCAAAAAGCCCGGCGTACAATTCATCAGCGCTCAGAATCCGAGGATAACTCGCGTTATTCTTGCTAGGTGCGCGGTTTCATGGTTATCAACGCAGAGAAAGGCCATTAACATGAAAGCAAATTCCCAATATTTCGTTACAACGCATCTACAGTAGTTACATTGACGCAACTAAAGTAAACATCAATACTTCCGGGAACACACATCACTTCCGGTCACGTGTCACGCCTCGCCCTATGGCCGGTGACGGCTTCTTGTAATAGCTTGAAGCATTTCCGGAAACACACATCACTTCCGGCCACGTGTGACGTTTCGCCTTTTGGCCGCTGACGGGTCCCTGTAAGGACTGAAGCGTTTCTAGCGGAGAAGTTACAGTCTCTCACTCGGCACACGATACTCCTCTATTCCTAAAAACCCGGATCAGGTAACACCTGTGCTGCACGCCATTAGCTCCTTGTCATGGATTTCAGGTCTTCGGCCCAGCATCTCCGACTGAGAGATGCAGTCTTTGTAGGACACCACGTAGATGTGTATTAAAACTGCCTCACATGCATACAGCGTATCAAAAATGCTGCAAAATGAGTGGCCTGACTTTAATGGAGTGCATCTACTCAGGTGAGAAATGAGCTGTTAAATCACCTAAACGTCAGCAGCAGGGGCCGTGGCCTTTGAAATGAAGCTTCTCACACAACCTCTCCTCGCTGGAGTAGCTGTGGAGTTACTAACAGATGTCTATAATGTATAGTAACACGATGCTCTCTAAAGCGAGGCCTTTGCGACATGAATTCAAATGCTTAAGTAACTTCAAAGTCACGTATTCATAACACGGCGAGTGTAGGAAAGACATGCAGTTGGGCTAAGTGGCATCTCTAAATGTATGTATGTATGAACATAGGCAGGCTGCAGTGAGCTGGCAGGCTTAAATCACGTCATTTAGAGCCTCGTCGCGCTCCAGATGGAGTGAGTAACATGCTTAACGTTCCGGCTCCTCCTGAGGAGTCCACGTGCTTCCGCAACGCCTGACGGCCAGCCCTGACTGCAAGACAATTAAGATCAAATTACACAGGAATTGCTTTCTTAGCTACAGGCATTTTCATACAAATAAAAGTTTGCTAGCGTGCGTTAAGCAGCTGATTCATTCACCTTCAAACGCTGGATTATGATTGGATTTTCCCGCTGTTTGCCATAAACGTAGAAGCCAACACTGCTTCGCATTCAAGAAAAACTCTCCACTGTCATAAAGAGTCATCTATAGCCCCCCGTGTCTGTCTGTTTCTCCGGAGCCCACTCGGTTAAATTGGAAATTAAATTGTTTATTAATAATAAATATGCGGAACTGGATGTTGGTCGTCCTTGTTGCACACCGGACGCTTTTCCAAGTCGGACCTCAGTAAGGGCCGCTCCCCCTGGGTTTTGGTGTGAATATTGGGGGGTTTTCCCCCCCCTTTTTCACCCTCAGTAAATAAATAACCACGCAAATGCGAGGCTTTAAAGTAAGTTTCAGTTGCCTCCGAGGGGCTGAGGGCACCTTACCGTAGCGTACCCCAATGGCCGGCCCCGTCTTCATCCGGGAGAAGGGGCGGCTCCGCCGTCTGAGTGAGCGGCCGCCATGCGGGCTAGCGAAGCCCCCCGGTCTCCCCCACGGGCGGCTCGCTGTCCCCCAGAGTCAGGGCCACTTCGTGGTCACGCACACGGAGGCCGGCGGCCTTCGCTACTCGGCCAGGCCCCTCTTCAGGGTGGCCCTGCTCTTCGTGGCCCGCAATGTGCAGCACCTCGACTCGCTGGCTGGGTTCCCCGAGCAGGTCGGCGAGCTGCTCTTCACGGCCGCGGTGGAGGAGCGGCGGCTCGCCCCCGGGGCCCTGCGCCTGTTCAGCCGGGCCTACGGAGGCCTGCTGCTCAGCTCGCTGTGTCTGAGGAGCAGGCGAGTGCGCGGCCTTCTCTGGACAAGCTGTAGATGGTGACCTGTGTGCCGACCGAGCCGTTTCATCACCTCTTTATCTTTTTAAAAAAGGTACCTCCTCCTGTCAGAAAGGCTAGATGAGATCAAAATCTTTAAGGATCTTCAGAGTCTGGACCTTTATGGCTGTAAACTGGGGGACGGCCATGAGATTCTGCCACACTTGGCTTCAGAGGCTTTGTCCAGGTAAGGGAAGATAACTACACACCTCGTATAAACGAATGAATTTCCATACCGTAGGCAGAGGAGCCCAGTGATTCCTGGGTGCTGGAGCAGAATCCCCAAACGTTAATCAGGCAAGTCTCTCCTGTAGCCTCACCTGGCTGTCTCTGGGAGATAACTTTCTCACTGATGATGGCGTTAGGAAGCTGACCGCACCTGTTAGGGTGATGAAGAGGGGACTGAAGTGCCTGAAGCTGTTGGATTTGTCCTGTAAGAGCTTCCTTCTTGATCGCAATGTGTTCCTTGCGAGTGTCATATATTAAAATGAAGCTTTTATTGCCTTGACTATGTTACTCATAAGGAAAAACACTGACACAGAAATGATCTTGTCTCCCGCAGACAACCCTATCAGTGAGCAAGCAGTACGATATCTGTCCTGTTTCCCGAGTCTACAAGGGCTGGACATATCAGGAACCAAAGTGCAGGTGACAGGGTGACGGCTTTGACGATATCGCATTCAAAGTTTTACTCTGATGTCCAAAGTCCCAGGGTGAGAACAGTTGATTTGCCTTTTCAGATCAGTGTACGTGTGCAGCAGCTCCTCTGTGACACCATGGGACTTGTCCTCTCTGAGGTCCCACTGAAGGACTTGTGTCATTCACACTGTAAAACTCAGGGCTGGGCGGAGCAGGTACTGAAGAAGCCATTCCACTCTATAACATTTGAGTCTGTTGGCCTTTCTAGAAATATCTCTGCATTAAAGTAATAAGCAGCACGTACCAGGTGTGAAATGTAAGGAAATGAGAATTACTGCATCTTAATTTGAGTCAAAGACTTAAGCACGTCTACATGCAGTAGTGCTGTGGAACATGATGAGGTTTAACTGTTGGTCTCGATACTGTCAGCTGGTTAAGCAGTGGGAGGTCAGCATGTCTGAAGCTTCGAACCTGAGACCATCCCTGCAAGGAGAAGCCGTGGCTCGCTTTTGTGAGTTCAGCATTGCTCCTGCATGCATGGAAATTTAACATAAGCATACTTCAAACCTGCATTTTTCAAGCATGCCGCCATCTGCGTCCTGTCATTTCTGCCAGATGGAAGAAAGAAGTTTCACCACAAAGCACGTGAAGGAACCTCTTTAGAGGAGGAGAGGGATAATAAAGTCAGGATTCACCTCTATAAAGCCGCCCCCAGCCGCAGAAAGATGCAGCAGACATCAAACCCAGAAGATCAGGGAGCTCCTTTGTCACAGAGTAAGAGGAAGAGAGAAGGTGGTCATCCAGGCCTCCCTGGCAAGCGGCCGGCGGCCCGTCTGTCCGAGGAGGACTGGGAGTTGCTGAATAGCTACTAAGAAGCATCACCTACTGGCTGAAACACTGGGCTATGAACGCTCCATAGTAATGGCAGGAAGGCGGGGACAACGTGTTTTTGGCCGCTGATTGGCTTTCTTCTCAGCTTTCTGTTCACAGTATTTAGTGAATTGGGAGTAATAATGCTGTCATTCAGCAAAAATGTATTTTTTTTTAATGTATTTCTTATTAAATCTTGTCATGAATGTAAACACACTTCCTACTTTATCCTCTAAGTTGAATACCCACATTTCTTCGGTTCCACTGATGCCCTCCTTTCAAATAGGAATTTCTCAGTTACCATAAAACCAAAGCAGAGGCCGAGACGACCCCGTTTTCACAGGAGTCGGAGTTTGCCGCTGTGGTTCACGCCGTACACTCTGGGCCATTCTGCCATCCTGCTCCAGGCCGCTGTGGAGGGTACAGGAAGCCTGAGCGGTTTGGTGGTGGTGTATGATGCCCAGGAGCTTTGCTGAGAAGTCCAGTACAGTTTGTGTGGAGGCAGCAAGGCCAATCCCTGAATCGGAGTGGCCAGCAGAATGTAGGGCTGAAGCCCAGCAGCCACACAAATGAGAGACAGTGCTATGAATAGGTAGGTCATGATCAGTTATAAAAGACAAGTGTGAAATCCATCAGCTGTACATTTCAGTAAAATAACTAACATTAGAGCTGTACAGACAGGTGCTGTCAAGATCAGGTTCCATGGGCGGGGGGGGGGGGGGCTGTCTAACTGCCTTCCTGCTCAAAGACCTGGATGAAGAGGAATAACAAAACACATTACCCTTCAGACAGCAAGGCTGGTCTTAGAACAGCACACGTCTAATCAGCTGACGAGTCGGGGGATGTTTTTAAATCACAGTTGTCCCTTTCCATCGCTCTCCTCCACTCACACAAACTGAAAGTTACTACAATGTGTAATTAACTCTGTGTTGCCTGGTTACCACACAAAGTTTGGTTCAGACAAACTCAACCCCGAACAGTGAAATAAAAACTGCACTCAGCCATCCCGAAGGCTCCAAGAGGAACACCAGCTTGGATGCTTATTGAAAAACAGAAACTTCATGAAATCCCGAAGTGGCATATTAGAGAAACAAGACAAATAGCTTTTAATCCTTTTTAATCAACAGAAACACAAAAGGAACGAAACTGCTATTTTGCCTAAACTCATGACCACGTACCTTAGATTCACCATTAGTTAAAGACACATCCATGGTTAGCTTTTGTGTTTACCAGGTTCACACATTTCCTTTCCTACTCCAAGTTCCCATCTTGGCCGCTTGCAGAGAAAAGGAATTAAGGAGAGCAAGAAAATAGTCCACAACATGAAGCTTCAGCATGAACATGACACCGATGCGACAGGTCCAAAATCCATACTTTGATGTTTCACAGCTGTACACACAGCCCACATCTCCTCAAATTTCCAAACACAGAAAAAAAGTAAACTGATGCTTGACACCAATACGTACCCAAGATCCAAAAAGACACGGCGTCAAAGAGGACACGCTGCGGTGTCATTTTGGTAGTACGGTGTAATAAGAGTGCAAATTTACAAACAACAAGTAGTTATTTACCCCTCTGCCTTATTAAGGGTCTCTAGGAGAAAACGAGAAGGTTCAGAAAAGTCATAAAAACAAAGCCCAGAAAGTCCATATCACAAAGGCAATCAATCCTGGCTGACTAAGACTAGAGTAAGACACAGAACACGAGGCCCCCCTCCTAAATGTTGGATTGATTCAAGTTGACTTTAGGTGGCAGTGGTCCGGCCTCCTCCTCCGCTGATGAGCTGATGATGACGAGGGAGGATGGGGGGTATGGGGTCAGCTTCTGCTTCAATGCATATTCCATGTCTCCATATATGCTCAGCTTCTGCAGTTCCAAAAACACCATTCAAGCCTTTACATTCTGCATCCAAAAGGTCCTCATAAAGCCTCCAAAGTCCATTACAGTCTAAAGTGTGTGTGTGTGTGGGAGGGGTGAACACAAACCAAACAGGCACCGTGGAGTGTAATGGATGAAGGAGGTGCTCACCTCTGCTGGGACATACTGGTCCATGGCTGTCGCCACGGTAGCACAGCAGATCCAAATCAAGACCAAGACCGAGAGGACAAGCGTGGTGGTCAGGATCCAGCCTGGAAGCCAGGGGTTCCTGAGAAGAAGCCAAACTGAGAACCCTAACAATGGCATGCACCGAGGTTTGGGCCTAAAAGCTCCATGATCACAGTACACATCCAGCAGCAGAGCACTGTTAGGGACCAGAGCCAAAGCATGCTCAACTAAATAAAGGTTCTTATTTATATGGCAGAAAAATGCACAACCTGGATTTAACATCAGTACAGAGAAGAGACTAGTTTTTCAACCAATCAGAGCATGGTAAGACAAACTGACATCAATATTAGTTAACCCTCCAAATCCCCCCTGAGAGCTGAAGATGTAGACATTACAACTAAACGTCCTTGAATGAGTGCTTTAACTCCAGGAATGAAGCCACAATGTACCACAATGTTGACAAATTCCATGCAGGTAACTGAATAGTACCGGGCCTTAAGCAAACAACTTTACGATGATGTACCTGGATACCTACAGGGCTTCAGGGCCCTGTTTTAGAAAAACAACGTCTCCAAACAAATGTCATGCAGAGCTTCTGCAAACCAACCTCGAGAGACAGCCGAACAGGTTGTAGTCATCATCAGCACCATCTCTGTCTGTAAGCATGTCCCTGTCACGCTCCTGGACGAAAATGCGCTGGTAATCCTTGTAGACAGGTTTGGCTATGGTGTCAGTGAAAGTCAGTAAAGACAAGAGCAAACCCAGGAGGCAAAAATGCTGCAAGGACATCGAAAAGCAAGATACGTACATGGAAGAAGCACCTGCTCGTCACCATCCTCCCTCTGCAGCTCAAACTGAGGGATAAACTGCACCTGGGGCTCAGTCTGAGTTTGAGAAAGGAGACGCGTCTTCAGCATCGCTGATACGTTACACGCCTACTCGTCATTCGCATACCAGCAGCGCCCCTTAGAAACACGCCGTCTCGATGTAAAAACACTCGCACCATCACCAAGCTCACTAAGGAAGTGATGATTTATAAGGGCCGTTGAGTGGCTCAGACAAACCACACACACACACACACGAAGGATCCCGGTGGTCAAGCTGCGGAAACTGGGAGTCACCTGAAAAATCACCACTTTGCCATCATCTGCTTGCAGGTAGAAAGTCCAGGAAGAGGAGATGAAGCTGTGGGCTGAGCTCACGACGTCATTCCAGAAGCCACGCACCAGCGTCAGAGGGTACAGCAGATGAATCCTGGGCATCATGGCTAGCAGCTGCATGGACCATGAAGGCATCAGGTGCCTTTAAAGCTCATGTGATCTCGAACAGCACATTACAACGTAAGAGCGGCCCCATTACAAATCACAGGGCTTAACTCCAGCAGGCTGCCATTAAGCACCGGTGACCCACCTGCTCCTGCCTCTGCTGGGCAAACGGCAGCTGGTTCTGACAGCCCAGGCTGCAGGCGTACTGCTCAATGGACTGGCTGTAGGCCTCACGGCAGGCTGCACAGGGACCAGGAGAGGGTGTTGGCTACTGTGCTTTAGGTCCCCCAGCCATTAATTACCGTCACCTTATGATAGACAAACGTAAACCCTGACGGCCCAGACGAGCAGCGTGGAGGCCGGCGGCACCTGCATCGCACTCGGATTTGGTCTGGTTGAAATCCTCGCCATCGCCGACAAACTGGCAGATGGAGAAGAGGCGGCAGCCCCGCTGGCAGGCGTACAGCTCCTCCTCCTGCACGACACAGAGCACGGCTCAGCCCGGAGAGCCGCCATCCCTCAGCGGCGGCCTGCTGGGCGCCCGGGGCCCCACATACTGACCCGAGGGTAGGTGTGCAGGCTGTAGGTCAGCCGGCACGTCTTATGGCAGGAGGCCGTGTTTCCCAAGACTCCGTCGAACACGTCTGCGGACGCCCCGGCGCAAAGCAAAACACAGCAGAGAGTCGCCAAAGCGCCGACGAACCTCGGCGCCTCCATGACCGTCGCCGAGCGTCAAAACAAACCCTCCGGATGCTGGCGCTCGCTCTTCTTCCGCCTCCCCCCCCCCCCCCCCCCCCCCCCCCCCCCCCCCCCCCGACGCGTCACGTCGGCACGTCTCGCGAGATCACGCCCAACGCGAGACCGCCGCTCGGATCCCTGAAGTCAGGTAACGCAGCAGTTTCGCGAACTTGTCTGCGCTTTGGCTAGATTCCCTTCGTCAGATGTTGCGACGTCGTATCGCAGCTTAGACGTAAGCTGGTGCTTTCGAGCGGGCCTGTTGTGAAACGGCGTAGAGTCAAAATGGCGGACATTCGTGGGAGACCCAATGACGAGGCCTGGAGCCAAAATGGCGGACATTCGTGGGCGACCCAATGACGAGGCCTAGAGCCAAAATGGCGGACATTCGTGGGCGACCCAATGACGAGGCCTAGAGCCAAAATGGCTCCTTTTCTCTGTACCGCTGTATGATGCTGTCTTTTCCGCATTCTTTCAACCGATGGCTTTCGCAGCCAGCAGTTCAGTACTAACTATAATTTACTAATGCCCGAGTCCTTCACTGTGTATATTCCACAAGGCTGCAGATGGTAACGTGACTGAGAGTAATGGACAAGTTTGTAGTGAAGCTACCCAAAGGGGAGGTGAAAAACGAAAGTAAGCCTGGAGGCAAAATATACAGACAAGTTACAATCGAATCCTTACGAGTAAGTTGCTATTTATATGATTTTTATTATGAGGGGTCCAGACACAAAGTGCTGGAACCCTATTGTATCACAGTTATCAGTGAGATGACGGTGCAGTAGCTCAGATAAAAAAAATGGGTAATGTTTTACTATTTAGAGGGTGGTGGTCATAGAGGACATCGAGAGGTTTAAGTCAATGCTGGAACTGCCTGGACAGACAAAAGAAAACATGATGACGACTCTGAGGGAACTTGCCAAAAAGAACCCGTCAAAAGAGGTACTGAAATCCACTAAAATAGGTAAGACTTCCCATGTGTGGTGTCTGTGACTGAAATGAGTTGGTCACCCTCCAATCCCAAGGAGCCTGCCCTGAGTTCATACATACCTTAATTTCCCTCAGTACGAATACGTATCTGATACAATATGCACAGTATGAACATGACGAGGAAGTGACTATACGTGGTGTGCAGGTCACACGGTGAATAAAACGCGCAAGCACCCGGACCCCGACGTGAGGGCGCTGGCTGGGGAGGTGTACACCCAGTGGAGGACCTTCGTCGAGGAGACCACCCACAGACCATCCATCGAAGTGCGAAGTGACAAGCAAACGGAAGGACTGAGGCAAAATGCCAGGAAACTGCTGGCAGAAGCCATGGGATTAGAGGTAACCCCCCTCCACACTTCTAATGGTAGAAGATACCTATAAGGAGTCTAAGTTATTGCGATGTACGTGCATTCATCTTGTACAGTTTATTCAAGGTTTGCACCAAAATTATTGGGATAAATGAGGTTTTTGTTTGATTGCCGCTCAAGAAACTTTGCCATTATCGTGATGAACTTATTTGAGCTCATCTTTCAGAGAGATCATGTTCTCATCGAGAACATTGAGAGAGAGGTCTTCTACCAATGCTCTCGCCTCATCAGTGGCTCCTACAGACGCACGGTCCGGGCCCTGGTCTTCTCACTGAAGCACAGACCCGAAGCCTGTGTGCAGGTGAAAGATAGTAAGATGTCAGTCAACGAGATGGTCACCAGACACAAGAAGTGAGTTGAGGAGCTCAACGCCAGATTGTCCTGCGGAAATCTCTGGCAGCTGTTTTACCCCTTATTGTTTTTAAAGTGTCAGTTATTGTGATTTTGTTTTGCTGTATTTATTATTTTCATTAGATTTTCTCACATGAAGCTTGTTTTTTATCAAGGCAGATAATGAAGATGCTGGATGGTGTTATTCTTGAAAAAGATATGCGAGTAATGGGAAAATGTCCAGCTTTTAATAAAGATTTCAAAGTGAATGGTAGGAATACTGATCAAGACCCTGCATTCATGCTGCATCCGTGTCGTGGCTCCGTTCTCAGTGGCTGCTGGTTCAGTGTTCAGTATTCACACACAAGCACTAATTGTCAACAAAAACCACAGATGATGACAGTAGCTTTCTGAGTTTGAATTTATAAATCTGTATGGCATCCAATCAAGGTTCAGGAAAAGCTTATTCACATACCTGACTCAGTACGTCAGGAAAAAAAAAAACAAACATTATTAGTGGGCTACTATAAAAACAAAAATAACTTCTGATCAACGCAGCGGCCCTTGTATCCTAGGGGGCGCTACAGCAGCATTAACCACACGACGGCTATCACCATGAGGATGACGGCCAGCACGCAGATGCTGATGAAGACAATGTCACTGGTGTCGTGTGACTGTGCGTTGTCGGTCTGGGTCTCGCCGCTTTGGGCCGCCTCAGCACGCCTGGCCAGCTCGTTGAGCTGCTCCCGCTCCTCCGAGGACACGATGCTGGCCGAGGCCACCTTCCTCATGGCATCGCACTGTAGCTCGTACTCCTGTACATTCTCCTGCTTGCCGTCAGACAGATCGATGTACAGGCTGTTCACCAGCACCGTGATGTTCCTGCGCTTCTGCAAAGCAGGCACACCATCCATTGAGGTCTTCTCAGGACACTCCTGGATGGTTAGGCACTGGTGTGTGCTTTCATCCATTCACTAGCTTTGAGGAAATTTTCATAGGACATTACAACCATACAGATTAACGGGTTGTAGTGAATTCATCCAAAGCTTGATACCCATTTACCTGGTTAGCAGTACCACAGTTAACAAAGCGAGCCAAGATCTTGTACTCAGAGGCTGTCATGTGGGCAGCACAGGAGGGATTTCCTAGGTAGATGCTCTCACGCTCCAGTGGTGGGAGAGCTTGCCTGGAGATCTGGATCTGAAACTCCGTCCTGGTACAGCTGACATTGACAGGTACCACTGGGTGCCAGAGAAAGCCACGCAGGACTGTCAGCAGGGTGGGCTTTTGGTGGGTTAAGATGAGACGGGCGTGGGTACACAAGTCAAACACACATTAATGTAACATACAAGACTGAGGCCTTCATCTGTGTCCTAGTTTGCCACAAAGGAGCCCTTGTGAACCATTTAGTAGGGTTAACGTCTACAACGTCGTATAAATGAGTTTGAGATTATTGAATGAATACAGAGCCTCTGCTGAGTATCTGTGAGAAATTAAAGGGAGTCAACGGTAAATACCAATAATGAAACTGCAACGAGTGATGTGTTTATTTTGTTCTAAGCGTGCAAATAAACGCCTGATTGAACAAATTAATTACTGGTGAGCGCTGGGTCACTGTCCGTGTGACAAATACCCTCACTGTCGGTGTGAAGCTGCTCACCCCCTGTATATGAGGCGGAAAAGCCTTTGTAAGCAGCATCACGGTCGCTGGTGAGGACCACCAGCAGCTTGTTTCCTGTGGACAGCACAGACGGCGATTTCTCAGAGCCGCACCAGCGGCCCAGCAGGCGATCAGTCTCGCTGCTCCCATCATGCACTGCCACCGAATCATAGTCACACTCATCCGTCAGGCTGTTCCTGTCTTCCAGATCCATGCTGGTGAAGTAAAGTTTGACCCGGTACCCAGCTGCCAGGGAGATGGTCCAGTGGCACTTGATGTTGTTGGGGTAGATGCTGGGATAGTGAGGACTGGTGAAGTTTCCTCGAATTGTCGTCAGGACCTGCTGACATTCTCCTGGATGGATGAATACAACAATGGATAGTAAAGGTGAAAACATCTGGAAGGGCTTGAGCACTAAGGAAGAGCTCAAAAAGGACCAAGGGTGTCTGCCCTGGCGGAGGCAGAAAATTCAAGAAGCCAGTTAAAAGTCAGAGGTCACATGGTTACATTAACATGGAGGTCTGCACATTCTCTGGGGCTTCCTGAGCTCTGGTTCAGGGAGACACAGATTTGTTAGATCGGTCAAAAGAGTAAAAAATGAACTAGTGAAAAAAAATCCTGGTTCCTATTTGTGCCAGTGTGTGGTCTTCCTCTTCCTCACCTGAGTAGTAGTAGGCCTTGAACCCTCTTCCCCCAATGTTGTAATCAGACTTGAAGACCACCAACAGCTGATTGGAGGTAGTGATAACCTCTGGAGGGCGGGTGTTCCCACAGTAGTTCCCCAGGTGCCTGTGGGTGACAGTGGGCCCATCAAAGAGGGCCACAGAGTCAAAGTTGCATCCTTGGTTGTTCTCCAGTTGGAAGTCCAGGAAGACCAGAGTGACCACAGTGCGGTTGGACACGTGTATCGTCCAGGAACAGTCTGCATTGTTGCTGTACTCCAGGGGGTAGCCTGGACTGGATATGGTGCCTGACAGACCAGTCAGAACCCCACCACACGTGTCTGGGGGGACATGAAGACCATACGCAGCAGCTCAGAAATCAGCAGCAGATTCATAAGGAGATACTGGATCATCATTATTCACCATTATATCTATAGAACAACATACGTTCACAGAAACACGAGGACACGTCCACCCCCACACTGCAGTAACGCACGCAGCATGGTGCCTGAAGGTGGCGTTTTGTTAACCTAAACCACCTCTAATCCAGGTCACACCTTGTGTTACACGCTGCGATGGCTGGAAGTGATTTTAAGACCCTCATTGAAAACAGATTGACAGTAACGTGTGGGACTTTGCAACCCTGGCCAATGCTCTTGGTACTTGACCCCCCCCAACCCCCACCACTACCTTTCCTGTACCCAACAGAAAATCCCTTGTGTGCTACGTGGCGGTCGGAATGGAAGATGATGGACATGACGTTCCAGGAGGACGTGAAGTGGGGGGGTGAGAGGTCACCGCAGAACGTGCCCAGCAGGTTGCCCTCATCCTCGGACACCCCGTTGTAGATCTTGATGTAGTCGTAGGCACAGTCTGCATGGTACTCCAGCTCGAAGTGGTGGAAGGTGAGGACCACCGAGGATCCCTCACCCACCACGATGAGCCAGGAGCACGCTGTGTTGTACGGGTACGGGCCGGGGAAGTTGGGACTGCTCACATTCCCGGTGTGTGCTGACAGGATGCCCCCGCATTTAACCCCTGCAGAGGTAAGGAACAAAGATGCTATGACTCAGGAAATGGCTCTGCTTCCACTTCAGAGTACAGGAACCCTGGAAGCTTCTGCATTATAGAGATAAGTGATGACAATATGAATATGAATTTTTCAATTTACCTCAGCAGGGCAGCTGTCTCACTCCAAGACTTGTCTCATGATTGTGAGATTTATGAAAACAATTCTACATTTTCAAGCTCAACATGACATATACAGTTTAGCAACCCAACAACCTCTGAAGCAGAGGCTTTAAGTAACTTTTTAATATTAAAATTGATTTCTGGGAACTTGCTTTTTGATGAGCTGAGATACTGTGGTTTTTCAATACTTTGAAAGAAGACAATCGCATTGACATCATGGCTCAGGTCCATTTAATCTCGCAGCTCGCCTGGCTGGTCATGGTCGCAGTTTACAAAGCTGCTGGAAATATAACTCCATGCCGGTCCTCCATCCAGTGGGTCAACGCAGAAACACAGCACACCATCAATCTTGTTTGATCAAGATGGAATGGCCTCACATCACCCCTGCATTAGCCATCAAAAGGCTTGAGTAGTATGATGCATTTAATCAAGTCCTTGTTTTTGAAAGCAAAGTCATTTCCTCTTTTTGGGTCAGGAACAGGAAATGTAATTTTATGGGACAAATCAGGAACACCGTAAACAAGCAAATAACCGCAACTGAATTCAATTCAGAATTTTCCATTTTTATGATAGAAAATCATGTACCCTGATACATTACATTAACGAGGGTCGATGAAGAAACAAACACACGCTATTAACTCAGGTCAATACAAAAGTATGAAGCCAACCATCCTTAGCAGATACTTTAGCAAGAAACCAATATAAATAGCACCCTTACCTTTTTTGGAAGCTACTCTGCCAAAAATCCCGAGCAGAGAAAGGAGAGTGACTCTTAAAAGCATGATGGCTGTCTCTGCTGCTACAGGACCAGCAGGTGGCACTGGCATGGGGGGGGGGGGTATTTGATAGTATATTTAATAATTGATTCCTGGGCTGAACGAGGAACACAATTAGCTGCCTCCTCGACCACTGCTAAAAGTTTCATGACCACCAGAGAATACTGAATACTCGTATATTTCAGTAGAGCTGAGTTGGCTTGTCAGGGCGCTACTGGAGAAGAACGCATCAATGTTTAGCTGTGACTCTGAGGGGAGATGACACAGTCCACACCAGGTCCTGAGACCTAGGGGGGGCGGCTGAGGAAGGGGCAGACTGGGCAGAGGTGCGATCAGGAGGGTCGGGAAAACACAACATCCACTGATGGGGGCCTGATGATGACGGAGAGAGCGGCCAGAAGGCTCTGCCCCCTGGCTCTGTAGAGCCGTGAGAAGTGGCACCTTAGACAGGGTGGCCAGCAACAAATGGCAGCATGTGAATTCTGAGCACTGACTGAAACAGAACTTTATGTAACGCTGGTGTGTTAACTGAACAAATGCATTCAAAATGTCACTAAGTGCATCTTTAACAGCTGAATTGAGCAAATGTGGTGTATGATCACTGCTGCTTATTACTGCCTTGTTTTTTCCCAGCATGCTTCAGGCTGATACACACGCCCACACTCTCTGCCTTTTACCCGATTCCTAGACCAGGTGTGTCTGACTTCATGATGTCTGGATGAAGTAGACTAACTCAAGCAGTACAGTCAGAGAGTCCTGACCAGTACATCAGTTCATGCTTACATACCTGTGGTCCGTTCCACTGAGAATAGTGCCAAAAACTAGCCAGAGTAAAACAGATGGATTTTTTAAAAAATCAGATAATAAAGAAATAATCAAGGTAACAGCCTTACTGTAAGCGGGGGGATTGGGACAAGGAAACCACCAACGGTGTAGCGGTGACCAGCTGCGTTCGGCTGGGTCGTCCCACCTCTAAAGCAACGTTAGCAAGCTTGAACCATCAGCTAAGTGGACCAGGCTGGGCACAGCAGTATGTGGATATGTGGGCAATGGCTCAGTCTTAGACTGATGTAAATCAAGATACCTTATTAAAAGCAGACCTGTAACAGGAAACTATACATTTTAAAAATACTTTGTTGCACTGTACTTTACATGTACCATTAATTATTATATTGTCTTTAAAGGTGTCAAAAACAGGCTCTGAAAAGAAAGAACTCCAGTCCTGTTTGTCAAGAGAACAAACGCTAAACACCATATAAAAATGTGTAGCCTTTTAATATTTATACTTAACATTTTATTTGATTACTTACAGTATGGCAGTGGTGTAAACTCAGTTAACTCTGAGTAGTAGGAGTGATATTTTAACTGCACAGAATTTTGCCCCAAGTTTAATTCTTTTTATGGTTGTTTGGTGCACCTAAGTGACTGTAACCTTGACTCGGGCCTCCTGACCTCCACGGCCGTTTGTCATCAGCCCCTGTCCTCGTGCACTGGAGCCACCTGTAAACCTTTCAGTTGGCCGTTTCAGACCGTCTCCCCCAAAAGGGTCAATTCCCACATGGAGCAATAAAATAGAAGATGCCCAGATCAGGAGTATAGTCATGTAGCAACGGAAAGAAGGAAAACTCACTAGACTGTCAGAATGAAGAAAACCAGCACCTTCAAATGATTCATATACAAAAGCCTACAGACTTCACATGGACGTAATAGGCGACATGAGATGACGGGCATGCTGTTATATTAATAAACAAAATGTAAAAAAAAAAAAACAAAGCAAGTGATTTCTATTCCGTTTCTCAAAATTACTATTTGAAGTAATTTTACGAGGTCTCGTGTTCGCAGCTCGACAGCGCCCCCAGGTGGTGATTTATTTTTTAAAGTATTTTTTGTAGTTATCTTTAAGATAAGATTAACTGTTTATCCCAGACGGAGAAATCTGGTTTTCGCAGCGGCATGACAGTTATCAGTAGAATATATGATAGAGGAAATAAAGGAATTTAAGGTGCCATGACGATAGAAAAAAAAAACTACATACTTTTAAAGTAAAAAAACATGTACATGAAGACATTATGGCTTCAGTGACCTTTCATCAAGTACGCGCGTTCAAACTCGTGCTTTTTGAGCAATAACTTTACACGTACTAATTCACAAAGGACGAATCAGTAACGGGGACTACAGTACCCAGACTGCACCGGGCTTCAGGCGACAGACTACAGTACCCAGACTGCACCGGGCTTCAGGCGACGGACTATAGTACCCAGACTGCACCGGGCTCCAGGCGACGGACTACAGTACCCAGACTGCACCGGGCTGCGGGGGGGGACGGACTGCATTACCCACACTGCACCAGACTACAGGCGACGGACTACAGTACCCAGACTGCACCGGGTTT
>JAACJT020000036.1:730500-744088 GCA_009936485.2 Gymnarchus niloticus
TATGTAAAGCGCTTTGTGACCGCGCTCCGTGTTAAAAGCGCTATATAAATAAAATTGAATTGAAAAAATTGAATTGACCGAGAACAGCGGACATGGAGACAGAACCAAGGCGGGGCAGCACCATCCCCAGGCTGTTTATTTACCCCAGTGGGCTGGTTACATCCAACAGTGGAGAAACTGTATGGCTGACTGGCTGAAAATCCAAAAAAAACCAATCCATTTTCATATAGCACCTCTCCTAAGAAGATAACCCCAAAGCTCACGACAAGGAATCGGAAAACAGCGCCACCTTCCTGACATACACAAACTGCATGGTGTTACTGTTTTACCTTTCTTTAAGAAGATAAGAAAGTAAGGTGTCCTCAGGGACAGCATCCTGTCTCTGGTGATGCCAGGTGAATTGGGTAAGAGAGAAAACAAAAAGACAGATGGACAGATGGGTGGACGGACAGACGGACTGATGGACTGACCCCAGCAGTTGGTGATGTCAGATAGGCACAGACCAGGCTTCTTGGTTTGTTTTTTCTGCATTCTCTGTGACATAAAAGCCAGACACTAAAATGTAAAAATCCCGCCAAGTGGTAAGACCAGTCCGTTAAAAACAGACTTCTTATTCAGCTCCGTCATGAAAAGGTATGGGTTTTCACAGCTAAAAGTCCTTTGTGAGTCACGCTCTGATTTTAAGAAGTATGACGACATCATGAATGGCTGATCCCCCATACCTCTGGTTTCCCAACAACGAAAGCATGTAGAGAAACCTATGATCCGCATGTCGCATGCAGCCCTATGTGGAGAGGTCTGGTCATGCTGTTGAGAAACCTGCAATCCGCATGTCGCATGCAGCCCTATGCGGAGAGGTCTGGTCACGCTATTGAGAAACCTGCAATCTGCATTTCGCATGCAGCCCTATGTGGAGAAGTCTGGTCATGCTGTTGAGAAACCTGCAATCCGCACGTCACATGCAGCCCTATGTGGAGAGGTCTGGTCACGCTATTGAGAAACCTGCAATACGCATGTCGCATGCAGCCCTATGTGGAGAGGTCTGGTCACGCTATTGAGAAACCTGCGATCCGCATGTCGCATGCAGCCCTATGTGGAGAGGTCTGGTCACGCTATTGAGAAACCTGCTATCCGCATGTCGCATGCAGCCCTATGTGGAGAGGTCTGGTCACGTCGTCTCTGCCTGTGCCCCCCAGTTCGGCACGATCAGCTGTCTCTGAACTCCGACATTCCTTTCTGAGATGAGCTATTTTAAGGGGCTGACTACCATTTCAGGTCTATGGGCCGCCTGGCTTTGTGCTGGAGGACAAAGCCCTGTGTCGTCTCACTGTTTTTTTCTCATCTTTGCTTCCAAAACACAGAAAAAAACGTTCTATCAGCAGGCAGCTAAATGGGGAATTACAAATCCAGGCCATCTCAGACATGCACAGGTAAGCCCCAGTCCGTTTATCTCAATCTGTGTGTATAGAAGGATCCAGAACGAGGCACCTGCTGAATGAAACGAGAGCCGTGCTTGACTGATGTAAACAGAAGGCTAGTCCTGGCAGGCATCGTGCTTCTGTGAGTTAACACTTTTTCTGTGTCCATCATGAATGGACTACAAAAATGCACAGGTGCACGTAAGAGAGGTTGTCTGAATGTAAAAAGAACATTAAGTTGCACATTCAAAGACCAAGCGTCATTCTTTAATACATTTCTGGACCGCATCGCCGTTCCCTGTATCATTTCATCGCATCAGTCTAGTCAGCACACTTAAACGTCAGGAAGGCCATTGTGTGTGTTCAAGAGATCCCAGCGAAGCGGCACGGTTACGGGGCCACCTCAGTCATCTGGTGACGCTCTCTGCTCTTCTGAAGATGAATGGAAGAAGAAAGTCAGCGAGTCATACGCTGTGATAATCGAGAAACTGGAGGATGACCTTCGCATCAAGGAGAACGAGCTGATCGAGTTGAAGCACGTCTTCAGGTATGAGGACGCGCTAAACTGCCGCTGCATTCCATCAGTCCAGACATTTCCTTTCAGATACCTCAAAATGACCATCGTCTTTACCTGTAAGAACTTGAGTTCTGTCACGTCATTTTAAGAATTAAAATAACTCCTTAATCACTGCATTGTTGTCATACTACATGTATGTTGGTTATTGAGTATTTTCAGTGCTTTTGTATTTAAAATTTAAAGTTTAGAAAGAATTTTAAGTTTTGCAAAGGAAGTTCAGTTTCTTGCTCTTCCATCATTTGTGAAGCATGGCCCAGGCCTTCTACATCACGGTCTTCTCTGGGTCTCCTTCACATCGTAGCTCTGATGAGGCTTTCAGTAAGGTGAACCTGAGTTACCGTACAGAAGGTGGACTGTCTCTTCTCCATCTCTGCTGCATATGTGGAGGTACACCGACTTCACTCAGCACGTTGGCAAAGTTCTGTAACCTTCTCAGAGAAACATCCACCAGGACCTATGAATGTAAATATGGTTGATATCGTAGCATCTTGACAAAGCAATGATGAATCCAGATTCGCCCAAATGGGCAGGGTCAGTCTAACCTACTTAGCTGTGTTTGTAGATTGTGAGGACTAAAGAAAGCTGTTTGTTAGCCACACTCTGGCCATTCCCATAAGTTTAACAGTCACGTGATGTGCAGGGAACAAGTCCCACATCCGGACTCTCATGCTGAAAGGCCTGCGTCCCTCTCGCCTGACACGAAACGGCTTCACCGCTCTGCACCTGGGGGTGTACAAGGTGAGCGGGAGGCAGAGCACAGAGTTAGCAATGCTGACCCCTATACTGGATACCTAATGTGCCTGGGGGAGTATTCAGAGACATATGGATGGAGATTCCCGGAGTTACATTTCTAAACTGCATTTCCATAAGCAGCCTTAAGGGCGGTGGTATTGAAAACCCAGGCGTGTTTTTTGCCTTAGCCGCAGCTAATGTCCTTAAAGCAGGAAAGAGCAGAGAAGGATCTGTGTGGACCTGTTTAGGGATAGGGTGCTATGGTGACAGCCTGTGTCATGCTGCAGGACAATGCAGAGCTGGTGACCAGCCTGCTGCATGGGGGGGCTGACATCCAGCAGGTGGGCTACGGCGCACTCACTGCCCTGCACATTGCCACGATTGCGGGCCACCATGAAGTAGGTACTCCTAGAATAAAGAGATCATGCCTCAGCGTACTGGTGCACCACAAATATCTGCTTAATAAAAACCTGATATAATTAAGAAAGGACTAAGAATGTCATCTGTGTCATTTGCTTTCCATTAAGGAATATAATGAATAGGTAAATTGGACAAAAAATCTTTTATCAAGCCATCTGTTTCCCATCCTGCTTTGCGTTTAAGGCTGTGGACATCCTTCTCCAGCATGGAGCCTATGTCAATGTCCAGGATGCTGTTTTCTTCACACCCCTGCACATTGCAGCCTACTATGGCCATGAACAGGTGAGCATGAGTGACGGGCATCCATTCCTTTGAGGTCCAATCCCTAGGAAGTGTCCTATGCTTAAACATTGGTGACAACCCTCTTTGCCAGGTGACCCGGCTGCTACTAAAGTTTGGGGCAGATGTGAATGTCAGCGGGGAGGTAGGGGACAGACCTTTGCACCTAGCAGCTGCCAAGGGCTTCCTGGGTACTATCAAGCTCTTGATGGAGGGAAGTACCCGGGCTGATGGTAAGACCCATTCCCCTCAAGAAGACAAGGAGAGGGACCAGGGAGGAGGAGAAAGGTTATTCCTCACAGAAGAGAAGACCGCCCAGTCTGTAGGGTGGTGAAGTAAATCTCCTCTGTAGAGCAGGTGTGGCTGACTAATGGAGAAGTAGGAGGTCAGGACAACAGACATCTACTGAATACATCGTGTAGAGCTGACCAGTAACAAAAGAGTCACTCTCCTTGCTTAATAATAACAACTCATTTTTCTCTTGGTCTTTTGTTGCATTCTTGTACCTTCAGTTGGTGAAACAGAAACTCTAATATTTGCAGGTCCCCCGATGACCTGCTCTTGTGGTCTTCAGCATATCCATGTTAAACACTCTGCTTTGCTTATTGAGCGGCTATGATAAACCGAACTGCCCCACAGAAGTCCGTAACCAGTGCGTGCGTCATGAATGTGAAAGTCAGCATGCAGGAAGGTACTACAACATATTTGACCCAGGGGGCATCAGCTTGGCTCCCACTCTAGGGTCTGGCCACATGTCGACCCTCACTGTCGGGTCACCCAAACTCTAGAGTCTCAGTTCAAATGTCATTTAGTTTGGTTTATTTTCGGAATGGGATGAAGTCCATAACAACAGAAGGAAAAACCTCCCAACAACATTATCTAACAAAATGGAAACATGAACTGTGCAGCAAGTTTCAAAGGTGATCAGCTGCCACACACTGAAGGTACCTGCTCAGGCCAAGGTTGCCCCCTTTGACACTCTCACTATGGGTTGGTAAGCATCTTCACGGCCTGGGAAGCAAAACTGATGCCCCCTACTGAATGTGAAAGGAGTGCTGCCTAATGTACAGTGCACCAATCTGTCCTGACAGTGAACGCCCAGGACAACGAGGACCATGTTCCCCTGCATTTCTGCGCACGCTTTGGGCACCATGAGGTGGTTCGCTATCTGCTGCAGGGGAACTTTGAGGTGCAGCCGCACTCAGTCAACATTTATGGTGACACGCCGCTCCACTTGTGAGTGCATCTTGCTAGAGAAACAGCCTGATAGACAGGCTAGATAGTCAATCGTGATAGGTCAGACGGTCATTCATGATTGGTCAAGTGGTTGTTCATGATAGGTCAGATGGTCCTTGGTGATTGGTCAGGTGGTCGTTCATGATAGGTCAGATGGTCATTCATGATTGGTCAGACGGTCATTCATGATTGGTCAAGTGGTTGTTCATGATAGGTCAGATGGTCCTTGGTGATTGGTCAGGTGGTCGTTCATGATAGGTCAGATGGTCATTCATGATTGGTCAGACGGTCATTCATGATTGGTCAGGTGGTCGTTCATGACAGGTCAGACGGTCATTCGTGATTAGTCAGGTGGTCGTTCATGACAGGTCAGACGGTCATTCATGATTGGTCAGGTGGTCGTTCATGATTGGTCAGGTGGTCATTGGCGATTGGTCAGGTCATCATTTGTGATAGGTCAAATGGTCATTTGTGATTGGTCAAGCGGTCATTTGTGATTGGTCAGGTCATCATTTGTGATTGGTCAGGTGGTCATTCATGATAAGTCAGATGTTCATTTGTGATTGGACAAGTGGTCATTCATGATAAGTCAGAAGGTCATTCGTGATTGGTCAGATGGTCATTTGCTATAGGTCATAGCTCTCATTCTCTTCTTCACTTTACATCATTACCTACAAATCTGTCATTTTTTCCAAGACATACTTCACATTTCTGGCAATATCCCAGGGAGAATGGCCTCAAACCCTCCAACGTCCCCCTCTTCCCACTAGCTGTCATTTCCCCCTTGTGCCAGTGTCATATGGTCTTTGACTTTCTATCCCCAGGGCCTGCTACAATGGAAAGCTTGACACAGTGAAGGAGATCATTCAGTTGTCTGGCACTGAGAGCTTGTCCAAGGAAAACATTTTCAGCGAGACAGCTTTTCACAGGTATCTCTGTGAGCCACCCAACATGGCCATCACATTTCCGCTCCCTCCCTCCATCTTAAAGTCAGTTTTGGGATTAACCTGTTAAAATACTTAATACCTGAGTTTAGTGGTTTTCTTCTCTCTTGAATCAGTGCCTGCACCTATGGAAAATGCCTGGAAACAGTTAAGTTCCTGCTCAACCAAAATGCAATAAGCATCAATCACCAGGGCAGAGATGGGCATACAGGTAATGGAAGACCAACGCTGTTCCATGGAGTGCTGCGTATACTTTCACATAGGCACCAAGAACCCAGCCTCCACACGAGGGCAAACCCTTGGCCACCTGAGGAACCAGCTTAACTGTTGTACATTCACTCTGGTACAGGGCTGCACAGTGCCTGTTTCCATGGACACATACGGCTTGTCCAGTTTCTGCTGGACAACGGCGCTGACATGAACCTGGTGGCTTGTGATCCGAGTCGGTCTAGTGGGGAGAAGGATGAGCAGACATGCTTGATGTGGGCCTATGAGAAAGGTGGGTCAGGCTCAGACATCTGGGCAAGCAGCAGGCTTGATTTCTTGGCCTAAATCTTGGTCCTGAAGACCAGAGACAAAATCTCTATTTTCCTAAAACCATGACAGCTTGATACCATTTAATATTGATTCTTTTTTTTTGAGCTGTGTTTGTCTGTGTGGATGAGTAAGACCACTGCTTAACCATGATTACTTCATAAAGGATCACGCCTATAAGCCAATGACATTGGTGAGCAGAGACGGTTGGTGACACCTCGACTGTGTCCCCCCTCAGGTCACGATGCCATTGTCACACTGCTCAAGCACTACACACGTCCCCAGGAGGAGTCGCCCTGCAATGAGTACTCCCAGCCAGGAGGAGGTGAGAGATCACTTCCTCTGATCTACTGCCTCCTTACAAACTCCAAAGAGACCTCCTTTAAGTCTCATCGTATGTTCCACAGATGGGTCTTATGTCTCGGTGCCCTCCCCTTTGGGAAAGATCAAGAGTTTGACTAAAGGTATTTGCTACTAGCCGTCCTGCAGCGGTGAGATTCGTCACAGTGGAGGTGGAGCTGAACACGTAGCCATGTGTCTCGCCCTCCAGAGAAGGCCGACATTCTCCTGCTCCGTGCCAGCCTACCAGCCCACTTCCACCTGCAGCTATCTGAGCTGGAGTTCAATGAGATCATCGGCTCAGGTGCACCTGGGGGATTGCTCTTACTTAACCCTGATGGGTCTTGGCAAATTGTGACAGCATGGATTCCATTTTGGTTTAGGATCCTTTGGGAAAGTCTACAAAGGGCGATGTCGCAACAAAATTGTAGCCATTAAACGGTAAATGTCACCCGTCTTTGTCATTTCTGACTTTATGTAAGCAGAGTGAGACATGGGACAGCAGCCTGGGCAGAATTTGATCAGCCGTTATTTGGTGTCTAGGTACCGAGCCAACACTTACTGCTCAAAGTCTGATGTGGACATGTTCTGCCGAGAGGTGTCTATCCTCTGCCAGCTGAACCACCCCTGTGTGATCCAGTTCATGGGGGCTTGCTTGGATGACCCCAGCCAGTTTGCTATAGTCACCAAGTACGTGTCCGGGGGCTCCCTTTTCTCCCTGCTCCACGAACAGAAGAGGTAAGCAGGCTTCTCTGGTTAGGACGGTGTTGACCCCAGCCTTCCACTGCTGCCATATGAGCAGATAATGCTGGATTACAGCCTGGGTTTTGTCTGATACGTCCATGACCATTGTGCTGTATTGACATTGTAATGAGCAGGATCATCGATCTGCAGTCTAAGCTCATCATCGCTATCGACGTCGCCAAGGGCATGGAGTACCTTCACAACCTCACGCAGCCCATCATCCATCGAGACCTCAACAGGTGATGAAGATACCTGTGTGTCAATTAATGTTATTACCGCGAGGCAGAAAAGATTCCTCAGTGTATGGTACAAATGCATCACGAGATTTCCACAGCTCACGATGTGTCTCGCAGCCATAACATCCTGCTGTATGAGGACGGTCATGCCGTGGTGGCTGATTTTGGAGGTAGGAGCCGCTCTTCACTGCTGGCTTCTGTGCTCAGAGGTTGCCAGGTGGAATGCTCCCTCACGCTGTCCTCTCCACCCTGCAGAGTCCCGCTTCCTCATGTCCATGGATATGGACAACATGACCAAGCAGCCTGGAGTCTGTCTTTCCGTCTTTCTATTCTTCATTATCTTGTCAGCCGGCATGACTTTGCTGTTAAAATTGTTTTCCGGAACATTCTTGGTAGAGCTTTGAAGCTATGTTATTATGTATTAGATTAAAAATTCAGTCAGACGCAGAGAGGAGTTTCCTAGCCTTATTCAGTCAGGAAACTCTGTTCTACTGCTAGAATAACCAACCGATATAAGAGAACACGATAACATTCACAGTGTCATGTCAGCATCGGTACATTAGGTATGCATGTCAGGCCAGCATGAGGACTAGGGCACCACTGATGACCATCTTCTCTGGCTGACCTCCCAGAACCTGCGCTGGATGGCCCCTGAAGTGTTCACGCAGTGCACACGCTACACGGTTAAAGCTGACATGTTTAGCTACGCGCTCTGCCTCTGGGAGCTCCTGACGGGAGAGATTCCGTTCGCTCATCTCAAACCCGGTACTGCCGCCCCTGTTCTACTTCACTCCAGAACCTGAACATAACTTTAGAAAGAAGGAAAAGAGGACTCTCATTGGATCTAGAGGATGCCTGAATTCTTTATTTGAATCCTCAATTTTCTATATCCTCTGAGTAAATCACTGGCACACATACAGTTAAACTGTCCCAAAAATCTCAGAGCTTACAGGAGCAAAGCAAATATGACATTAATTTAAATCTTTAATTATACTGTAGTTAACGACGTTTGTTCCCTTGATGTGTACAGCTGCTGCAGCGGCAGACATGGCGTACCACCATATCCGTCCTCCCATTGGCTACTCCATCCCGAAGCCCATCTCTTCGCTGCTGATGAGAGGCTGGAATGTCTGCCCAGAGGTGGGGGCTCCCTGCCCATGTGACGACCAGATCTAACCTATTTATGGTCTGCTCATTTTAACAGCTTCAGAATCCTCCTGTTGTCCGCACACGTTACTCTTTAATGTCTGGCACAAATTTTGCTTGGCATGTGTTCAGGAGGTCACCATTCATCGTAGAACCATGGGATTGTCACGTAATCGTGACAGGCAGGTGTCATCTTAGGAAGTTACGTGAAACACAAAACAGAAGTGAAGCCAATGGAACCTGTTACCTTAGATGATAAGATAAGATAATCACGAAATAGGATACCATATTTAGACAATCATAGATTATACCATTTCCTGCCTATGGGTTTAATTCTTTCATCATACCGCCTTCCTCATGGATTTACTAGATTTGCTGGATTTCTGAGGAAATAGAGAAGATAACACAGCCTGACATTCTTTTCTGTATCTGAACGAGCTCTAATGTCTAAAGAGAGAGGTGGGGGACATCACACATTATCTTCTCAAGCACACCCTGTGGTCTGTGGCTCTTCTTACTGAGGACATTCTGGCCAACGGTGTTGGCATCAGCATGCTTGGGCCTCCGGCAGCAGGCTCCCCCATGTCAGGGCAACGTGGATGTCGTCTCTGTACCGTCACTCTGCAGACGTGCTGGTCCCGCACTCCCTGGTGGGCTGAGAGCCACAGCACCCACGGACTCAAGTGAGCTGGTACTCTGAGTGCCGTCCATTACCATGCTTGGTTTGCGTCCATCTGCTGTGGCCTCTGGTGTTATTGGATCTGTGGTTTGTCCGGTTTTCTGGTTGGCTAACATGTCAGTGTTTCCGTCTTGTGGTAGAGGTTTTAGTGCTTCAAGAGCAAAGTCAGGGTCTCCAGGCATGAGTTCCTTCTTCTGCTCTTCATTGGCTGTGCTCACACCGTCGGGGTTACTGCTGGTATAGCTTTGAGGTGGACTTTTAGGAAGTGCATGTAGGACACAAGAGTAGCTTTGGCTAAGATCTGAACTGAGAGGTTGATCCATGTCTTCTTCAGCTTCACGAGGTCCTTCAACACGACCTTCAGCTTCACGATTCAGTATTTCCCCAGCTCTTTGTGATTCTAAACCTTCTTGGTGGTACTCACTGCCTGACGCTTCTTGAAGATCATCTCTTTTGTTTGATTCTGCAGGATGGATTCCTGCTGCATGTTGTTCTGATTTTATGGCGCCTGTCTGACGTTCCGTTGTGAAATTTTCTGATAAGGCTTTCGGTACTTGTCTGTTTTTTGTTGTGTGTTTCACTTCGATTTCGTTGCTCACCATACGGACTGGCTCTTTATCAGAATGTTCTGGCACTCTCGCACACCCCTTATTTATTTCATCTTTGACCCTGGGTGATTTACCTTTCGATGCAGACTTCTCATGTGCATTTTTAAGGTGATGAGCTCGGCTGAGCATACTTTCAAAACCTGCTCGCCTCTTTGCAGGCTTCTTCCTGCTATTGTCCTGCACATCTGCCAGAGTAACTGGTCCTCTCGCCTCTGAGAGCGATCGAGTTTCCTCATGAACATTTCTGCTGTTTTTACATTTCTCTGCTCTTCCTAAGTCCTTCTCTCCACTTGGCAGCTCCTTTTTCTTATTTGGATGGACTTGAATTTTCTTCAGTGGGTTTAAGTTGATCTTCACTTTCAACAAGCCTTTTCTGGGGTTCCGTTGGTCTTTCTGATCTCGTTTCACCCGTTTATCATCTTTTAGCATCTTGTTATTTGAGGGCTGCATGATATTCTTGTTTTGGAACAGTTCTCTGTCCCAGGTATTTAGCCTGTGGCTGCTTGCCGTATCCCATAGTTTCTTCTTGTGTGGGACTGTCAATACATGCATGTTTGAGTCTGTTAAGTTAAAGGTCACATTTCTCTGGAGCTGTAAATGGGATCTAGGTGCCCTCATCTGATCGTCTGAACCTGGAACTTCTAGCCCTGCATGATCATTCATGTTTCTGAGGCTGTTTTCGCTGTATAAATTTGTCACCCTGTTTGATGGCCTTTCTGAAAACAGTGGGTGGGTGATGTTGTGCTCTGTTCTGCTCCTGTCCTGGTGTGATGATAGCCTGTTATATGCTTTTTGACAGTGTACACAGCTTGTTGTGAAACATTCTGGCAAAGTCGGGATGCTCTGGAACTTTGATCTGTCATGAAGGTCCCTATTACTCCCGTGGGCTGTCCTTTTTGCGTTCAGCAGGGTCTGCTTTGGTTTATCCCAGTGGGACATGGAAAACTGGCTACCGTAGTCCTCCTCAGTCTGTCCTGAATTTTGGTGCTGGTACATGAAATCTCCTCGGTTGTTTGACATTTGGTGCTCAATTTTTGATCTCTCATGGTGGTTTTGAACTTCTGTCAAACAAAATGAATTCTAAAAGTTAAAAACAAATTATTTTTAAGTAAATGACCACGAATTGCTTTCTTCTGGGTTTAAATTTTTCTGGACGAACAAAAGCCTGATCATGTATAATCAATTAGACTTATTACACATTATGTAAGAAAGGCCTCCACCGTCATTTTAATAAAAAAAAAACCGATAACTGCTCGTTGGAATGACGAGCAGCTTCGCAGTCCTACCTTCATTTAGCTTCAGCCAAGCTTCTCTCGTGGTGACTAATCCCAGGGGATGGCTGAGGCTCTCGCTGTGGTTACCTTCAGTCCAGATGTGATCTTTGACCAGCGAGGCACCTGCTGGGCTACATTTGTAGCAGGAGAAGCAGTGCTCAGGCCTGGCCAGTGCTGTCTTTGGCAGGCCCCTCTCTCTCACGGAGCCCTTCAACCCCATCTGGCGCTCCTGGTTTGGGAACCTTGCTTTGGCTTCTTGTCCAGGGTGAGTTATGGTGAGGATTTGCACGTTCCTGTCTTCAGTGAAGTTGCACTGTGGTGTTCCACCACTTTTCCTGATGGCTCCTGTGCCAGCTGCTTCCTCGTTGCCACACTTCCTCTCCCTCCATGACATCAAGCTTTTTCTCTTTGTCAGTTTGCAGTAAATGATGTAAAGGACAGCGATGGTCAGCCCCACTCCTCCTGTAATTCATTAAGGCTGTCACTCGGTTTTCACCCGCCTATAAATCATCGAGACTGCGGCCTACCGTAGTTACATCCCTCCTGTCCACAGATTGCTGCTTATACGTCTGACACGCCCTCCTGACATGACATCTTGTCAGTTTAACTATAACACTGGTCAGAATTACATCTACTAATTTTTCCACGGATCATATGTCATTCAAAGAACTGATCAACGCCAATGATTGAGTACCGCTGTCCTGTAGGAGTCACCATAGAACCATTTCCAAAGAATAAACTTCTTGACTGAAATCTTGCGACTCTGGTAGAATCGACCTACTTGACCTCCAGAAAGCGTCACCAACATTCACATGCTGGGTCGTTCGCAGTGACCCTGAGCCAGGCCCGATCGTAACTTACCAGCGAAGAAGAGGCAGGCTGCCAAGGAGACGTCCCTTGCGTAGCGTTCCAGGCTGATGCTGCTCCTGGCCTTGACAAGCACAGTGATGTTCTGGTTGGGTGGCACACAGTTGGCCTCTGTGAGCTGCAGCATGGTCTGCACGGCGGGGTTGGCCGTGCTCAGGCAGATCAGCTGCCGTCCGTTGTACAGCACCTTGTCCGGAGCCTGCATGTAGCTGGTGAGAAACGAAGCCAGCTCCTGGAGCTCACATGTACAGTTCCACTGATTGAAATCCAGGTTCAGTGCCGACAGCCAGGACAGGTAGGAGAAGGCGTCTGGGGCACTGCGCAGGCTGTTCCTTGACAGGTCCAGTCGACGCAGCTGAGGCAGGCCGTAGAAGCTGCCTTTAGCCAGGAACTCGATCAGATTATCGGACAGGTCCAAGCTCTCCAGTTTGTTTAGACTGGCAGACTTGAATGTGCCGGAGGATAGCTTGGTGATGAGGTTTCCTTCAAGCTGCAAGGCCAGCAAGTTCCTCATGCTTTGGAACCAGTTGCTGTTGATGCTCTGGAGCGCGTTGTTGCCCAGGTGCAGTATCTCCAGACTCTGGAGCTGAACGAATGCTGAATCTGGGATGGAGCCGCTCGTCATGTGGTTGTGGTCCAGCAACAGGATTCTGAGATGCTTTAGGGTTTGGAAGGCGTTCTCCATGATGCGTGAGATGGCGTTATTGCTCAGTCTCAAGAGCGTCAGGTTGGACACTTCAGATAAAGAGCCGTTGTCCACCAAGGTTATCAGTCCGTCTGTCAGCATCATAGCCTTGGTGGTCTCTGGAACAGCTAGGAACCGAAAGACGGATTGGCGATTATAAGCACGTGACTGCTGAGATGTGAAAATGTGTGCGCTTGTCTAGACTGAGCAGGACACGCACCGAGGATGCTGGAGAGTTTGTAGCAGATGGTGATGTCATCCGAGCACATGATGCACGACAGGGCTGGACATGAGGTGTGGAACTTCACGTATACTGTTGATATCAGCAAGATGATGACAACACCTCACGGTTATAGAGAAAGAGAGAGACCGGCTTAGCACCTGGAACCTTTCTCCAAATGGAGAAACATTTCTTATTTATTAAATGCTGTCAAATGTAATTAAACTAATAACATTACGACTTGAAACATTATTACACTATAGTGTAGCTAAAATCACCTGTAAAGTTAATCGATTTTTAAATAAACGTGCAATTTGATGAGTAAATGTAAATTTATACTGGGTTTAATATACCTTGAGGTTGAGAATGGACTCACCTTTCATGGTTTGTTACAGAGACGCTTGCTTGGCATTCTGGCTTCTCGTCCATATCAGAAAAAGCACCCAGTACTCTTCTCACACTGGAGTCAAATGCAACATCGCTCTGTCTTGGCAGATCCTGAAAGATAGCTGAAGCAGAGAACCTGTTTTCAAAGTGGCACAGAATACAAGTTTTCCTGTTTATCAAAGTTGTCCTGTGATGGACTGGCATCCCATCCAGGGTGTACCCAGGCCTCGTGCCCTGTGATGGACTGGCATCCCATCCAGGGT
>JAACJT020000036.1:744188-764060 GCA_009936485.2 Gymnarchus niloticus
ATGGACTGGCATCCCATCCAGGGTGTACCCCAGCCTCGTGCCCTGTGATGGACTGGCATCCCATCCAGGGTGTACCCAGGCCTCGTGACCTGTGATGGACTGGCATCCCATCCAGGGTGTACCCCAGCCTCGTGACCTGTGATGGACTGGTATCCCATCTAGGGTGTACCCCAGCCTCGTGCCATTTGCTGCCTGGAATGGGCTCCAGCCCCCCTAATGATCCTGTGCAGGATAACTGAATGGAAGATGGATGGAGACACATTTGTGAAAGCTTTAATTTTGCTTCCATTTATGGAATTTACTGCTATAGTCTCAAATGTTATGACTGCACCAGCAAACCGTTAAAAGCATTAAGTTCAACCTGAGGCTAAAGTGCTTCCTGGCTGAGAAATCATTAACTTAAGTGGCCCACTAATGTGAGGATTTGATAACACTGAAGGGAAGGTCTTTCTTACAGGAGAGGCCGGAGTTCTCTGAAGTTGTTGCCAAACTTGAGGAATGTCTTTGCAATGTGGAGGTAGGAAACCTGTGGAGGCCCTCGATGGAGGTCTTGTGAGTGACAGCTTTTCGATCCAATCTGATTGCATTGTACATTCCCGCGTGTCCCCTTGCACTTCCCGCCCCTGCAGCTGATGTCTCCAGCCTCTAGTAACAGCAGTGGATCACTATCCCCATCAGCGTCGTCGGACTGCCTGGTGGCCCGGGGTGGGCCAGGCCGCAGCCATGTGGCGGCCCTGCGCTCGCGATTCGAGCTGGAGTATGCCCTGAATGCTCGCGCGTATGCTGTCTGGTCTCAAAGGTGGGTGCTCAGGCGGATCAGCCACTACTTAGACTATGAAACATCTGCATCGTGTTATAATTTACAGCTTCAAGTCAGCTGGGCTTTTCACTTCTTGTATGAGAGACACAGTCATCCAAACAATAAGAAATTTCTGGGGTATTACCATGCCGGGGGTGTCAGTCCAGGAAGACGTTATAACCTGGGGTTCTGAAGTCAGATAGATTCCGATTGGCTCTCTCTGCGACTTCCTGCTTCCTGTAAGCTGAGTCTGGTGCATCTGATCACCAGCCACTAGCCATTGCTCACAATGATGTACAGAAACAAGAAGCAGACCCGGGTGGAGAGCCTATTGAGCAGGGTGACATCCATCACACTCATCTCCCCGAGATGATCGAGGAATGTGTTAGGAAGTTTATCGATCAGCTCGATGGCGTGGAGAGCCACCCAGCAGGATATGGAGGGAGAAGGACAGTCAGAACTTTGTTTCTGTACCCATTCTGATTAAGCTGCACTCAGCTAAAGAATCCAGTCGCTTGGCACCAGGAGCACATCCTAGGAGATCAAGCACTTACTGACTCCCGGTGCTGTAGCGGTGCTGCTTGGAGACGCACAGTCACAAACACTGGCAAGCGAACATGATAAATCATGCATGCTCAGGCCCCTGACTCTTCTTGGCTTACATGCTGCCTCTCCGTACTGCTGTGGCCGTGAAAGCCACAGCAAGCCTGGAAACAGTTGCTATGCAAGCGAGGGGTATGAGGCACTTAACACATGACTCATTCACGCAACCTGTTAATGTTTTTGATTCATTCTGCAGGCGGAAAGACAGTAGAGGTAAGCTGAACCAACACACCCAAAGAGATAGTCCTAGACTTACCCTAGAGCAGGCTTCACTGGAACACTCACTCCATCTGCCACAGCAGAGGTCCTCGGGCTCCCGGTCTGTAAAGCCTTTCTGGGCCTGGGCTGCAGGGTTCTGTGATGTGCTAAGCCTGACTGAGCCTGAACAATGCGGGTCTTGTGCACCAGCTCAGTCCTCTAGGATTACTGCAGAACTGGGCGTGCCCAGATCCAGCATGTTACCTGAGACCTTGGCTGTACTTTGGTGCGTCTGACTGGCAGACAGATCGTAGTTAGCGTGCATCTCATCTAGACCCAACTGTTAATCAGGAGACAAAACCTGGTCAGACATGCCAATCAGCCAGATCTTTGTGAGGGTACGGTTCTGGGCCAGGCCTGGTCAGACACGCCAGTCAGCCAGATGTTTGTGAAGATGCGATTCTGGACCAGGCCTGGTCAGAAATGCCAATCAGCCAGATGTTTGTGAAGATGCAATTCTGGACCAAGCACTGTGTGTCTGTCTTTCAGCAATGAGCGACGCTCTTCCCAAGGCTTGTCTCTTGATGAGCTGAGGAGGAACTTGCAGTACCCACCTATTGACAGAAATGGTGCGTCATACCGACGTGATCTAAAGTAGAAAGGCATGATCGTGTCTACGAGGCTGCTGACACACTAAATCCCTCTTGGAAGGATACGTTTCAGATCCCATGAGTACCATGAGATTCCGTTCCTGCAGTGGCGGCGGCAGCTTTGAAGACAGCAACTGACCGTCTGGTTGCACTCCGGGAATGCTGGGAGTCGGCCCAGAAGCCAGCACGTGTCAGTGGGATCTGCGCTGTCATGCCGAGTAATCACTGACCTGCTCGGTGCAGAATAATGGAGAAGAGTGTGTGTGGTATTGCTGGGGGTACATAACACCCCTGGTTCATATTTCAGTACAGTCAAACTCAATGTCATTTACGTAAGAATTATTCCTAGATATGAACGATATATAGAAAGTCTGTATACTGCAGAGAGGTCTGCATATTTGAATCCTTTGAATGGTGTTAAAATTTCATGGAAATCTGAGCAAAAACGCACATAGGAGCAAGCAGTGCTCGAGTTAGAAACCACTCTTGGACTGTTGTATCCATTTGGGTTAGACATGTCTTTCACATTAGATGATCACTGGTAATGTCATTGTAATGTAGACACGCAGTATGTCCAGCTTCATCTGAGTCTGTATTCATACTGTTTTCTTTGTTGTGGACCCTCGCTGTACACCACTGTACTGGTTCTTCACACCCTAGAAGACGGATCAGTGCACTTCAGCTAATAATATTTTACAGTACCAAATACAGCACTGCTTGGCAGAGATCCACTTTTTGTGTGCTATGTGGTACATCACCACCCAATCATGTCAACCAAGCACCCCCAAGACAGCCGCTGGATTTCCTCAGAAGCGATTAGAAAGTCACACTAATTAACATGGTCGAAAGTACCCCAGGAAAACCCTCTGGATTCCTTGAGCCATAAGTTAACCCGCTGCAGAATATGTTTAACAAAAACTTAAACTGCACATATCCTTGCGATTTGGTGTGATGGAAAGAAATCATATAAAATGCTGTAGGTATGTATACATTTGAAGAAATTCTACACATTAAAATACGCTAGTAAGAGTGACAAGAGCAGTACTACATTGTATGTGCTAAATTCTCATAATCAGACAACAGACAAAAAACTCACTTGAAACGTCCGTCTTTATTATGACAAAGTAAAATAGTTACACTGAAAAGTTCCACAGAGCAAAATACCTCCTGGGGAATCTGAAGCAAGCAGGCGTGAAAGTCTAGGATCTCACTAGGTGTTGTGGCCTGTTATGATGGCAGTGGAGGCTTACGGCTCTCTGGGCATAAACAAGACTGCAACAAAATCATGAGGCAGAGAAGCAGCGAGAGACACAAAGACTAAAATATCTCAGCATCCTGTAATTTCATTAATAAAACTCCTCAGCAAACAACATTTCGTGGATGTGTCGAGACCACTGAACCAGCCATATACCAACTCAGGAAAAGGAACACGGTGTGAAACTCAATTAAGACATACAAAAATAGAAATGTTATATCTCTATGATATCTCAGAATCAGAATATCTTTATTGTCATTGTAACGAGTACAACGAAATTAAGTATTAAATTAAATTAAATATCTGCCCTTCATTAGCAGCACAAACAAAACATGCAGAACGTGTGACCCGGTTCATTACTCAGCTCAAATCCCATTAGAGTCAAAGGCAAAAGTGCTAATTTCGAGTGTATCCCCATTTCTGTGATCACAGCAAAAACGCAAGTAGCTGGATGGCTAAGTGGCAGCCGGCCTGCTGATGTCACAGTCCTCATTGTTGTGTGAGTTACTGTGTGCTCAGGAGGGCCTGACAGCTCATGAATTATTTCTGCCAGGTGAGGCAGACTGCCCAGGGGGTATCTGTTTCAGGGGAACGATGACAGGCCCTTTGAGCAGTGCACTCATCCGAGGGCCACTAAGGGTAGAACGGTGGAAACCAGCAGGGGAGCCCCACTGAAACCTCACTACATCTATGTCCTTCATTCTGGAGAACTCTGAGTGCCACACTCTGGGTCAGAAGGTCAGTGTTGTGGCAGCTCTCCAAGCGTTTTACTGCTCAAGCTAACATTGTGTCTGATTCTGTGCCAGTCAAAGACGCCACTGAGAAGAACATTTTTATTTTGTACTATGAACAAATAGATTTTTCATGTTGAAAAATTAGGATTCTTCTCCTCCATTTCAAGAATCAATAATCCTGTAAAGACAAAATACAGGTCTGACAACATTTTAAGTAGAACCAATGACACTATACTGACATCAGATTAAACAAACATCGTGGTCTACATTGTGTTAAACTGGATGATATTTCAAAACAAGTACCTTAGTGTCAGTACGGCGTGGTTCTATCAAAACAAGCACTTTAGTGTCAGTACGATGTGGTTCTATCAAAACAAGTACCTTAGTGTCAGTAAGACTTGGTTCTATCAAAACAAGTACCTTAGTGTCAGTAAGACTTGGTTCTATCAAAACAAGTACCTTAGTGTCAGTATGGTTTGGTTCTATCAAAACAAGTACCTTAGTGTTAGTACGGCATGGTTCTTCATCTGATGCCACCTAGGGACTGGCTGTGTTTACTGATATTGTCTGTATATACTTAAGGTGGCCCATTGATTTCTGGTGGTCATCTGTTTGAACTGGTTGCACATCCTGCCCCTCCACACCAACTGTCAGTTTGTAACCTCCATAAGTTGGAGTCGAGGAAGTGCTTCCTGCGTGTCTGCTTCTATCTTCTGGTTCTGGAAGGGATGCAGAAAATTCTGTGTCTTCCTTTAGAGGATTTTCTGCCTCCACATTTGACCTCCCTTCAGAGGATTGAAGTTGCTCCAATTCCTCATCTTTGCCTTCAGGTTCAAAATGAGCTGCTCCTTGTTCAGGAAATGGCTGATCTTTTCCTGCTTCGGTATCTGTCTCGTGGTCTTCAGCCACGGCCTCATCATCATCTACAATGTTAACCTCTTCCTCATTAGTATCGGGTCTTTTCATTGGTTGGATATTCATGCGTTGGTCAACGCCTTGAGATTCTGTCATTCTGTCATCTTCTAAGACAGCCACGGTGTCTCCCTTTTCTCCATCTTCTTCATCTTGTGCAGGTTCAGTCTCTATCCTCTCATTTGTAATTGTCTTCTCGTCTGCAATGTCCACTGCTTCAGGAACCTGCAGTCCCTCATTCTCCACCGTGTGCTTTGAGACGACTAGACCTTCCGACATTACTAGATCATGTCTTTTTCCTTCATCATCCTTATCTACCATATTGACCTTGTTTTCTGTTGCTTCACTGTCAGTATCCTGTGGATTCGTACTATCCATTTGCATGCTGTCCAGGTCAGAATCAGTTTCCTGTTTGGGTTGAAAGTGATGACTGTGCTCATCTTGGACAGCCTTTTTAAAGTCTAACTCAGCTGCTTCTATTTGCTCTGGTTCTTCTGCAGAGTTGGGACGTTCATCTGATGGAGACTTCGTTTCCTCACTCCTTTCATTGATAATTGTTTCAGGTCTGACTGTCTGTTTTACAGGTGTGAAGATGTTATCCTGAACATTGTCTGGCTCTCCTATTTCCCTTGCCAACTGTGTGATGGTTTCTACCTGAGCTTCACTTCCACCCCCCTCTACCTGGTCCTGGTCTACAGTTACATATTCCACTCCAAGCTCTCTGACCTCTTCATTGTCTTGGGCATCTCCTCCTCCTCCTTCTTCTTCTGTGGCTGCATGGTCTGCTTCATTGAAACTTTCTCTCCTTTCATCCAAAATTTCTTTTGGTTGAACCACGGTCTTCTCTTCTTCTATCTCATGGTCAATGTCACTGATATTTTCTACATCTTGTTTCTCGAAATTCTCTTCCTCTTTGCTCTCATCTCTCTCACTTTGCTTCAGATCTACCATTTCCTCTGCTTCTGTGTTCCCTGAACCTTTGCTCCCCATCTTTGCTTCTATGTCACATTCTTCAGTGTCCCCCTCTTCATCGTCAGGTTCTGCTTCTTTGACCAGTGTCACACCCCCAGCTCCTGCTTCTCCGTTCTTCTCACTCATCGCTTCCATCTGCCCTACTTCAGTGTCACATGCAGAGTTCAGTTGCTCACTCTTGTCATCTGTCCCACCTTCATCATCTCTGATTACTTCATCTCCTTCTTCATCTACATCCAGATGTTCTTCAGCAGCCACTTCTTGCACTTTTCTCTCATCCACTCTAACCCCACCAGCTCCTGTGTCACTAAGCTCCTCATTTGTCTCTTCTTTCTGGAATTCTGCATCTTCCTCCCCAATGTCATCTTCATAATCCTTAATGACATCATCATCTTCCTCTTGGTTGCCATGCTCATTCCCAGGTTCTATTGTCCTGGATTTCTCTAGCCTGCCCACTCCTTCTTCACTACCTACTACAGTGGCCTCAGTGATGTGTGTTGCTTCCTCGTCAATCTGTCCACCATCATCCACGTTTTCTTTGACGGACACTTCATTCCCCTCTTCCAGATCCTGTTGTGTACCTGTCCCCTCCACTTCTCCACACTGCTCTTTGCTGACCATTCTCTCCTCCGCTTCTGGTAATTTACACTCATCTCCTTCCATTGCTGTAGGCCAGTCATCTTCGATGTTGCCCTTTGTCACTGGTGCTCTACTCCCCTCATGCATGTCAGTTGCAGCAGGCTCCTCCATTTCGGTTCTGCCCTTCTCAATGAGCTGTTCTCCATCATTGTCAATCTGTTCAGCTGTAGCTTTTACATCTTCAGCATCATTTGTACTTTCAGCTGCTGCCTGGATGTTCAGTTCCATATCTTCCATATCTGGACTCTGGGCCTCTCCAGATATCGACTGAGATCCTCTCCTCTCACATTCCCCAGTTTCAGTGTCTGGTGTCTCCATCTTTGTCTGCATCTCATCCATGTCCAGCCCACCTTCCATCATTCCATCAGTATCCTCCAGAGCTGAGCTCAGAGGTGTTCCTACCTCCATCTGTGGTTTTGTGGAGGCTCCCTCACTGTTGTCTGTCGTTTCAGCATCAGGGAGGGGGTCCTCGGCTTCCTGAGGAGGTCCTGCTCCATCGCCTACTTCCCGATCTGATACAGCGTCAGTTTTGATTTCCCCCGTGTCCTGCTCGGCTTCAGCATCACATCCTGCATCCTCCGTAGGGGACGCTACGATCTCAGCACCCTCTGCTGACGCCCCCTGAACATTTGACGGTTTTGCGCAGGGCAACCGTGGCAGAGAGAGGGCAGCAGCAAGATCTGCATCTGGAACATGTAACATGACAGTCAGGAGACGTCCTCACTGTTCAAATGGAAGAAATAACAGAACTGCTGCCACATCTGAGCAGACCTGCTAGAAGTATGCATGGAAAAGATGGACACTGATCTTCTGTGAATAAATCATTTCTAAAAGGACCATTTACTTAATATGATAGTGAATTTAGTCTAGACAACCAGTGATCTGTGCTATGAATTCAAGCCAATTGGCCTATCTATCCATTTTCCAAACCACATAATCCTACTCATGGTTGTGGGGGGGGCTTGGATCCCAGGCAGCCTTAGGGCACAAGGTGGGGGACACCAGCTCATCACAGGACACAGTTAGACACACACTGCAGCCAATTTAGCTATGCCAATTAGCCTACATGTCTTTGCACTGTGGGAGGAAACTAGAGTACCCAGAGGAGACCCATGAAGCACAGGGAGAACACGCAAACTCCACAGACACGAGATTTGACCCCCCCACCCTGGAAATGCAAGGTGACACCAGATGTAGGAATTGAATCCATTGAGCCACCATGTCTCCCTTCAAGCAGCCTCTATTTAACTTTATAATATAGGTTAATTAATTTTCATGCATGTATCTCATTCGGTTATACAAACTATTATTGTTCATTGTATGTGTGAAGACCAACATTATATCATGAAGAATATTTTAGTCTTGTGTTGATGGTATGTCTGCAGGAAAAGCCAAACCATGCCTTTCTGATCCAGAGCTGTGTCTGGTGCTGAAGAGGATTCCTCCTCCTCCTCAGTGCTGGTGTCACTCAGCTCTACTTCCGAGCAACAGTGTACTTCTGTCATGATGGCCTCAGCCAGCTTCTCCTGCACAGACTTGGCTTAGGTTAAACATCAGACATTGGGTTAGAAAAAACGGACATGAGGCGCATAAGATGTCAGATCCCCTAGCCCTAATACCCTAACCCACTAACCCTAACCCTAATATCCAACCCCTAATACCCTAACAGCAATACATTAGTCCTAATAGCATAAGCCTAATACCTCAACCCCAATACCCTAACCCCCTAATGCTAGCCCTAATAATAAATTCAACCTTAATACCCTAACACTAACATCCTAAGCCCCAATAGCCTAATCCTAACAGCGTAACCCTAACCTTAATATTCTACCTATAATACCCTAGTAACCCTAATGCCCTCAGATTTGTACAAGTTTACATTTAACAAGACCTAGTTGAAAGTTCAGTTCACACAGATCAGACTGAACTCGTTCACTTTTAGTTCTGCTGGATTTTTCTTTAATGAGCTGCGTAAAATGATGTTTTTGTCCTTTTGACTAAACAGGCTTCCCTTCCCGTGAGGTGAACTTTGAGAACTGATCATTATTTGAAGAAACATCAACATTAATTTTTTTTGCAGTTTTATTTTGAAATTTTCTTTTCAATGGTATAATATTGTAAAAATATAATGGATAGGAAATGATACACGCATGCAAAGTAGAGGTTTCATGCAGTTTGACATCCCCCCCCCAAAAAAAGTGAGGAAAACGTGTGTGTAATCATCTCATAGTAATTTATTTACTTTGTGGGGTAAACGAAAAATATGAACGGATCTAGTTTTCTAGTTTACTCATAATATTAATGGGCTAGATTCCAAAGTGAAATTCTTGATCAGCAATTAAAATATCAAATTTCAGTAAGCCACAGCAGCATCACGTACCATTGGAAAGCTCTTAGAGGATACTTTATCAATATAAACAAATAAGTCATGTCAAGAGTGCCGCATCGCCATAAGACAGCACTGGTCAAGACAGGGAATGGAGATCGGCACGTAATCGTTGTCCAAGGCGTGATCCCAAGCTCGGGATGACGTCCGTCACGTGGAGCCTGGTTTTTATGTCTAATGGCGTCCCCGTGGTTTGAACCGTATAGCTATGTTTGAAGTACATACAGTAGGCATATGGGCCATGGAGGGGGTCAAGTAAATGGGTTTTCAAATAGTCTGGTCGGCTGGAAGAGGAATATGAATTTTTGCCTATTGTCCCTACTTCTGGTGTGTAAGCGTCATTCGCTCCTGCCAGAGTGAACTACACACCCGTTCACGGTCATCAGCAGCAAGCTTATTTGTCCAGTTCACCCACTATACCTTAACCCTGATACCTCCTTTAGTAAATATTGTAATGATGTTTAGAAAAGGGGGGAAAATTTCACAATATAAAAATGTTTATTTTAAGGAGAGAAAATACACTGCATATTAAAAACAGGTTCATACACTGCAACAGTTAATAGCTACAGTGTATTTGTAAACTGTATTTTTAAGAATTACAGTATAATTCTTCTGATTTTAGAGTTTTGAACCTAAGCGGTTTGAGTGATGTCAGCAATGACTGTTCTATTGGTGGTCCATCACACTCAGAACGAAGTGGCATGAAAATGCATCACAGTGTCAGACTACTGATTTCAGAATCACGGAGGTCCTCACCTTGATGAGCAGTTATTAGAACAAGATTTTACACACGCTAGAGAGAAAAATACAAATGCATTTTTCTGTAATTAACTTCTCTATTCAGTGTAATACTACGTGTTTTCATGATATCCAACAAGCTACTTTGTCAAAAGTGGAAAAAACCAGAATGTGTTACAACAAATTCTATAGAAATATATATCATTTTAAGGAGTTATATTCCTGTAATTGAATTAGGTTATACTGAATTTGGGGAAATACCCAAATAATGTTTCATAGTTATCAGTGGGGTGCAGTGGCCTTACGTTTCCTGGAGATTATGCCATGCAGGAAATGAAGAGTAAAGACTCAACATGTGGCTTCTGATGGAAAAACCAGCCAGACCGTGTTGACAGACGATCAAAAATTATGCAAAATACAGTTTACAGTTTTCCACAACATTTCTTAAAGATAAAGTTACACACCAAAAACTTAACAGAGAACACATTCGATGGATATCATGTAATTATTCAGAAAACAAACATGCGCTGGACTCATGAGAGACATGACAAACTCAACTGTGTTTTTGTAGGGCAGCCAGAAGCCTCACAAAATGTGATGCTGCTATGCAGTTCTGTGAAGGACTAACACGAGCTTCGCTCGCGATGCCAGTGTACGGAGAAACGGATTAGCACGGTGGAGTAGTCACATGCTCCAAATTTTACATTTTTAATGGTTTGTCTTCGGGATGCCGAAAGCTGAACCAAAAAACACAGCAGGAAGATCCCAGCACAAAGAGTAGCAGCGTGTGTTACAGGAAGCCGGGGGTGTCATGCTTCAGAGTGCCAGCTTCCTTTACAAAGCACAGGAATCGCAGGCATCACACAGCGGCTGAGAAAGCTCACGGGGGTCTGGGACGTGCGAGGAGGCAGGGCCTGCTTGGGGCAAGTACTCACCCCTGTCAAGCTGCCCGTCCTCAGTGCTCTCCACAGGCATGGCGACTGCTCTCTCCATACCTGTCTGCGTGGCCGTGGAGGACTCGGTCAGGCCCTCCTCGGCTGGCGGTTCAGTCTCACTCTTTATTTCGGGGCCATTCTCAGCATCACCAGTAGAAGTTGTTTCCATGGGTTCTCCCAAAGGCTGGACACCATTCTCATCACCTGGCAAAGAGGTAGCTCCATCGCCATCCACCTTGACAGGCTCCTCCAGACCTACATCTTCTTCTTGCAGCTCCACCTTGCAGACTCCTCCATCTGTTACGGAATCCTTCTCCTCATCTGCGTCGCTCTCAGAGTCATCCTTACTGCTGCCTGAGGAAAACGTAGCACTCGTGGAAGACCGTGAGGGGGTCGTCATTTCTCCTGAGTAAGGAAAGATGGTGGCCTTGTCATTGTAAGACCCACTGGGTCCATGCAGTGGCTGTTTTATTGTCCACTTTGACTCGTTTCTACATCCCAAACTGTCTGCTGAACTGAATGATGTCCTGAAATAAGGTAAACTTACTCATCCTCTTTTGGTCATACTTGCTTTTATGTGAGGTTCCCCCTCTCCCTAACCTAGAACCGCAGATGCTCACCATTGTTCTCATACAAGCTTGCAGTTCCTACCTTCTAGTGGGTAAATCACAAGGTACTCGTAACTCACTGGCCTGGGCTTCCTCAGCCTCACTGTCAGTGTACACGTCTTTGCCAACATCCTTGTTCTCCTCCTGATCTTCATCTCCATCTTCTCCCTCATCGGACTTCTTCACATCTGGCCTTGGTCCGCTTTCCTCGGTCTTCTCATCATCGGCTTCAAAGTCCTCCTCGTAATCTTTGCGACACAAAAGAGGAAACCAGTCCTTAGCAGGACGCAGGTACATGCTACGCCGTGATTGGTGCCATGGCCCAGTTTGTTCATTACCACCTCTGCCTTGCTCACACTTGCCCTTGGATTGATCCTTCTCTTCTCCATCACTGAACTGGTTCTCCCGTTTCTCATCTTCATCTGCATCTTTGGTTACCACAGCCAACTCTGAGGAAGTTCCCATGAATCCTTCACTGTCGGCTTCCCCCTTGATTCTCTTCGGGGGAGGGGTAGGCTTTTTGTCCAAACCCATGGCAATGATGCACCTGTAGATATACCGCAGGTAACAGCTAGCTCACAAGGATGCTTCTACGGCAAACCACAGCAACTGAACCACATTCACTGACATCTAAGTGTTTGAATGTGCAGTGAATACAGTAAGGCCAAACCAGCTAGTTCTTTATAAGAAACCAGCATAAACAGTCAAGTGGATTGCAGGTTTTGGTTGTACGCATGTCATCGAGTGAACACACAGCTGCTATTACAGTCTCCACAGCAGAAGGGATGCGACTCTAAGAAGCTTACCTATAGCACGGAGAGGCCCCACTAACGCCGCTGAAGCCGAAGTAGCCATGCTTGCCCCCCAGGCGGGACCCCCTGCGATGTCTGAACTCACAGCAGGAGCTTAGCCGGTCCACCTGCATACCGTTGAGGAAGAAGGTGAGACTGAAGGGGAATCCTCGATGACGTCGGGAGACGAACTGGAAGGAGTCTGGCAGCAAGAAGAAGAAGAAGTTCACAGGTCCACATCTCCCAAAGAGGATAGAAAAATGCTTCAGGACATCAAAAAATGATTTACGCATTTAGACGGCTCACTCTCACTTCTACAGTCCTAATTATCGAGGTGAACAGTTTGGGTGCAGCAGAGCAATCTCCTTCAGCGATACGTGTCAGAAGTGTGAAAATGGCTGACCTCCTTCCAGCAGCTTCCCTTTGTACACACAGAGATTCTCTCCACCGCAGTGCTGCTGGAAGACCTTCACCTCATCCCCGAGCTCCATGTCGTCACGGGAGAGGTGCACTGACTTGCCATAGTACACCATGGTCACGGAGACGTTACTGTGCGTGGATGTCTTATGAAACTTTGACTCCTGCAAGCACGTCAATCCCAGATGTCAGTGGCGCATGATGAGAACTCTGGGAAATGTAGTATTGATGCTTTCTCAAAAAATGAATTGGCTTACACAGTAGCACGTGGGGACGTGACAAGTATTCCATAAACAGTACATAGTGCCTTACCTTGGTAACCATGGTAACATTGGGAGCCGTTGTGGGACGTAGTTTTCTGCCCTTCACGGTTCCGTTAGGTGGACCCTTATAGCTCCTCCCCTTCCCCTTGGTCGGTGGGGGCACCGGAGTGACAAAATTATTGATGACTGGCAGACGGTAGGGGGAGATTCCACAAGAAAACTTGCCCATTGCCGCACGCGCCATAATATCCCGATCCAGCTGAAAGAGGAAGCAGACAGATTAACAAGCCCCTAGACACTTTGTTTACCTAACGTGTGACCTCCTGTCCCTTTCCGGTCATTTTCTGGGTGACATCCCATAGTGCCCATCAAACCCCGCTAACCTCACTCGATGATCATCCATTCATTCTTAAAAAGACCAGTGCAGCACTTGTATGCCGTGTGTGAAGGGAAGTGTCACCGTGTAGCAGGTAAGCTGCTCTGTGTCTCCCAAAGACACCCGAGGCCTGCGAGTGGAGCTGGCGGTGCCACTCAGAATGGGCCGGAGACGTATGGGACGCTGCATCTTCCCCGGGGCCGTGTTGGGCCGAGAGGAGCCAAGCTGCAGGGACACAGGTAAGAGGTGGAGGGGTAGGTGGAGAGCCCAGTTTTCACCTGTTTGTTTACCAGTCTCTCTGGGAATTTCACGCCGGCTTGATTCCAAGGCCCACAGCTACATTGGCACTGGGATCCAGAGTACTGAAACAATTACGCTTTAGAGTACTGGAACTCTGGAACAGTCAAGCCCCGGAACACTGGAACTCTGGATCTGTTAAACCATAGTGTTTCTTAAACTTTTAGTCACGAATGTATTTGCGATGGGTCGCCACAGGTGTCTATTGTCATCGTGTTAATTCTCAGATTAAAATGTTTAATAACCCCTGCCCTAGAGCAATGGTGCATTTAAACACTGGAACCCTACAGCTACAGTCTGATAAATGACTGAATGATTCGATGTGTGATGGGCCTGGCGGAAGTTAAATAACATTTATAAACTCCAGAGGACAAAGTGGAATCTGTCTGTCATTAGCTTAAAATCTCTGAACAACTTTAGCTTTTAAATAAGTATTGACTTTAACGCCATTAATCAGAACATTCTGTAGGAATTCTCTCACAAAAGCTGCTGAAACCCCGAGCAAACATTTAAGCTCTCGCTCTCTGTGTTATGAGGTCTTTGAAATCCAATCAAAACTCTGATGCTGGTATTCACCACCATACCGCCATTCTGTTTGGGGACATACAGATGGTCATGGAGAACCTTTCAGAAGAGCAGACAGCCGGATGAAACCACTCACGGATTCAGAGGACTCAGACTGCTCTGCTTCTGGCCCAGAATGCTGTGCGTATCCGTTCCTGGGTGCTGACGGTGGCTTTGGTGATAATACGGAACCGATGTCCTCCTCATATCGTTTGGAACGTTCCACCTTCCAGAGATGGAAAGAGTATCTGTAAGTGTGTTCAGTCTAGCTACACCTGTGTAACACAAGAACTGGACACAGTTTACCAGCACAGGAAAGAGAGTTACACACGTCAACAGTGACCACCTTACAGATCATGTTTAGAATACTCACATCATCGCAGTAGTCCATCAAATACAACGTAAAGCATTCGGCGTGAGATTATGTACAGTATTTTTCCGTGACAATCCTAACATTTACCTTGACTTTGTTCACACGCTCTTTCTGAGCTAAATCTGCCAGTCTCCTCTTGATTTGGTTGTTATGGTGCCTCTGAACAAGAACGGTCACACTCAGTCGACATTCACACACTCTGGGAAATTCTTGCCGAAGACGACAGCAGGGTTGACGGCGTTGTTAAGAGGCCTCACCTCGATATCCAGCACCTTGTGGAAGATGGCTTGGGCCAGGCACTCACGCATGTGCTGCTGGTGATCTTTTCTCATCAGCTTTTGTTTGTACTCCTTGTCGGGGACAATGGTCCCACTCCGGGTGATCTACAGCCAGTGCAAAGTGAAAGTGGGCGTGAGGAGCATCAGATCACCTACAGAAAACTCCAGAAAGAAGCTACCACCCTGTAAAAGTCTTTTTCAGCGCAATATGCTGACATTAAGTTCAAGATAGAAAGAGCTGGTTTAACAGCTGACTCTTCCTCCACATACCAGCCCTGCTTTGACCAGGTGCCGCCGTATCCTGGTATTGCTGAAGTACCCAGTCAGATGCTTGTCGGTCAGGCTGTTGTAGGCCGGCAGCAGGCTAGAACAGATACCCTGAGCCGGTCAGTGCCCAGGTCCGGACCACGGCTGGACAGGAACCGGCCCCAAACCGATGGCTTTTCTATAACCGCGACTCAACCTCATCCTTATTGCGAGCCAAAACAATTAGCTAACAGTACAGAGCATCACAAGCAAAAGACTAGGGAGGAAAACAGGCGACATCTGAACAATCTGCACATCCTCCGCTAAGAGATTAAGTGGTAAAATCAGCACCATTAACTGGTTAAAAGAGATTAAGAGGGAGACTAAGAGCTGAGGTACTGTGGCGGCTTGCTGTGCGCCCGCCCGGCCTTTTCCACAGGAGGACTTCATGGTTACACCGGTGTAACCCAGCAACTGGAACAATGCGTGTGGCAGTGAGTGACCTGATTGGTGTCCAGGGTGTCGAGCTGCCTCTAGATGTATCTTTCAAGGGGAAACTTACAGCAAAATCACACCTCAGAAGCCTCAGTGTCTGATGAATTTCTAAGATATTCTGTAAAGAACGGCTTGGCAAGCAATCACGAGTAACTTCCTCATGGTCAAATACCCTTAGGGGCTGTTCAAGAGACCCCGTTTGCTGTTAGAAAGCGGCATCACGCCGTGGTCAACAGCCCACGCGTAAAACTGCCTCTGTCATGTTTAAATAACCAAAAATGATCATTTTTTTCTTCGATAAACAAACACAACACGAAGGTCTCCCCCATAATCACCGGCACCAGCGCCCAAGAGCTTCACTTTAAACCTGTCAGATTCCGCTGGGTCGTGGTGATGATGATGATGATGGTGATGATGATGATGATGACGAAGGCGACTCACCTCGCGCTCAGGTGGCTCATGACGGCGCGCTCGTGCAGCCGTCTGCGGCTCTGCGGCCAGAACGCGCGGCCACGCGCAGCGAAGCCCGCGTCGCCGGCCGCCGTTGCTAGGCGAAGTCACGCGACGACGCTTCAGAAGAGGCGGATCCCGAGCGCCGATCTGCACCGTACTCACATCACCGAGACGTGTGACGATGCCTTTCCTTATTTCCAGGCCCAAACGGCACACGCTAGCAGGTGCAGGACTCCTATCACTGGGATATCGGGAAAATCACGCAAAAGAAGCGATTTCTCATGGGGAAATTAGCTTTATTCATAAATCAATCGGCTTCTTTTTTTCCCCATTCAAAATAACCTGATTGCCTGAGCAGTGAAATACTTTCATTTGACATCACCTAGCAGTGCGTAATCAAACAATCAAATCCCAATTTAAATCCAATTTTTATTAGTAAACATAGAAATGACGTGTTACACAAGAATTTACCCTCTGCTGTGGTATTTTATAACCTATGACCACGGTGTCGAGATTTTACTACCTGAAATCACCAGTATGGTTACCCTTCACCTTTATCTTATGCGTTTAGAACCAAAGTTCTCTTCAGAGAAATATTTCTCAGAGATGTACATCCCTGATCTTGGGATGCAAAGAGCTATCCAAGTTGGAGGTCGACAGCCTGTTTTGTAGCACTGAAGGCTTTCACATGATCAGCACCATCTTTCCTGCAGCTCCAGGATTGCTGATGATGTCCTCGTGTGCTTGTGAAGCCTTCTCCAAGGGGTACTGGGAGCCAATGACGGGTTTCAGCCAACCAGCTTCCATCCCAGCAAACAGGGCCGCTCCACACGCCGCCTTCTCAGCCTGCTCCAGAAAGACAGAGAACATCATTCTGGAGGAAGGCATCACTCTGAACCAGTGATACCACACCGTCAGGGTGCCTTCAGCCATCTTACGCTGGTCGAAGCAAACAAGGCCACTCCGATGATGCTGGATTCCTTCATCATGGTGTGCCTCGGGTTGATTTCAATGGATCCTCGGCATCCCACAATCTGGAATGGCCACGGACAGCAAAGGTTAGTGACGACGCTCATGCTTTTGGCATGATAATCCAGCCTCGAGACCGAAATACCCACCGCCACCCTGCCGCCGTAAGTCAGTATCTGAAGGTCATTGTTGAGGTTCACGTTGGATAGCATCTCAACCACAACATCCACCCCTCGTCCATCGGTGGCCTCCTAGAGATGAATTCAACAGTAGCATAACCCAGGTCAACACATGCTGACATGTTTACTAAAAGGCCTCAGGGGAAGCAGGAATTATACTGACTGAGGAAATGGTGAATATGTAAAATATCTTCATTTTTACCTCTGAACACCTGATTAAAATAACCAAAGACTTGATTACAAGCTGATTTATCTAATTCTAGCCCCAAACAACCACGGTCCATCCCCTGGGTCATTTGGATTTTCTGTTTGCCGCGCAGGTTCCATAGCCCCCTGAATGAGGTGCCTGCAGCATTGCAAGGCTCTCCACCCTTACTCCAGCCGTCTGAACAAAAACCCACCTTCATTTTGTCCATGTAGTTTTTCTCCCTGTGGTTAAAAGCCTGGTGAGCTCCAGACTTCAAGACCAGCTCAAGTCCCTCTGGAGTTCCAGCCGTACCCAGAACCTTCATGCCAAAGGCCCTGGCCAGCTGACAGGCCGCAATGCCCACCTGATGGGGCATCGCACTCATCAGGCTTTCAGGCTGAAGTGAAAGAGGACCTGGCCCACCAGCCAATAGCTGCACTTACCCCTCCACTGGCTCCATGGACAAGAACGGTCTCCCCTGGTTTGGCACGAGCCCTAGGATGTTAAAGCAAAGTGAAAATCATGGAAGTCTTACTGGATACCCCCATGTAGGGACCAAAGACCAATCAATGAGACTCTTAACTTTGTTTGTTAGTGGCAAAATATTCACAAATACAGAATTTACTTGATCATGGAGAGCCGTTATCACGCCATCTGTCTGTTTTAGTAACCTGAAACTATCACTACACACTCTGTGCTTAGCATTCCTGTGTACCAAAAGGCCCAGGACAGAGTGAAACTCTTACTTATGGAAGAGAGCGCGGTATGCTGTACAATATGGGATCCCAATTGCAGCCCCCTGGGTAAAGGTTAGGGAATCAGGAAGTCTGTACACAGTGTCTTCGGAGGACACGGAATACTCCGCGTAGCCCCCGGTCTCACAGGCTGTCGTGAAGACTCTGTCACCTGCCTGACAGCAAAGCCAGAAGATTTTGTGAAGCAGGACATATCCAAAGCTGCTGCGGTCAGGAATAATCAGCAACTGCCACCCACTTTTAAGCCGTGAGGCTCTTTAACCGTTCCACTTCCAGGTAATAGTTTACCAAAAACAAAGTCGTCCGTATAACTGGGCAACAGGAGTTCCAACACGAAGAAGTACCAGAAGAGACCGTGACAGCTGACCTTAAGAGACTTGACGCCATCTCCCACGTCTATCACCACCCCCGACACATCTGTTCCGGGGGTATAGGGGAGGCTCGGTTTCCGAGAGAACGTCCCAGCACGGATATAAGTTTCCACTGGATTCACCCCACAGGCGTAGACTTTAATTAAAACCTGAAGAGGATATGCATGGTCATACATGAAGACTGTGGATGTGTGACATTAGTCTGGCTGTGACCGTTCTACATTTCTGTGTTTTATTATTCATTTTAGTATTATCTTCTTATACACGTCTGCCCTGTAGTGGAACGGCTTGCCATCCTGCAGCGGCAGCCTTTGTCCTGTGCCTTCATGTTGTAGGGTCCAGGCCCACCGGCATCCCTCAGGTGGCTATGCAGTTGGAAGATGGATGCCAGGGTACTTTACCTGTTTGGGACCAGGAACTGGCACAGGAATGTCTGTCTTCAGCTTTAAGACCGAAGGAGCCCCAAATTCAGACACCACGACAGCTCTCATCAAGTTCGACGTTGCCATCTTCTGCCAACACAGGAACACAAAATCACAAAGTCTTTGATTTTCCCTCTGCCACTGTCAGTCTGTACACTTGACTCGAGTAACTCTGGGTATTTGTGCAGTGGCCGAACAATACTAAATAATACTCAATTACAGCAAGATATTTACCAGCTCTGCTCACTCCGAACGCGCTATAAAAAAAAAAAATCTGCAGTTAGACGCGACACCGCCAGAAATGGGTGTTGTACTGCACTTTTTTTTACTAAATAAGTTAAATACAGCCAAAGTCACAGGTACGGCCGAGAAACGTGTTACAACACAACCACAGCGATTTAACACACCGCTTTGCGTACGCGCTTTACGGCCATGTTCACTTGCCAACCGCCAGGGGGCGGAACCACTTCCTGTTTAATGATAAGACTATGTTTGGGCCCTCTGAGCCACCGTAGAAACATGTATGGGTACTATGGGTACTGTAGTTTACCTTTATAGCAAAACGTGTAAGTTAGTCAGCGAAAAATTTAAAATCGGCAGGAAAAGCATTACACGTTTTCAGCCACGTAGCACTTGCTAAAAGTGTGAGAAGAAGACGAGTGCTTCATTCGTGGCGATGGACGAACGCAGTTTTCTCCAATGGAAGAAACAGTGCATGTCCAAAAGGGACCTGAGCAAGAAAGGCAGTGTGGACGAGGACATCGAGGATGTGGTCGCGTGCGTGAATCGGTCTGAGGATTACTTCACGACGAGCTCGTGCTCCGGGCGGATTATACTCACGGATGGGGTAGGAGCTCAAATGAAGCCTGTTACATCGGGGCCAAAAAGGCACTCTGTTATTGGCTAGTCGTTTTGATAATATGTCGCTGTTCGGCTGAACTAGTTACAGTGTTACAGTGTTACAGTGTTAAAGTTACAGTGTTACAGTTACAGTGTTAGTGTTACAG
>JAACJT020000036.1:775999-817778 GCA_009936485.2 Gymnarchus niloticus
CTATACGAACATATCAGCGTATACCTGTGGCTATACGAACATATCAGCGTATGCCTGTGGCTATACGAACATATCAGAGTATACCTGTGGCTATACGGACATATCAGCGTATGCCTGTGGCTATACGAACATATCAGAGTATACCTGTGGCTATACGAACATATCAGAGTATACCTGTGGCTATACGGACATATCGGCGTATACCTGTGGCTATACGAACATATCGGCGTATACCTGTGGCTATACGAACATATCAGCGTATACCTGTGGCTATACGAACATATCAGCGTATGCCTGTGGCTATACGAACATATCAGCGTATGCCTGTGGCTATACGAACATATCAGTGAATGCCTGTGGCTATACGAACATATCAGCGTATACCTGTGGCTATACGAACATATCAGCGTATACCAGTAAAGCTCTGGCGTGTTCATGCAATTACATGTGTTTCTCCAGTTCCACGAAGGTTTTTGGGGAGAAAACAGTCAGTCGCCTCTCACCACTTTACAGAGAAGCCCTTTAATTAACGGTAATGAATGGTTGGTTCTGCTGTTCCAGTATGCAAGTGTATGATTTAATGAGTGTTCTGTATGTGTACAGCTAGTCCACCCACTGACGCTTTTAATACTGGTTATCATTAACTGATTATATCAGTTTTATGGCACCAGACGAAGTTTCATTGAGCAATGTGTAAATTACTAGCAGAATAAATGTGACGACCAACGACCGTCTGATGCCCGTAGCCTGGTTATAAAATAAACGTGACATGCCGTATATAATCACCTTCATACTGAGCTCTCCGAAGGAAAAGCCCTTTGAATCAGTCATCATCATGTAAGAAAAGCATCTTTACTCCTCAGTTATTCCCAGTATTGACTGACAATCCACTTTTAGAAAAGCATTAAAAGGCTTTGAAAATCACAGAAGGGCAGAGTGACGGGGTTGGTCTTCTGTGTCGTTTGAAGGACGGCAGCTTCAGCGTCTGATTTTACCGCTAAATCGCACGTACATCCACCTGGAGTCATGCGTGTAGGCCGATTTATACGTAGCTTTTGATTAAAGCACGTTCACACGTTTACTCCATCAAAACAAATCATTTTGTTAAACAAACAATTTTTAAAAAAGCAAGGAATAATTATTTTCAGCATTCCCTTAAAGGCATGCATTAATCCAGATTGTATTTGTTGTGTAAATAGGGTACAAACACATTTACACAGCAGACTTTAAACTAATCTGATGCGGGAAGGCAATATAGAGTATAAAATCACAAGATATGAGCTCTTATTTCCATGCGTATTTCAAATGTGAATTTTTTTCCCTTATTGAAAGGTTTATTTTTTTGCTTTCCCTTATATACAGTATATATATATATTCAACTTCACTGTCATAGCCGTAGTGTGGATCTGCCCCCAAAGGTGTGAGGAAGAGGAGTTCGGGACAGGGACCCGGGAGAGGTGCCTACCTACCTATATACATATATAAATAATTCAATAAAGGCCTGGCTTTACATTTCACTACTTGTGAAAATGTCACTAAAAGAAAGACCAAATCAATATTTTCAGTATATTCGTATGATAACTTGGTCACATTAAGTGTGGAAAAAGCACACGATTACCAAGAATATATTGAGTTTTCCTAATTGTAATTTAATTTATTAGACGTGTTCTGGCCACTGAACAGTAATTAAATTAATTTCCTGGCATATATTACATGTATAAAAATCAAACCATAATGTGGGAAAGATTAGGACTATAACCGACTTTTAGCTCAAAGTATACAGTGGCGTTAGAATTATGATTAAAATAAATCTTGTATTGGTCTAATCTGTAAAATTCCACTTACAACACGTGTTCGTTTAATTACTGGAGCTAATATATATCGAATACGGTGAATTTGACAAGTTCTTTGATTTTTTTTGTGTCGTCTAATACAAAAAAAAGCGAATTTCGAATGTCACACTGACATGACTTAAATATAAATATGTATATATATATATTTTTCCACGATATTCTGCTTTCACTTAAAAAAACCTGCTAAAAATAAAACGAAGACATGTCTGATGTCTTGCTTTCATGGGCCGAAACAGTAGCTGGTCTCACATGACATGGGCTCATTAATCACACTGGGATATGACAAGACCTACACGCTAAAACACACATCAAAATACAATTTAGCCTTTATCTGCAAACTACATTACAGAGCAGTAATAGCCGCCTTATGTAGGCTGTGCGTCGGCGCTGGGCGATAAAAAAGATTAAAAAATGCATATTAGTGGTCGAGTAAAAAAGGGGAAAGAATTAATTTGTTCATCCGCTACTGGAAATTCCTGGTGAAGCTCGGCTTTCTGTTCGTTTATCTACGTAAAATAATCAAGCTGTACAGTTTTGCATCACTGCAGAGCTGCCGATCTGAGTTGTGTATCTGTTACGTTGTGTATCAGACAGGGATGCACTTACAGTATGTAGTGTGGTCTCGACCCCCCCAAGACAGCCTAAGAGCTGCCAGACACGAAGAAACAACAGCATTCGTATCGGAGCATGAAAATGCATTTGCTCCTTGCAAATGTTTTTTTTTTTTTTTTGGATATGCACGAAATTTTTTCACAACCAAACACAAACAAGAAGTAAATGATTGAAGATAATGTCTCCTAGCTATTCAGTGTTTTTACTGACAGAGCTGGGGCTTATCATTTATCATCTTGCCCTCGGCGGCTCTCTCCCCACCTGTCAATACACCACCCCACGGGGTCCCCCAGGTCTCTCCCCACCTGTCAATACACCACCCCACGGGGTCCCCCAGGTCTCTCCCCACCTGTCGATACACCACCCCACGGGGTCCTGCAGGTCTCTCCCCGCCTGTCAATACACCACCCCACGTTGTCCCCCAGGTTTCTCCCCATCTGTCAATACACCACCCCACGGTGTCCCCCAGGTCTCTCCCCACCTGTCAATACACCACCCCACGGTGTCCCCAGGTCTCTCCCCCATACCTGCTCGATATGAAGGACCAGGGAAGGGTGCAGAAAACCTTTCCAGCTGTGGGTGAAAAGAAAGACATGGATTATTAAAATAAGTGTGTTGTTAAAATAACTTAGGGCCAAGCTGGCAGTCTGCGAATTAAGGAAATCCTTGTATGGCTACTATCCATATCCCTCCTTTTTAGAGGCTAATCATTAAACAAAGGCGATTTTACAACAAAATTCAATTGTCAATATTCCTTAAGACTTGAAAGCGTACGAGTGTTTGTTTTCAAAACCGCAAAATTGCAGTTTGGAAATGAGTGTGCAATTGTGTAAAGATCCTGTATTCATCATATGTTGACTTGAAGCTTAAGACACTATAGACTTCATTTTAAGGCGCGATTTCACTCACCATCACAGGAGGCCTGTCATGATCTTTTGATTGTAGGAAAAAACTCTGTCTTTCAACGGGTATTCCGAATTAATATAAAAAAACTCGTTATTCTTACTTATTTTGCTTCTTGTAATTTATTTCTTTCTGAAATATCGACGTGAATAAATGTACATATCATAATCAGAAAAAAGGAGTCGGCTGTAAACCACACAGAAAATAAACCTAAGAGAGGCAATTAATTTCAGGATGTGTGATGCATTCGTGTTGGAGATGTGATTAAGATACCTGAAAAGCTGTATTAAAGACATACTGTTATAAAATAACGAGTAAATCAAAGTGTCATATTTCATCCGGTTATGCCTTGTTATTTAATACTGTGCACTTGACACTCTACACTGGACACTCTACACTGGAGACTCTACACTGCACACTGGACACTCTACACTGGACACTGTACACTGGAGACTCTACACTCTACACTGGACACTCTACACTGGACACTGGACACTCTACACTGGACACTCTACACTGGACACTGGACACTCTACACTGGACACTCTACACTGGACACTGTACACTCTACACTGTACACTCTACACTCTACACTGGACACTGGACACTGTACCCTCTACACTGTACACTGGACACCCTACACTGTACACTCTACACTGTACACTGGACACTGTACACTCTACACTGTGCATTCTACACTCTACACTGGACACTGGACACTGTACCCTCTACACTGGACACTGTACACTCTACACTGTACATTCTACACTCTACACTGGACACTGGACACTGTACCCTCTACACTGGACACTGGACACTCTACACTGGACACTGGACACTGTACACTCTACACTGTACATTCTACACTCTACACTGGACACTGGACACTGTACCCTCTACACTGTACACTGTACACTCTACACTGTACATTCTACACTCTACACTGGACACTGGACATTGTACCCTCTACACTGGACACTGGACACTCTACACTGGACACTGGACACTGTACACTCTACACTGTACATTATACACTGTACACTGGACACTCTACACTGGACCCTCTACACTGTACACTGGACACTCTACACTGTACACTTACACTGTACACTGGACACTCTACACTGTACACTCTACACTGTACACTCTACGCTGCGCAGCGCTGCTCATTTCCCCTGCAGGACCTGCACCAGCAGCATCGCTCCTTTCAGCGCAGTGTTGCTACAGTCTGTCACTGGAAGCGTCCAACAGGCAGGCGGCATCAAAGCGTCTGCAGTCGAGTGCTGTGTTTTCAGATGGACCCTTTGATAGGCACCATTCGTCTCCATGGGGTGGAACGAAGCATCAAGGTGATCATGGCACGCTCACCTCCCTGGCTAGACTCAGACTGAAGCATATGGAAAATCTTTCATGTTTGCACAGGTCCCTCATGTTACCTCTGTGTGTGTGTGTGTGTGTGTGTGTGTGTGTGTGTGTGTGTGTGTGTGTGTGTCTCCACCGCGTTGTCCTCCTCATTGTACGCAATTACTTAGAAATTACCTCCGCATGAGTTAAATAGCAGTTTTATACCAATTACTGGTGTGCACGGCTTCAAGAGGAGCGTGAACACACTGGGCTTGCTTCGGCTTTTGGGAATTAAGTGAATGGTGTTTGAGATATTTTATTATTTTAGGACCAATTTCAAAGCAAAATTATAGAGTCATAATAATGAAGCCGCGTGTATCTGTAATTATTCAGATAAATGCTCTTAAGTGCCAGTCCATATTGACTGGGTCGGTACTCCCGATTTCACATCATCTGCATCACTTTTAAAACATTAGACAAAAATGCTTTTTAGAGGGAAACAGATACCATCCATCGCCAAGGAACAAATAACAAAGTTAGAGTGCTGCTTCCTTTATATTCAACCGCTTAATCTTAATCTTCAGCAATCTGCTTAAAGACAGCCGTATTTGTTTACCACATTGTACGGATATCTTTGATTTGCTTTCAAGTCATAAATCAAAATGTACAAGAAAGTGAAGGAGCGGGCTTTTTCCCTCCCCGTTTGAAGTACGGATATTTTAGTGATTCACCCTACTTCGGGCATGCAGATCAGAACCACCGGAAGCCCTGCTTGATATGTTTCTGTACTTCCGGTTCCTGTGTGAGCAGATGGAGCTCTGGGCCGACGGAATGTTTTTAAATCTCTATCCTGTTTAACACTGGCTCCTCTGTGTCATTCCAAGGCACGCACCGGTCGGAAATGGGTTAATAACAGGTGCTAAATGACAGGCTATTCTGAGCTCTTAAACGGTCGGAACAAAATGGACTGGATCACTGAACGGCTGGAGAGATTGCTGAATAAAGTCATACTGGTCTGCATTGTGAAACACTCAGGGGTCTGAACCTTGCTGTACCAAACAGACGTTGCGTCTTTTGTAGAAGTTCTGTAGGAAGGTATTTGGTCATTCGGGGTCATCACGACTTCTAACGTGTCATGTGACTTTTTAAAATCCCAAATTGCAAAAACAGGCCTTTAAAGTACGCAACGCAGCACTAATGTGCTTTAACTCGTGGGGTTTGGGCTCACAACAACGTTATCCAATTCCTCGATACTCCGACCCTTCGAGAGGTGCTGGTGTGCAGCCCGTCGGCAGCTGCAAAATTAGCATTTTAAATGAAAGGATTTATTAGGAGGTCATTAGAAGCTGAGGATGGCTACAAGTTTTTCTTTCTTAATCACCAGGAGAACCCTGGCTTTGGAGGATGAGTGTGCCTTGAGTGATTGTCAATTGGCAGCTATTATTTCTCTGAGGGGACTCTGGATAAAATGCTCCTCCTGACTTAATCACAGCCCTTCAGTGGAACACAATTTAGAGAAGCTCTCAGCGCTGGACCCAAGGTTACGGCAAATCTCCTGGAAAACACCTTCATTTGTCTGAAATTGGTCAGAGTGGTGAAGGTGTGGAGTTTTTACTTTTGGAGAATGTCTTTGGAGTTTGAGATCGAGTGACCAGTTACAGTTGACTAATGACAGCAGTTTGATTTCGTAGGTACATAAAACATTAGTAACAAACTTGACTCGATGAGGCTTTGAAGGCTCAGGTCACAAGCATTGTTGTTTGTTCCTCTGGTTATGAAACTGTCGCGAATCCAACCAAAGAAAGAGTTAATGATTCAAATTACAAGTTGTGTTAAGTGCTGTCAGCTGAGGCGTGGCTCTGTGATTGATGACTGTTTTATGATGGCAGAAGTCGGCACCAGGAGTCTCCCAAAGTGTTCTTTCCTTTCCTTTTACCGTTCAGAATAATGATGACAACGAGCAGTGAAAAACTGCAGACTGCCCACTGCGTCTCACTCAGGCTGAGTGTGAATGCCATTTGGACGTGAAGCTCCTTTTTCACACCACACCTGTTTATTTACACTTTTGGGTTGACATCCTGTCTGGCTTCCTCCCTGAAGAGTTTTCTCCATCCTCCTCAAGGTCCCTAAAAAGGGTTCTACCCAGAGTGCCACAGACTCTGCATGCACTGCATGGACTGAGGTTGAGGAAGCCCAGGACTTAGTGGCATGATCCTCTCCATATGGGTTTGAATCTCTCCTCACTCTGTGCGGTTCTCCCCGCAGGTTCTCTCGCGCTTTTGTGTTCCCTGGACTTACTTGATTTATCCTGTAAGTTGTCCATCAGTACACCTCCCCCCATCCTGTCTGATAAGTGCTGAGATTCCATGTTTGTTTATTTATTAATGACAGCTGCCATGATGTAGAGTGGAGATGTTTTAGTAGTCTCAAAGTGACCCTCAGGGTCAGATAGAATCTTGTACGTTTGTTTTAAAGTCAGCTGTATTAAAGTAGCATGTCTGCCTGCTCAGTTTTCTATCATAGGGAAGTACAGGAATCTTTCATTAACAACTGCAGACATTTAAGACGTTGAAAGTTTCACCATTTGCAATTGGTAAGGCTGCATAGATGTAGATACGTCGTGTCTCACAAAGGAGAGTGAGATTGGCAGCAGGGAAAAGGCACAGCGTGCTCTGATGACGGCAGCCCGTGTCGTTCTGGACGGAGACAAGGGGATGTTCCCTGACTCAGCATCGTTATCTTCATCCTGACTGTAAATATGGGCTGTCTGTTTGCCTCCCGCGTGTGCGTGTGAGTAGGTATATGAGAGCCCTGAAAGCCTCTAAATAACTTCACGAAATCTGTAAAATACGATGGCTGTGTGAGAGATCTGTAAACTTTCACATTTATCTTATTCATTCAGTCATATCTGCACATACTTTTACATTAAATAGCACTTATCCTTTATTTCTGACGAGCTGCATTGTTAGTTTACTTTGAGTTTAGTTATTTTTAGTTTCCTAAGGGCTTGTGGTTCACAGAAAGGCACTTTGGGATTTCTGGAAAGTCTTTCTCAGATGACCAAACAGAACCCAAAATCTGTTGACCCAAACTTTCATTTAAATTTTCGTTTCGAAATTTAAACGAAGCATAAACATCCCACGTAAACTGGCTTTTTGAACAGCAAGTAAAGGTGACCCATCTAACGCTCATTCACTTTCGTGTGTGGCTGTCATTAACTTGGCATGCGTGCAGTACGCATCTCTGAAAGAGTTAACCTTTTAAAACGACCTTTGGGTTGCTATACCCATGAAGTGCTTGCCACAAGAAAAAATGTGTTTATATTTTGTGACTCACGGAGGCTGAAGAATATGATCAAACTTGGTAGAGAAACGATGGCTTTCTGACACGCAAACAGTCAATTTAGAATCTGCTGCCAGACTCAGGCTCGGACATGCCAAGAGCCCAACAACTATTTTGACAGATGGTGGCTCATGATAAACGGCTCGCTTTTCACGGTGAAGTAAATATTTCTCCCGGCCAAGAAAGAGCTGTGATATAATATCTCACGTTCGTAAGATAAAGCTACCTCAATTCTCACTCCAGCAGCTTTTTTACCTAAATTAATTTCGTACATTTTTCTTAAAGAATCACACAGTCTGAGAAAATGGAAAACAACAGGATGGAATGAATTTTAACGGGACTTTTGTCACACTTCTCATCTCTCTGTGACTCTTTTTGAGGGTTTCCTGAACACCTCACTACTGACTGAGAGGTAACTCTCACTCATTTCAGAAGGTGCCAGTGTCCATCCTGGCAGATGTCTATCCTGGAGATGTGGGTAGAGCCGGCCTTGTCCGGCCTGAGCGTCAGTCCTGAAGATGTGGGTAGAGCCGGCCTTGTCCGGCCTGAGCGTCAGTCCTGGAGATGTGGGTAGAGCCGGCCTTGTCCGGCCTGAGCGTCAGTCCTGGAGATGTGGGTAGAGCCGGCCTTGTCCGGCCTGAGCGTCAGTCCTGGAGATGTGGGTAGAGACGGCCTTGTCCGGCCTGAGCGTCAGTCCTGGAGATGTGGTTAGAGCCGGCCTTGTCTGGCCTGAATGTCAGTCCTGGACATGTGAGGAAAGTCGGCTCTGTTGATGTGTTTGAGCCCGCTGGGCAGGAATTTTACCTCAGATAATTTATGCAGGTAGGCTCCTTTATATGTGCCCCCCACCCCCCTCCTCCGCCTCACAATCTGGCTCACGTGTTTTTAGAAATGGAGAGGGAGGAGGGGCTCTTCAGGTCTCCAGCCCACACGCCGCCGAGGGTCAGAGGTCAGCGCCTTACACAGGCACGGTGCTGAGGATCGAGGTTTCGACCGCAGCGGCAGACACCGGCTCCCGCGGGTGAGGGTGGGGGCAGATGTCAGATGTCATGCGAGTGCTGATGGGGAGGACTTATTCCCCCCAGGCTGTTTATGTAGGACCTGGCAGGATTTCCTGCAACATAATGAAATAATTAGAGGCCCGGCAGAAAGCAACATGAAGCCCGGAGCTGGGTCCAGGGCAACGGGGCGCACAACCACCCTGTGTTTCATGCTCGGGGGCCCTGGAGGAGTCGTGAATGGATGCTGAAGACTTCACATACGACTGCTGCAGCGTGGCCGTCTTTCCCAGAGTCAGGGACATGTCTGGGAGTCTTCAGTGGACTCCCAGTCATCTTCACTGAGCTGTCAGTCACCTCCACACTGTGTAGAGTTCGGCTTGATCTCCAGCACTGAATTAATTTAGTTATTTCTGAGGCAAGAAGTGATTCATGCATGCTGTTCAAAGCATAGGCCAGTCACCGTCGATCAGGACCGCCTCCAGGTCAGGGAACGGCCAAAGGTCAAGCAGGTTTCCGGAGGCACACGTGTCCACGATTCAGAGGGTCAGACTAGAGCTGGGTCCAGGTTCATGTTGTTGTGATTAAATCACGGCTGATGGAGCAGAAACTGAGGGCATTCTCATCCGTGGCAGCATCAGGGTGCAAACTCTGCTGTAGTTACAACCCGGAGGACCTGCTGGGTGGGAAAGCTTAAGAAAGCTAGAGTCATGAATGAAGGAGAAACCCTCATCTGATGACTGACACTTTTGTAAATAACATAATCACATAACTTTATAGATTCAGTTTCAGGAAAGGAAAATTCCACAGCCCAGTTTTTGGCTGACAGTAGCTGAGAGCAGTAGGTTCCTGTAAAGCTGAGCCAGTGAGGGGGGGGTGGGCAGGAGTCCTGCTTGGCTGCCCTCACCTGTGAGCTGCACCTCCGGGTCTCTGGGCAGCGGGGCGGCCCTGTTTACTGAACGGGTGATGTCACCAGGCCCTTTGTCCCAACAGCTGGGGCAGCTGTCAAACGCCGGCCTGCTTCACTGCCTTGCCTTTGTTATCATTTCTGGCATAATTCAGCAGATTACTGTCATCGACCTGCTTCACGCTTGCCGTCCTCTCAAAGCTGCTGGTTTTATCCTCTCCTCTCACAGCTTGTTGTCACCTTTAAACAGACTGGATGCGTGGGGGGCAGAGTGAGCTCCGCAGCTCCTATAGGAGGCATGTGGGAAAGTCCCGCCCACTTAGTACTGTTTACAATCCATACCTTCACACCTTCTGTACCACGAGGGCTTTAAGCCGACTGATCCGTCCAAAGACTCGCAGGGGGAGTCCGGTGTCTGTTTGTTGCTTTAAACCCATGAGGGCAGGACTGGCACATGGAGACCTCTGACCCTGCTCCTGCTCTGGGGGTCCTGCTCTGCAGCTAGGATTAAACCTGCAGGACACCCTCCTGGTGAGGCTGCGGGGGTTCGCCTTACATTTTATTTCCCATATCAGGTGATGACACACTGTAATCCTAACGGTTTTGGATTCAACATGAATGTTATGTTGTTTTCATTGTCAGTATTTGCATTTACAGACTGGTGTGTGTGTGTTTGTGTGCATGCGTGTGCGTGTGTGTGTACCATGTTTCACTGCCCAGCCAAAAAAAAAAGTCGCACACTTCAGTCTTTCATTTGACCATCTTTAGCTTTGATTAAGGAGCGTTCGTCGTGGCATCGTTTGGACGAGCTTAAGCAATGTCGCGATGTTTTCATCATCCTAGATTTGTGTTAATTTTTCATTGAATCTCGTATTGACAACAGGAGAGTCGAACTTCTCCATAAAGTCTTCTCTACCACATCCCAAAGTCATTCAATGGGGTTAAGGTCAGGACTCCGTGGTGGCCAGTTCATGTGTGAACCCTGAACCACTCTTTCACAATATGAGCCCCAAGAATCTTGGCATTTTTGTCCTGGAATACGCCCGTGCCGTCAGGGAAGAAAAAATCCATTGATGGGATAACCTGGTCATTCAGTAGATTCAGGTAATCAGCTGATTTCATTTTAAGGTTGCATAACTTTGCTGATCTGAAACCAGGCCGTTGGCTCTGAAGTACTGGATTTTCTTATTTAAGTTGAAATGGTGACTATTTTTTTGGCCAGGCGGTGTATCACGTTGTCGGGACAAAATGTTCCCAGGAGGCAATGAAAACCTGACATTTTTACCTTGTGAGGACATTTGCCGTGTCCCCACAAGGGAAAACTCAATTTTATAAAAATCTGTGAGTCTAATCAAAAAACCAAAAGAGCCAAAAGTCTTGTATTTCCTTGGGTTACTTATGGTTAAGGTTAGGGCTGGGTAAGGGTTAGGGTTATCATGGTTAGGATTAGGCAGATCGAAATGAATGGAACGTCCCCATAAGGGTAGAAATACAATCGTGTGTGTGTGTGTGTGTGTGTGTCTGGCCTGTGATAGGCTCCATGACCCACCTCATCCCATCGACCAGGATAAGCAGTTTGTAGAAGGATGGATGAATTTATAAATTAGATGTTCATTATACTGTTTTGTGGAATGACTGTCCATTTAGTCACGTAAAATGAGTAGAAAGTAGCCAGATTCTCTGCATAAACGGCACCCCAGAGACAGCATCAGCTCAGCTCAGCATCAGCTCAACTCAGCTCAGCTTTGCATTAGCTCAGCTCTGCATTAGCTCAGCATCAGCTCAACTCAGCTCAGCTTTGCATTAGCTCAGCTCTGCATCAGCTCAGCATCAGCTCAACTCAGCGCTCAGCTCACCTCAATGTCAGTTCAGCTCAGCATCAGCTCAACTCAGCGCTCAGCTCACCTCAATGTCAGTTCAGCTCAGCATCAGCTCAACTCAGCTCAGCTCACCTCAATGTCAGTTCAGCTCTGCGTCAGCTCAACTCAGCTCAGCTCACCTCAATGTCAGTTCAGCTCTGCGTCAGCTCAGCTCAACTTCAGCTCAACTCAGCTCAGCTTTGCATTAGCTCAGCTCAGCTTCAGCTCAACTCAGCTCAGCTTTGCATTAGCTCAGCTCAGCATCAGCTCAGCTTCAGCTCAACTCAGCTCAGCTTTGCATTAGCTCAGCTCAGCATCAGCTCAACTCAGCTCAGCTCACCTCAATGTCAGTTCAGCTCAGCATCAGCTCAACTCAGCTCAGCTCACCTCAATGTCAGTTCAGCTCTGCGTCAGCTCAACTCAGCTTCAACTCAACTCAGCTCAGCTTTGTATTAGCTCAGCTCAGCATCAGCTCAACTCGGCTCAGCTCTGCATTAGCTCAGCATCAGCTCAACTCAGCTCAGCTTTGCATTAGGTCAGCTCTGCATTAGCTCAGCTCAGCTCACCTCAATGTCAGTTCAGCTCAGCATCAGCTCAACTCAGCTCACCTCAATGTCAGTTCAGCTCAGCATCAGCTCAACTCAGCTCACCTCAATGTCAGTTCAGCTCTGCGTCAGCTCAGCTCAGCTTCAGCTCAACTCAGCTCAGCTTTGCATTAGCTCAGCTCAGCATCAGCTCAGCTCTGCGTCAGCTCAGCTCAGCATCAGCTCAACTCGGCTCGGCTCTGCATTAGCTCAGCATCAGCTCAGCTGAGGCTTAGCTCAGCTCAGCTCTGCCTCAGCTCAGCATCAACTCAACTCGGCTCAGCATCAGCCTCAGCTCAGCTCTGCGTCAGCTCAGCTCAGCATCAGCTCAACTCAGCTCAGCTCACCTCAATGTCAGTTCAGCTCAGCATCAGCTCAACTCAGCTCAGCTCACCTCAATGTCAGTTCAGCTCTGCGTCAGCTCAGCTCAGCTCAGCTTCAGCTCAACTCAGCTCAGCTTTGCGTTAGCTCAGCTCTGCATCAGCTCAGCCCAGCATTAGCTCAACTCGGCTCAGCTCTGCATTAGCTCAGCATCAGCTCAGCTGAGGCTTAGCTCAGCTCAGCATCAGCTCAACTCGGCTCAAAGTAAACTCAAAAGGCCGCTGTGGTTCTGCTGCTAAAATACAGGTGAGGTTCAGTTCCCACTGGTGTATTGGGCAGGTGATGTAACGTGGGCACCCCCCAACCAAGTGCGTCTGGATAATTAGTGTTTCTCAGCGCTGTTTCTCCTTGACAGATGCTGCACTGCAGTGAGGTCCAGCCTGATGAATCACTACCAGATGAAGGAAATTGTCTGACTTTGAGTGTCTCCACTTTCTGCTGGAGTCCCCAAGTGGAAACAAGGCTGGTGTATCAGCATAACAAGGATATCAGTCCTGGATGGAGCCAAGCAAAGGGCAGGTCTCACTTGAACAGGGTCATGAAACCCTAAGAGATTCGCTCAATGTTGCCACTCAGGATCGAGTATAAAAAACGGTCAGCTCATCATGGCTGACCACCACCGGCTTCCAAAATGTTCCTTTAGTTGTACATTTTAGAATTTTGTTCTACAGTCAAGTCTTCTCACTGCTGGACCTGAGCCACTTTCGGATCCTCCACCGGCTCCTGCTCAGTCTACACTCTCTGTTTGGTCCAAGATCAGATCCTGGACGGACGAAACAACCTCTAGAAGCTTTGTCACAGTGGAGGGAAGTAGTTGAGTGGAGAGAAGGTGTCTGTGGGCCCTGCGGTCTATGAGGGGAAAGACCAGCCCAGAGCGCCACGTCTAGACGACACCTTCCTGTCTCTCTGCATCGCGTGCCGTTCTGCCACAGCTCAGGCGAGGGAGGGGTTGTTGGTGAGTGCGCTTGTCAAAACTCATTGGGCAGAGTTAGCAGGATGTTGTAAGGTGAAGAGGGACCACAGGGGGTCGCTGAACAAGGAAGTCGTACAGACTAAACCCATTAGGCGGCCACAGGAGAACTCACGAGGGGCTCTCTGCTTTCTTGGTGCTGGAGGAGAGGTGCACACCATTAAAGGCCTCGCTTTCCTGTTCCTTCGGCTTTCTACCACAAAATGACTAAAAATACCGAATATGATCACACAGGCTGCCAATGAAAGCGACAAACAGGCAGACGAACAGGACGTCGATACCAGGGCTCTTCTCGCGGGGGAACAGCTGTCTGTTGTGCTGCTCTTCTCCTCGTCCCTGGGTGTTCACTCAGAGTTTACGCACTCACATCCAGGAAGTTCGTCATGCTGGCTGACAAACAGCTAACCGGGCAGCGATCGGCAGGGTCCTGAGCATGGCCCGCAGCTGAAGAGGCCCGTCGGGAAATGCGGGAATCGACTCCCCTCTCCGTGAGCTGAGGGTGGGGAGCTGATGTGTGTTTTGGGAATCACTTCCAGGTTGGGCTGCTGTTATCATCTCTGTTTCCTGTTTCCCTGGCATCCCGGGCCACTTAGGCAGCTGTCAGCAAGCCCATTTCCCCTTCTGCCCAGCATCCTCTCAAATCACGCAAGCCGGTATCAGTGCGGGCCCCGCTTTTAGGTATGGGCCCACGTGAGCTTTAGGCCCAGGGGCCACTTGAAGGCCTCACAGAATACTCCCACATAAAAAACACAGATATTGTAATATTTCCAATATACCAGATAATTACATTGTCACATGACTCCTAATTTGAGAATCCAACATCATTTTCATCCATTTGTTTTACAAAAATATCAAAGCCTGTGTCCTGTTCTAAATGGGGGGTTAGGGTTCCAAGCCAGCCCTAGGGAATACTCTTGCTTGTCCTTCTATTTACCAAGATAATGGAGAATCCGGCCCCTAAGTCACATTGACTGACACTCCGGCCAATCGGAGCGCTCCATTTACTATATTATTCATGTTACAGGGTAATCCCTTCCACTGCAGCATCAAGCCAAAGAAACTATTTGCTTATTTCATGATGTTTCTGTTTTTTTTTCTGTTGTCAATCTCACTACCCACCACCTTCTGTCAAACAGTGACTTCTCACTATTCTGGTACTTAGGTATTTTTACTGAAAGCAGGGTCTTTCCGTTCTCAGTTGCTGCACTGTCCACTTACCACAAAACCTTGGGAAACTCAGGTCCAACAGACGGCCAGATGTTCAGCGCGACACGCGGTTCCTTCTCATTAGTACTAATGTTTTGATTTTTATCGACTGCTCAGAGAGAAATTCATCACTAGCAGCTACAACACAGTTCTGAGGGATTCATCGTCAGCAGGCGCCCAGCTGTAAAACAAACCTGAACAATTTGACTGATCAACAGTCAGCTCTGAATATCGTACGGCCCCCACTTCTTTTGGACAGAAGAACAGCTTGTAGGACATGTGGATAGTGACCTCCAGACACACTCAAAGTGAAGGAATCAGTCCTGTGGTGCCTAAGCTTGGCCAAGCCATTTCCCAAGCTCCTTCCCCTGTCATTCTCCCCACGATATGTCCAGCAGTGTGCCCTCTTTAGCTGTGTATTACTGGTAATTAGACAGATATTCTTTGTAATGGGTACCAGCAGTGTGAGGGCCCGGAGAGAGCGTAGTGAGGTACACGTACTTCCTCAGTGTGCCACCGCCGACAGGCCAGCAGGGGCAGAGATGCGAGTTCCTCTAGCCGATGTCACTCAGCACGCCGATGTTGGCAGCTGCATAAACATGGACGAGCTACCCTCCAATTACGTCGCCATATTTACACTGATTGTCTGCGCTCTCATCGCATGTGTTTTTGCTGTTTTCCTGAAATAGGCTTTATGTGGGTAAGGGCAGGCGTACCCTGACCAGCCACCGGGGGAGGGAGGGGGGTGATGGTGTCACCAATCTATAAATAGGCTGAGTCAAAACACAGAGGGGACGTCTGTCGTCAAACACCAGTGTGTCACCTCCCCCTGTTTTCCATGCTATCAGAGCCGCAGCACCTCGGAGATGACATATCTGGTCTGGTATTGTGTGGGGAGTCCAGGTCCACTGGCCGACTCTCAGGGAGAATTCTGGGAGTTACGTGTCCGTGAGAATACAATAGAGAGAGACGTGCACAGCGGGGATATTCAAACAAGATGTGGACCTAATTATGATCATACAGAAACACTGCCGTGTAGAGAGAGAGAGAGCGAGAGGGAGGGAGAGCATTTCTAATATAGGGCAGGAGACCCGGGGGACGTCGGATCGCTTTAAAGGGGGCTTCATCTGCCAGTGGAGCGCCGTTGACATCACGGCTCAGTCGGGGTCCCTCCACATTCCACGCTCATGCGATCGGGATCCACCTCCACCAGTCAGAATTCTTCGTGTGGCGAATTAGCCACAAAATGTAGCACTTGAAAGTAATTATGCAGTTTAGACGATGTGATTCTTAGCTGCAGTTAGCACTAAAGTAGGGCTTAAATTCGATATCGAGATGTCATTTACATTTCTCCAGGTGTGATGCTTCCTTTAGATTCCTTTAATATGGAAATGGTGACGCGGACGGCCAACGCAAAGCAAAGCTTTCTGATTGACAAACGCCAAACGCGGAGACGTTATTGACCGGGGGGCCTACTGATCACCTGGCACTCATGGACTGTCTCCTCTCACCAGCATATCGTATTATCTGTGTGGGATTGGGGGGCCCCAAGGGTGGGCATCACCTGAGCAGGTCTACCATGGCCTCACTGGGGAGGTCTGCTGCCTGGCGTACAGATACCCCTTGTCAGCTGTGAGGGACAGATTGTTGTCTGGCAGTTCCTTTGCTGCATAGTGGCGTGGCTCTGGGGGGGATAAACGGTGTCATTGTCAGGCCGTAGCCTTCCTGTTATCCAGAAATCTCTTAGATAGTTTTCATTCGACCTCATCAACTTGAGAAAAATAAGCCCTAAACAAGAAATGACATGAATGGTGGCACCCTCGCTCAAATCCGGCCACACTGAAACTATTTCTCAGTGGAGTATAAACACAGTTACAGGGTTACACGTTCAGTCCGACTGAGTGCACCGTTTACGCCCGCTGGCGCAGATGGGGCGCTGAACCCCGAGGAGAGATTCTGCACACAGATATCCGTAAAATGCTCTTAGGGAAGCTTGGCGTTTTTCCTGAGTGTTCCTGCTCTGACTCGGAAAACGGCCATTCCTACAGGACCCGTGACAATCATGCAGATCCCTCAAGAAGGATCCATGACTGAAAAACGTCCCTGCTGTATTTACAGCACAGGATGAGAATGCGGGCAGCATAGCTGCCCGCGCTGTGTGTTTTATTGCAAAGTGCCTTAAGGCAGTGCCTTGGATGGCCGAGTGCGTACGTAAAGGCTACGTAAAGAGGCCAGTAATGCCTCTCTTCGCTGCGGTGGCGTTTAGGCCGACGGTACAGTCAAATGGCAGTATCTGCGTGTCAAAGGGAATAATTGACATCTCGAAGTAATTTATGACTGCAACACTGATTTAAATTATACTGCTATAAAATAATTCTCTGTCAGAGCCTTTCCTTTCGAGATAAATACATGTTCAATTTTTAATAAGTAGTATTTCCATAATGAGCTCTTTCTTCCGGCACCACAGAGAAATGTCTGCCATAGGAAGGCATCTGAAAAGTCCTGCTGCTGCCTGTCAGTCAAAGAGCAGGACGCAGTGGAAACGTGAGCCAAGTGCCGGTTCCCTTTGATATAAAAAAGCTCGGGGCTCCTTCATCAGGCGCCTTTCCACAGCCTGAAGGATCCGTCCCGCAGTAAGGGCCACTTTCCCGTCTTAGCTGTAAAACGTCCCAGTGCAGAATAACGTCAGAATTGGTCGTTAAAATGTGTGTGGCTTCCAGGAGCTCAAGTGGCGGATACTGACGGCAGATGAACTTTGACGCATTTTCTCGGTCTCTGGACTGGATTTAAAAATAAAATAAAATAAAACGAAATTGACGCTCACGAGGCATCGCATAAACGTTTATCTAAAAAAAAAAAAAATGGAAAAAATTGCCTGTGTAAACTGCTACTATAAGATGAATTATAACGACATTTGAAGGGATTTCGTGTATTTATTTAACGCTGTGGTTTATTTTAAAATCTTAGACATTATTATCATACATCTTACAGATAACTGGTACAGTAAAGGACGATCCTGCATTCTAAATGCAAGGTAATTCACGGAAAACGTGGGCAGAAAATTAAATTAAAAAAGAAAAAAATACCGCGGCAGTCAACGTATAGTAAAATAAATTTAAAATCTTTATAAATCTGAATTGAAACAAACAGAATTCCAAACTTACTTACGTTCCTGAATAATGAATAAACGGCCTTAACTTATATATATATCGATAGGGGAAACGGAAGAGAATAAAAATGTCACAAATTACATAAAGAATAATATGCATTATTAATTTATTTATCACATTGAAAACGTTCATATTTACAAACAAGTTCTGGACCAGATGGAGCAAATTCTCGGTGATGCTGACGGAGGAAAAATTCTAGCGCAAGGAGAATTTGAAATAAGACTAAATGCTATAAAAATTACTGAAAGATAAAACTGCAGGAGGGGTCGGCAGTGAAGTCGTTAACGAAGCGGAAAATGTCGAACTATTAAATTATTCAAACAGAATGATAATAATAATAATAGTAATAATAATAGCCATGATGATAATAAAATAATAATAATAATATATGGAGCCCTCAGGAACTGTTTGTACATTACACAGTATAATGTAACGACGTAATATTTTATTAAAATGTTTCTGTGTTTTTTGGAGGTAAATAACCAGATGGGAAAATATGGAGCACAAATCAAAATTGTCAAAAATCTCAGAGGTTTAAAGAGCGTATATACACTCACACAGCCAAAAGCTCGCTTTATTCTACTCTGATCTTTTAAATAAACGTCAGTAAAGTCACAAGCAGACTGGTATTTTTCTGTGCTTTTTAAGACGAGCTTAAATCATTTGTTTTCTCTGACAAATAATATTCAAATACTATTATAGTATGCCTGCGGAGGAAATTAACGACATTAAAATTAAACTCCTACAATCTGCAAACGAAAGAATGGTCTACGGCCACACAGTGTGTATTTTTACTTGTTGATGTACATATTGAATAAACGCATCGCGGTTATCATACATGCCTGTTCCGTGCCTGGGGGCGACAGTTTTGTGAAAGGCGCTGTAAAAATAAAATACACTAAATTAAATCGTATCGAATCGAATAGCAGGTCGGTTCAAAGGGCAAAACAGAACTTGATTTGAAAAAAAAAACAAATGCTCGCCCTACATTTTATATATAATTCGTAAAACAGGAGATTTCCGGATTTATTTAGGACTATAGGACCGCTTTCAGATCTGAGATTCATGTACAGTACAGTATGTTCAGTATGTATTCGCTGCTTCATACATTTATGAAGATGCAATATTTATTTCCAAACGCCCCTACCCCACCGCACATCATTTCCCTCGTCCGACTTTAAGGGGATTTCAGATAATCGCCTATGTAAATATAAACTATAAAGGTGTGATTTAGGCTCCCGGCTCCGGAGTTTGTCAGGCTGCCTCTTTGCACACCTCAATTGGAGGCAGGAAGGCGCGCAGGTGCTGGGACACCAGCTTATTATGAAATTAACCGCTAAAGATGCGCTTTCTTCAGATGGATTTAAGCATTTCGTACTTGGCAGGATTCTCCTGTAAAAAAAAAATAAATAAATAAAATAAACCCAAAAAAAAAAAAAAAAAACCCAAAAAAAGTTTCCCCACATCAGGGAGATGCAGAAGTGATGCTTTTGTTCGGAGACGCGGCTAAACAAGACGGGCTGGTTCGTAATAAGGCAGAGCGACGCGGCCTGCAGCGCTGCATCCAGATGCCACACGTTAGTCTTAATGGGAGAGAATTAAATACCGCCGACGGCTGCGGCAGCCTGACTCTCAGACGTGTGTACATCTTTATTCGGCGGGGCTCTGCACAGGCCGCCCGAGGCTAGATGCGCGGCGGCTTTGGCATCCCCGCACGGCCAGTGAGGAGCGCAGGGGAGCTCCTGAAACGATGGGGACGAACGGAAGGCGTGTGTGTGTGACAGGCGAGGAGGTGCGGCCAAGGGGGGCCCGCAGGAGACGGTCGGCCAGAAAGTTCCACCCATAGGGAGACAAAAGTTGGAGGGAGAACATCGCATGAGGGCAAAGTGACATGGGATGCGAGCAGTAAGGAGCGGCTTAGGTGGAGCCTCCGTCGCAGGGCTTGGGGTATGTCATATCCAGCCGAGCCCAAGGTGCGATGTACTGGAAAAGCCAGCAAACACTCGTGTGCAGCAAAGGGGAGGACAAAGGAAATGGGCTGAAGTCGATCGCCAATGACAGGGTGAGTCAACTATCTAGGTGACGTTTAGATGCGCCAGGCTGTCGGACTTGACTCTTTTCAGAGTCTTTTTCAGAGTCTCCCAGTCATCATAAGGGTGGGGTTTGTTGGTTTGTTTTTTTTTTTTTTTTTTTTGCGGAAAAATTCCAAATGGTTTTGAAATTCGCGGATCACAGCTGCGATTTGAAATGCATGATCTTCTTCTAGGTAAAGTTCTTCTTGAGGGGGTTCTCATAAAGCCAAAGCCCACGTTAATCATCTTGCCTGTTAAAACTGCCGCAACGGCGCACTTTACATGGTGCGCACACGCAGTTTTGCGACCGATGCTGGGCGGCGGCGGATCGCCGACTTTGACTTGAAGATGACTGCAGGCCCGGTCTGATTTCGTTTCTTCTTCTCTGTTTCCTCACACCGGCTCTTTTAAATGCCCTAATTAGCACTCGAACGCCTTAATAAGACACTTAACCTTTCGGGTACCCCCGCATTCGGCGGCGAGCGCCGTTAAGTTTAATTGCTGTGATTAGACGAGTCTATTCGCTCCTCGCAGACTTCAAACTTTTGACTGACAGCAGAAATTGATATTTTTCGGCGAGCGAAGCGTCGCGTGAAGCCTCGCGCCGCCGCCGCCGAGCTTAAGGCGACGAGGAGCGGCGCGGCGCGCGCGCGCACGGGCGGGCGCGTGTTTCTGGTAAGCAAGGGCTTCCTAAATGACATCTTAATCACCGCTGGGGTTGTCATGGTGAAAAGGTAAGTGGATATTTATGGGCTGGCGGCAGAGGTTAAAAAGCTCCTCCGGGCAGCTCGTTGCTCTGACTGCCAGTCTCCTTTGCGCCAGTTTTGCGCCATGGCTGAAGAGCGTGAAGGCGCAGCGGCCGCCGCCGCTTTCTCCAGCTGCAGGGGCAGCGGAGGGGACGCCGAGCAGGTACACGGGCAGGTACACGGGCGTCCGCGTCTCTCGTGTCTCCGGCGACTTTTTAGCGCTCCTCGGTCTTAATTGCGCTGACTTTGCGACCCGCTCCCCAGAGCACGGCTGACGACTTCTTCGAGGAGGACTCCTGCTCCCTGTCACCTTCTCTGTCGCCGTCGTCGTCGCCGCACGGCATGGCTGCGGCCGCTCTGGACAGCAAAGCCGTCTGCAGCAGCTGCGGCTTGGAGATCATTGATAAGTACCTGCTGAAGGTAAGCCCGGGGACCTCCGGGGTGCTGGTGGTGGGGGGGCTCCCTGCCGACGGCCTCCTCGTCTCCCTGCCTTCTCCCTCCAGGTGAACGAGCTGTGCTGGCACGTGCGCTGCCTCTCCTGCAGCGTCTGTCGCATCTCGCTGGGGCGACACGCCAGCTGCTACATCAAGGACAAGGAGGTCTTCTGCAAGCTCGACTACTTTAGGTACTCGACGCCTCCTTAAATGGCTGCCGTGTGACTGAGGAGCCCTACTTTGTGCACGTGGAGTGACGCCCTGGGCTCTGCGGCTCGGTTTTGGCTGACACAAACGAGCTGACTGCTGGCAGTCCTAGCAGTTGCTCCACCGGCGGCGAGTCTTAATTGTGCAGCTGTGGCTGCATGCCGAAAGAGCTGGAGCTTTTTGACCCCAAGTTCCTTAACTTTATCTAGCAAAATGACCATGAGACGCAGGTCCGAAGCCGAATCGTTGGTGTGCTGGCTAAACTCGTCGTTTCTCACACTGACCGTGTGCCTCGCCGGTCTTGCAGAAGATACGGGACGCGCTGTGCTCGCTGTGGCAGGAACATCCATTCTACCGACTGGGTCCGGCGAGCGAAGGGGAATGTCTACCACCTGGCATGCTTTGCCTGCTTCTCCTGCAAGCGACAGCTCTCCACCGGTGAGGAGTTTGCCTTGGTGGAGGAGAGAGTCCTGTGCCGTGTGCACTATGACTGCATGTTGGACAACATCAAACGGGCTGTGGAAACTGGTAAGAGCAGTATTGGTCTATGTGCCTTGCTCTGTGGTCATGTGACCACGTGTAGACGTCACAGAACATTTCAGACTTGTTTACTCTAGCTCTGAAAACATTTAAGGTTCAGTAAAGGCAATGCCGACAGTTGCCTGGAGCACAGATCTGTCGTGACTTGATGGCTGGGTTTGAATGGTGTGCCCCCCCTTCACAGGAAGTACTGTAAATGTAGAAGGTGCCATGCCAACAGAACAGGAAGTGAACCAGCCCAAGCCAGCAAAACGGGCTCGCACAAGCTTCACTGCTGATCAGCTGCAGGTGTGTGACTACTGCAGTCACCTGGTGTTCATCAGCTGACACAGGAAGTGACACCTGACTTCCTGCCTCACTAGCCACTCGACTTTGTGTTGAGCCTTGTGCTCTGGTGCATTCCAGGTGATGCAGGCACAATTTGCTCAGGATAACAACCCCGATGCACAGACCCTGCAGAAGCTGGCGGAGAGGACTGGCCTTAGCCGCAGAGTGATTCAGGTCAGTCCAGCTTCATCCTGGACCTGACCTCTTCATGTCCTGCTCAGTCTTCGACTCTACTCAGATTCTGCCCTCACCTCAGCTGGTTCTCCCTTGGTCTGCTATGGAATGTTCTAGATTTGCTCTTTGAGGATGCTTCCTTCCTGCAGGTTTGGTTCCAGAACTGCCGGGCTCGCCACAAGAAACACGTGAGCCCCAACCATGCATCAGCTGTGCCGGTGTCATCGTTGCCGCTGTCCCGCCTTTCTCCACCACTGATGGAGGACTTGCAGTACTCCACCTATGGGCCAACTGATGGGCCTATGCTCACTGCACTACATTCCTATGTGGATGGTAAGCTCAGTAGCTCAGTAGCTAATGCTTGCACTCCTGTCAAGGTGGGCCTGAGACCTACGAGAGTTTGGCTACTTTAAAAAGGGTCCCGTCTCTACAGTGCCCCCCACCAGGAAGCTGGAGGATTGCCCTGTTAATGGACTACATGACCACTTCATGTGGGGCAGTGTAGCTGTTGGCAGCTGCACACTTGCATTAAATCCCCCCTCTTGGTGGCTTGGGGACCCAGTGTGACCCAGCCTCCCTCTTCCCACAGTGCACTCGCCTTCAGTGGTGTTCCAGCCCCTTCTGTCACACTCCATGACACAGCTTCCTGTCAGTCACGCCTGAGGTGTGTGGACACATGACCAGCTTTTGCGGCCATGCAGCAGCGTCACACCAGTTGAACCTGGGGCTGGGGCCTGAAGGAGCCACCCCACCCTCCCATTGCAGGAGGGGACAATTCAGTGTTAAATGAGGTCATTGTAAACTTTTTTTGTTTATATATTGGTGACAATTCATGGTATTAACTTATTTTGTGTAACGTGTCAGAGCACTTTGTTTTAAAATAAATTTAATGGTTGCAGAAATGGACTTGTGCTTTTGAGGTTTTCTGTGCTGCCAGGATTGAACTGCTCGCTGCCTGTCCAGCGTGGGCCAGGCTGCCTATGCCCAACTCAATTTTGTATAGCAATTTAAGAGCATCACTGCACCTTGGCTTAATGGGAGGTTTGGGGCACAGGGCTCTGACCATCAAACCCACTCTGTGCTGCATCTGCAAAGATGTCAAACCCCATGATGTCCTGTAGACATCAGCTGTGATGGCATGTGCCTCTGTACACCACTTCAGCGGTTGTCGTCAGAAGGGCTTGACGGCTGAGTCGCTCTACTTTAACAGCTCAGAGCTCAAAAGGGCACCATGCATGATTTAAGGTGGCAGTCACTATGGTGGCTTAATTGGCCTCTTTCTGCAATCTTCAGGTTTTTTTTTTTTTTTTGCCTTAATGGCTATTCAGTGCTAAAAATTCAAGGGGGGGGGGGGTTAAGCAGAGCTGCAGTGGCTTGGTTCAAACTTTTTATTAAACATTTGCTTACCAAAACGTCAGTTACAAAGACATTTAAATACCCTTCCCCCCCCAAATTACAAAAATGATTAACTTGAGTTATAAACTGTTTCTGACTACAGCCCTGTTTAAAAAAAAAAAAAAAAAAAAAACTCCAAAAATGGCTTTTACATCCTTGTACAAATGGTCTTCTAAAAGGTGTTCATTTTAAAGGACCTTTTTTTTCTTTTTTTTTTTTTTTTGACTAGGCACGTTGACTAGAGACTGCAGTTGTACAACCAATCCAGTTTCCTGATGCTCACGTTGGCTCTGTTCAGGTCTCACCTTTGGTGCTGGGTTATGAAGCAAATGTGTGATGAGCACATGCTGAGGGATTGAGGGTCATCCCAGTGGGATTGAGGGTACAGCAGCAATCCAGCTGTTTTTGTCTGGCTTGGTTTTCCTCATAATGTGGCTCATGGACCACAGTCTCACTGCAGTAAGTTTGGCAAGGAGCCTGGAGATGGTGTGGTAAAACCACGATGTTCTATGACTGCAGCATGAAGCCATGGAGTTGGTGTCTGTTTACAACCCCTCCAGTAGGGGGTGCTCTTGCTCTGAACACCCCTTGTAAAAAACACAACTACACAGGCACTCTGAAGACTAATCCCATGCTGTTAAACAAGGGTGGTGATCAAATACTGCCACCAGTGGGGTCATGTCTGTCAGAATGTCCTGTAATGCATACAAGTATCAAGGCATTACACAGCATTCAGCCTGCTGTTGCTAGGGCTACCAATGCTTTGAGATGGGGACCCCCTCGTGGTCCTAGGTGGCCTCGGAGATACCCAACCTCCAGATAGTCCCTCATGGTAACAACGGCCCATTTAGAGGCTGAAAGTAAGGCAGCACTAAACCGTATGAGAAGCAGGAGATGCAGTAATTTAGGAAAGGTAAGGGGTCAGCACCTGTGACAGGTAAGAAGTGAACAGAGCCTTCTCCATCCTGCCAGCTGACAACCTGATTATGTGGACCCAGGAACAGCAGAGCCAGAGTTCAGTCACAGGGTCATTTAAAGCATGCTAAGGGTAGAGAGATAAAGCTATTAGAATGACTCTGGGCTAGACTGCTCCTGGGGCACCCCGTTCCTGGGGTACTAAGAACCCTGGGGCACCTCGCTCCTGGGATACTAACCACCCTGGGGCACCCCGCTCCTGGGGCACTAACCACCCTGGGGCACCCCGCTCCTGGGGCACTAACCACCCTGGGGCACCCCGTTCCTGGGGCACTAAGAACCCTGTCTTAGCCCCTGGATTTATTCGGGCTCTGTTCGCTCTTTCCCAGGATCCTGTGCAAGCTGGGCGACATAAGGAACGGCTTGCTGGGTGAGCCATCGTTCCTCTCTAGATCTTCACCTTGAATGGAACAGCAAAGGGCAAGGGGGGGGTGTAGAGGGAGACGACAGAAAGGGTTAGCAGGTCAAAGGAGAGGCAGGAGGAGCGTCATGCTGGTTTGAGACGTGGAAAAGCCGTGGTGCTGTGTGCCATGTGGACTTACAGAAGCAGAGGAACAGCGTGTCCACGCACATGGCATAAACACTGAAGAAGCCATGAGCAATCAGGTAGGAACCCAATATCACCGTCTGCAAAGACGCAAGGCAAATATCATATCGGCCTCAGCTGCGGAGTAGAACAATCGCCACAGCAGAACTGTCCAGACCCTTCGGGCTTTCCCAGAATCCTGTGCCCTGCCCAGATTCGCTTACCAGCAGTGGCACCCAGTAGTAATTCAGCGGTGGTACCTCGCCCTGAACCATGGGTATCTTGTGTGTGAAGAAGAAGAAAGCTAGGACACCTGTGAGAGGAAAAGGTGTGGCCATCAGCGTTCACAAAAAAGGCTCCTACTGATTCATCCCACTTCATAGTTTTAGGCTTCATGGTTCTCAGAGGCTACCAAAAAAGCCCTACACCGATGCGAACCGCTCTTATCTGGCAGCCAACGGAAGCCAGGCCCACACTCCCACTCACCCACGCTGCCCGCGATGAGCACCTTCCCCAGGAAGAGCAGGAAGTCTGTCACCTTGTCCAGCACCGCAACCCTGCCAATGGGACACAGTCCAGTGAGACGGCACCCAGTACAGGCGGCTGGGCAATCCAGAGCCTGCCATGGAAAGGCCTTACCTCACCACATTCCTCATAAGCAGGAAGAAGGCCTCTCTGGCTGAGGTGCAGAAGTTCTTCCCATATATTGCAATCTATAATCAGACAGTGTGGAAATAAGCCCCGCGAAGACTGTCCACTCCTTTAACAGATCCATACTGTACTGACATTTCCCCCACGAAGTCCCGTCACCCATCTAAAGTTACCATTCCAATACATTTGTGCCCCATTTGGTTACTGAACCTCAAAATGACCCAGTGACATGAACTGGTAGGTTCTGCTCCTGCACCTTCTCTCCACCGGACGACAGACGGAGGCAGGCCTCAAGCACAGCTCACCATGATGTAGGCGTTCCTGTTCATGAACCTGATGATGCACTCCAGGCACCAGAAGCAGCACTTGAAACAGCAGAGCAAAAAACGTGCCAACGTGTTCTGAGCACCTGCAGGAAAGAGCGTGGTCAGCCGGTCCAGAGGACGACATCATGCTGAAGGCACTGCTGGGTCACTTTGTTTACACTGTGTTGTCTGGAAGATCTTTGTGTTTCATTTGCGGTCCTCACTATAGGTCAACGGGCAGACTAGCGCCCCCTACCTCAAGTACCAGCCTGTTTGTATATGTGGCAAATGCACAAATGGATTGATTAATGACATTTCCAAGCCACGGGGCCACCTTTCAGTTTGTGGTCCAGGTACTCCAGGGTGATGCGGATGAGCTGCACCACGGCCAGGATTAGTGAGCCGAAGGCCAAGGACCCTGTGTGGTACCTGAGTGGAGCAGACACACTGCACTCAGAAGGACTGAATAGCCAGCAGAGGGCAGCAGAGGAACAGGAAGTGTGCACTGCTCATAAAACTGCAACTACTTAAAAAGACAACTGTCCACAGGCACCATAAAGACGGAAGATCCAGTTTATGCCTGATCGGTGCCGTGAGGTGAAGCAGTTCTGTGACATCAATTAGGCGTCACTTCGAAATTCAAGCTGTAAAGGACGAGTCTAGTGCTGCATGCCAAGGATGGGGGGCTCACCGAACAGCCCTGCTGAAAGAGGTAAACAGTGGGCATGGGGGAATATCGGCCGGCTTCTTCTGGGCCCAGTAGTAGGCAGCGAAGGCCCCAGCCAGTGTACACTGGCCCAGTGCGATGGTGAAGTTGATTAGCCACAGGAAGACCAGCAAGTTGCACAGTTGCAGGGCAAAGATGTAGCGGTGGTAGGGGCTTTCTCCACCGTAGAAGGCAAAGGTGCACTGGGAGCCAGGGCAGACCTTGGTGATGTTGGTCTTGTTGAAGGTCTGTAACAGAGCAACGGATTTCATAAAGCACTTAAAGCAGCCCTAATTCTTACACATGCAACAGTCAAACCATATTTAAAAACAGTATTACTTTGGCAATGGCTGAGAATCCCTAGATGCTATGTCCCTTAACATCCATGACTCATGTTTAAACCTTGAATTGAAATATTCTGACTTCACTTCTCTTCACAGTTTAAATAAGTCAAACTCACAATTATGAGGTAATACCATGTGACTGGACAACAGTGAGTCTCTCGAAGGTTTTTCAGCGTTTTTATTTTCGTTGAAAGTGAGCATGCTAGAGCCCGGTGTGAGTCCGGGCAACTAGCTCTGACCAATCAGAACACGGGTGGCAGGAAGTAAGAGCTCCTCACCTCAGGGTCACATGTTAGGTTGGCATACATGCAGTTGGGTTGTGAGGGCATCACTTTGTAGATGGCATCTCCAGAGGAGGCCAAGAAGCTGAGGTTTGAGCTGGTTAAGGGGGTAGAGCGATGCAGAAAGTCTGGGATGTGACACACACCAACGTTCTTACATACAAAGAAAGATGGTTGAAAAAAAAACTGAACAGATGAATATAGGAGACACCATCTGAAGGTGAGTGCAATCAAACTGGAATTTGTTTTTACTATTCTGTAAGCTACCTGCTCTTACTGAAATATAAGAATGTGTGGTACACGTGGGTCTGATGTACGTTCTCGGTTTTGAGTCTGTTTAATGAAGGCTAAGGAAATGGCACCATCTGCTGGTCATACTATGTAAATGAAAAATACCTTGGCGCAATTCCCCACGCTTTTACGTAATGACTGACATTTAAGCTTCTTTTTTTTTTTTGGTACGGAAGACCACACACTATCTTCAGCCTCAACATAATTTTTCAGCCACTTAATCATTTGCGACAAAATGTGCTTGAGGACAGACTGAACAGATGGCCTAGCTATTCTCTCCAGGGTACAGAGCCGTTCCTAGAGATGCCTGAAGCCAAACTGGCCTGGACACCAAAAACCCGCGCACGGAGTGGTAGGACGGACCACGGACACAGCACAATCATTGTAAAACGAATGTGGGAAATTTCACTGTCTGCGGGTAAAGAGAGTACCACGTAATGCCCCCCACCCCCAGAGCGGGCTGTATGGTGACAGACGGCTGCCTTCCACACGGCACATCTGACAGGATACACAGCCGTGACGGCCCAGTAGGAGATGCAGACGGCGAGGAGGATGAAAGTGACAATGGGGTAGAAGACAGTGGATGTGATGTAGCCCATGGCCCTGGACAGGAAGATGGAGGCAAACTGTCAGCCATTCCACCCCATAGCCATTGTCCTGCAATACCACTAAGATCCAACATCAGTCATGTTTTCCTGTGGTGGAGGGGAGTGTGATTGTTAAGGACAGAGAAGCTTACTCCGAATATCATGGCTTTAAGGAGGGGTCGACTGTTATACCTTTGAGAAGGAAACCTGAATTATTCCAGTTGGATGCGCAGGATTTGAACCCCTAATCCTGCAGGTGCACGCCAACAGTGCTAAGCACTGAGCCACTATGTTCCTCCAATTCAAAAACCCATGCTTAATCCCTTGTTTACTTTATTAATCGTGTAAACATTTCAGTACTTGATCTTGAATAATGACAAAGATCTGGATATACTCGCATCGGTTAAGCATGACACCACACTTTGGACCTATAGCCTAGAACTCAGCCAGATACAGTTGGTTGACGCCATAAGCAGTCTTATGACGGTGTGTCATGACCAAGCAGATGTTTGTCACTGATCTGCACCTTCAGAGAGCCAGACTGCACTCACTTGCTGCCTTCCTTGAGCAATGCGATGGCCACGCGCACCCTGTTCCTCAGGAATATCAGCATCAGGACGATGACGGCTTCAATGACGGACAGGGAGATCACTGCAACCATATTGGAGTGCGTGAGCTGAGGGGGCGGGCACTCTCGTTACAACATGCATGTGTAAGACAGCGGTGAGCAGCACAACATTTCAAGTCACTGTCACACGTGCACCTTGAGGCTCACGACGTTATCGTGATGCGTTTTGCGATCCTGTTATGAACGTCATGAGAAACAGAGGCAGTCGTGAGGATGCTAATGCATGCAAATGTAAGTATGTGCTGAATCCTGAGTCATCCTGGCCAAAGCAGCCTGCTCATCCCAGCAAACTCCATCCTCAATTTGAGGGAATAGGCTGTAGCACATTTTAGTACAGTCCTAAACAATAATATGGTCTAAAGCCTTGAACTGAATCTCTCCTGGGTCCTTCTGAATCGAGATCTCAGGGTTGGTGCAAACGAGTCGATACTGAGAATGAAAACCCTGGATTCATGGAGAGATTCTGAACTCCACAGGCTGCAGACTATATCTCATGCTGTTTGGGGCTCCAAAAAAGCAACAGGTATCTTGTCGGAATTGCTCCACCCAGTGGCGGGTACCAAGTCAGAACTGCTACACCCAGTGGCGGCTGCCATGCCAGGATTGATCCGGCAAGCAAAGGGTACGCAGTAGGGAATTACCTACCTTGCACGCCGTGACTGATCCACAAAATCATCACTGCAGCATTGGGACTGATTTACCAAGTGAGTGGTGCCAGCATTGGGACTGATCTATCAAGTGACTGGTACAGCGTCAGGATGGATTTGTCCAGTGACAGGAAGCTTGTCAGAACTGATCCACCCAAAGATGGGTACCAACGACGGGTACCATGATGGAATGGATTTGTACAGCGATGGGTAGTCTTTCGGGATCGATTCACTCAAAGACGGATACAGCATCAGGGTGAATCTGCCCCATGTTGGGTCCCATGTCAGAATGGATGTTCTCAGTGACTGGAGCCCATTGGAATCAATCCATCCAATGACAGGGACCATGCCGGAATGCATCTGCCCAGCGACAGATCTTGTAGGATTTGTGGTGAGGAAACTTACAGAAAACCAGCCATGTGTGGCTGAGCTGTAGGTAGATGTGGAAGTCAGTCTGGAAGCCGATGTCGGAGATGGCAACATCAGCGTTGGGTTTTTCTCTTAGAGTGATGAACTCCCAGTAACAATGCCAGATACCTGCCCAAGACAAAACAAAGTGAGATTAAGAAGAAACAAATACACGTGTGTACAAAGATGAACCCTGAAAAGCTCATATCCAATTCAGCCAGACAAACATGCATGTCGACAGGCAAAATCACAAACATCCTTTTTTATTGTAGATTTCTCTATACATCCTGGCCCACATCTACTGACCATAACCAACCACAGTGATGACCCCAAAGATGGTGAACCAGAAGAGGAGTCCAGCAGTAAATCTCAGGAGAAGGATGAAGATCAGGCTGATCACCATGGCTACCACCAGGCCTCTGTGAACACACACACATAATGAGACTGCAAATGACCCATGAACCACACGTGTGTGTTTGTGTGTGTACGTGGCAGTATACTGCATCACAGCAGCATGGTATGCAGTCCCGAAATACAGCACAGGACCCTTATGATGTCATTATGGCATCACAAAAAAATTAACATGGAAAGAAAAAAAAACAAAAGACAAAAGGTTTACATTATAGACCATTGCAGGACCACTCTATCACAGCAAACTTAGAAAGGCCACGAGGTTGTGGGGCTTTACTACATCCATACATCAACCTGTGTGGGTGTTAACAGCACTAATCAATGGATCTTTACAGAAGAGGAAAGAGGTTTTCGTCATTGTCACTTTCCAGATCTTCAGCTGAGTCATTCTGGACTGTGACCCCTGTGATCATGTATCAAATGGTTCGAAACACAGGTACAGGGCACCCCACCGGACACCCAAAGACACTTACATCACTATCCAGTACCAGGAGCTGGCAAAGTCCTCAAAGATCTTCATGCCCACCTCCTTGGCATCCAGCAGACTGGTAATGCCACTGCGGGAGAGACGGAAACGGAGTTCATGAGCAAATCAGCAGCTGGGGCTAAACTGTCTCGACCCAAAGTGACATTTTTGATGGAGGACTGTAATCGGTGAGCACGGGGTTTCTTAGACCAAGCTTAAACACTGGCTGAGGGCTCGGGTGAGAAGTGTCACTGGCACTGTTCCTTCCGTTTCTCTCCTCGATGCTCCTGTACTGCAGGTAATGCGGGATAATCAGCTTTATGGATACACACAGCGCTTCTCCGTGGCTCTCACCCTCTGTGTCTCACTTGCCTGTCAGTGTAATCCCTCATTCACCTCCCAGACACAAACTATACTTGAGCGACTGCCTTACATCATAACACTCTCCTTCGGGAAGCTCGGGGCCATTGTAAGGCGACCTCATAACAGGAAGTGAGGTCATTCATTCATCAGCCTCATCCTTTTGCCCAATACAGACCTGTATCACATTATATTTATTTTTAATAGTCAAAGCAGTCCATGAAAATATTCATGTTTAAACAAAATAAATGCTCAGAGATTCTTAACTAATAATAACCATCTAATTGTTACCAGCATGCTTATGACTGCTTTGCATTCACGATGTTCTCCGAAGGATTGTGGAGTGTGTAGGTAACACTTCTGAACAGCAGCAGAGGACAGCAGAGATAATGTCCAGCATGGGCCCACCATGCGGCTCCGTCAGGATCCACAAGCAGCCTTGCTGGTCAGTAAATCTGCTGAGGAGCAGAGCTGACAAATTCACTATAGTGAGGTCTTGGAAAAGCACGGTTCCTGGCAACCTGACATTTCAGCTGAGGAGCAGTGGCACCAGACTCCCACAATGCCCCTGGTTGGAAGCTGTGTAAAGCAGGAAGCCCTGCGGTATTTGGGTTAAGGGAAGGTACCGGTACCTACATCGTAACATCAGAGACGTTTCACCTGCTTGTTCCGTAGCGATGAGCTAGCTACTAGAGAAGGAAATTAGCTGATGGTCACAAAATCAGAGGTTAGAAGAAGCAGTTTTCAAAGCTGCTATTCAAACTATCTTACTTTACTAAAAGCAAATCTGTACGTTCAGTCTTTCACCAGAAATAATTATTAACTTCACTGTAATCTTCAGTTACAGTTTAAATTCCACTTTTGTCAGATGCACATTCAACTTTGAGACTCAGGCAAAAGTTCTGCTGGTGCAATAAAGTTTTCCATTCATTTTGGTTACTGGACTTTGGGTGTATTAATCTAAATCAACAGCATCCCCAGTGCCCAGTGATGCAGGTGTAAACTTCAAAGCCCTATGGTGGAGAATAATAGGGAATATTGATGGGTTTTGTTCAATACGCAAAACCAATGAGAGTTTAACAAAAGCAATGTAGTCCTTAAGGATGTGCTCTCTCTCTCTGAGTGATCCTCAGCAATACATCTCTCTCTCGCACCCACTCCCAGACACTTTCGGGAACTTTGCTTCTTAATTAAGGCATAAATGTGCTTATTAAGTCTCCACTCTTCTCTCTCGTCCACAGAAACTCATACACGTCGTTTCTAGAAAGAGGACCTCTCATCCAACTCCTAGTCACACGCTGATGCCATGACAACAAGATTATGTTGCTGCTTTTAAATCACTAGCCGTTAGCTCAGAGGGCTGGTGAGTGTCTGGACAGTGGGACAGGGGCCCTCCGACAAGATAAAGTCAGTGATTTTACAGAGGTGATCGTGGACAATGTGAAACACTGAAATGAACCGTAGATGAGCTGTTATCTTGGTACGGATTGAAGGGCTGAGTGCTGGCAGACCACGTCTTTCAAGCAGAGTGGACCTCAGCCATACATCATTGGGAGGGGGACACCAAGCTCTCTTTTGGCATGTTGTGTTGGAATCCTGACTGTGACTCACTGCAGCAGACCGGCTGCGATTGGCTGCTAAGATGCCCAGAGACTGGAGTGGTTTAGTAATCTACAAATCCGCAACCAGACTAGCTCTTCCCGCATGGCCTGCAATTCACGGCTAGGGCCACAACAACAACAACAACAACAATAATAATAATAGAATAAGGCATCTAAATAACACTTTCATGCAAGAATTTCGATTGTCTGAGGCCATTATCCATATTAGATAACAGGATTTAAATAGCTGTCCACTGTAGTAAGCATGATTCGTGAAAGGGTTCATAGAGGGTTAGGATAGCTCGGACTGTGGCGGGTGGGGAAGATGGGGGTAGGAGTGGTTGGGTGAAGGTAAAGATGGTGGAAGGTGGAGGCTGGCTCATGTGAAGGGCAGCATTAGCCAGACTCACTTGGCAGCGTCCCTGAGCTCAGTAACATTCCTCATCGTCCCGAGAACGTCCTTGAAGGAGGTTCTGTTGGCGACGGTCAGCGTTCCATTCCTGGTAATGAAGTCAGGGAAGCAGCGTTGAAGAACTGGGGAGGTGGGAGTAACAGACCCGGGGGGGAGAGTGAGAAGGGTCAGCCGAGCGTCACACATGACACGTGTGGCTCTGAGTTACACTCTCTGGTGGGTGTCAGCCACGTTCCTGCGTGTGTAATCCCGAGAATATACACATTGCCTAAGACAGACGCTTCAACAAACACTATTACATTTCTGTCTTTTAGGGGACTTCCCCCTTTGTTCTCAATATAATGCAATTAATAATTTCTAATTCCACCCCAGAAACCTAAAAACAGATTAAAGTTAAATTTAAAATTTAAGTTCAAACAGAGAAGGCCACACACACACACACACACACACACACACACACACACTCTGCTGACATTGACTTACAGGGCCTGCTCGGCACTATCATGGAGGGACAGTCTTCATCTCTCAGGACCTGGGCCACCGCCTGTAATGAAGGAGTACAGGAGCTGAGATGCCAGAGAGCCCTGGAGTCAGCCCACCCTTATCTCAGAGACACATGCAGCCCCCACCTCCGCCCCTTAATGGGGGGGTAGGCACTGAACTGGACGGGTGACAGGCACCACCTTTGGTCCAGGTCCTCACAGAAAGCTGTGCTCTGCATACACCCGCAATGCCCGCAGTGCTGAGCAGACCCCCCCCCAGTGCTGCCCTGGGCCAAAGTTGACAGCCTCCCAAAGAACCTCAGTGTGACAAGAGAGGACAAAGGCAGGGCTGCTGACAAGAGGACACCACATGACAGGATTCGGTGGCAGCCTCCCACGCTGCCCTGGGCCACATTGCGCACAGTGGAGGCCGAGCTGGACGTGCCCGCCCTTTTTGGCGGTCCTGGCTGGTCTTCCTGGTGAAGTTCAGCCCCAGCCCACTCCACGTGTGTTCACATCTTGCTGATCCCCCCCCACCTGGCGACAACGTCAGCCGTGGCCAGCCTGTCACGGTGGCACCTCCCATGCTGCCGTTTGGGAGCCTTTAGGAATATTTTCAGCATTTTTTTGGATTCAGTTTTCATTAAATTCGGCAGCTGCAGTAAAATGGATTTAATTGTCTAGCTTAATTTCTATTAAATTTCATTCTTTTTCATCTTTTCTCGCACTAGCGGAGATGTTTTACATCAGCCGGGCTACCGTACTGCAGCTCTACATGAGGCTGCGTGCTCGAGACGCTGAGGTGAAATCACCGATACCAAACTGGAACCTTGGACCTCACTGAACAGAAAAAAAAAACCTTCAGTGGGCAGTGGGGGGTTTACCGGGGGGGTCTCCTTCAAGAGACAAAGAAAAATTTTGGTGAGGAAGATCCTGAGGAAGGACAACTTTCAGCAGTATCTCTCAGGTCCCTAATATGTTGGAAGCTATCAACACAACCATTCTGGAACAAAGACCCTGACTTCAGCAACAAATGGATAACACAGCTTGACAAAAGTAGTGATGGGACAAATGAGACTTCAAAACCTGTAGTGGGTTAGAGTATCCCAAACTACCCAATCAATGCTGGTGCTAAACGAGGCTTCAGAACCCATAGTGAGTGGGAGTATACTGAACTAACCAATCAATGCTGGTGCTAAATGAGGCTTCAAAACCCATAGTGGGTGGGAGTGTACCAAGCTACAAATGAACACTGGTGCTAAATGAGGCATCAAAACTTATGGTGGGTGGGAGTATCCTGAACTAACCAATCAATGCTGGTGCTAAATGAGGCTTCAAAACCCATAGTGGGTGGGAGTGTACCAAGCTACAAATGAACACTGGTGCTAAATGAGGCTTCAAAACCCATAGTGGGTGGGAGTGTACCAAGCTACAAATGAACACTGGTGCTAAATGAGGCTTCAAAACCCATAGTGGGTGGGAGTGTACCAAGCTACAAATTAAGACTGGTGCTAAATGCAGCTTCATAACCAGCGACGAGTTGGAGTCTCTCAACGTGTGGTCATCATGTTAGCAAGACAGCGGCACCCATCACTCAGCTGAGTACCTTAGTCGGGTTGTCAAAGCCGGGTTTGCAGAACTGTCTGTAGTACTCCCAGTGGCTCCTGTTGGACCGGTACTGGAACTGCATGTCGGAGTATGTGGCGAACCTGTCCGGGCACCTGGGAACACAGAGCTACAAACCAAGGGTCACGGTGAGATAGGGCGTGGCCAGAGATGGCAGGTGATGAAGGAGGAGCGTGGAGGCGGTCTCACCTGAGTCGTGGGGCACTGTAGGTTCATCAGAACTGCTGGACTTGCACATTTCAGTATGTTGAAGTAAAAGAGTATGGCTTTCTTCCTGAGGAACAGTGAAAGAACCCTTTCGGTCACAATGGTGATGCAGTTTTGCTGAGCGGCTTGGATGTAACATTAGTTATCAGTATTAATCAGATAAGAAGAATCGTCACTGTATTTCTTAAGCAAGCTGTTTTGCTGATAGCTGGCAGTACAGAGCACTCAGAGTCAGAGCAGAAAGCTGTCATCACGCCATTGATCATCAGGGTAACGGGATGGTGTCGTCATCTGAGGCACAGAAAAAAAACGCTGCTCCGGTGTTTCAGACTCTTACTGATGTGGCGCCGTAAACAAGATGCAAAACTGCTGGCAAGACGGACAAACTGGTGTTTCTGTTCTGGCGGTAAGTCAGAGGACGGCAGCCCTCGGAGCAACGTGCAGACGCAGCCATACACGGGCAGCAGGTGGCGCTGCTCTGTTCCAGCGATTCTCCTCCCGGGGGTCTTCAAGAGGACCACCCGTTCCTGCGAGAGCGGCTGCTCCACCTGACAGGCGCTGCCTTTTCACTTTATCGATTCCGACGGCCAAGTCTCAAGCTCAGCGTGTCTGAGGGTGGACGCTCTGCTGACCGGCTTTAAATGCCATACCCAACTGTGAAGGCCCCGGGCACTATTCCAAAGCCATGACGGAATTCCCAATCGAGATATCGGTAATATTATCCTCCGGTCAAATGGAAGTCTCTAGTGCAGTAAACATGATGGCTAAGGTGCAGTAGGGACAGTCTGACACTGGTAAACAAACTGAGCCATAGCCATACAGCCCATAATATTAAATGGGGCAAGCTCTTACATGAACTGAAATTAGCACTCTGTTACATAAAGGCTGACTTCCGGAAAAGATTAAAACAGGCGCTCTCAACGGGAGTGCAATTAAGAAAAAACGCAGACCAGCTGTGCACAATCCTCACAGGCATCGCGGCGAACCAATCAGCAGGCTGGAAACTTATTAATGGTTCATTGACACGTGTGTCTTCTAATGGTACCGACACAGAATCTGCAGTCACCCAAGAACCGGACTATGTTCTAGCAGCACTAATAGTCTAGGCCATTTCATTCACAGGGGGGTGGCTGTCCTGTCCTGCCTCCTGACTTAACTTCGGAATACGGCCAAGGTTCGTGTAAGCAGCACTTTGAGAACTTCCTTAGAAAGCATGTCGAGGGTTTCTGTCACACTGGTCCTCTCCACATTCCGGAATCAGAAATAATACCAGTGTACAGTAACTATACAGCATACCACAGACCGAAGATGGGCCTTTGTGTCTGGTCTGTTTTACAAGCATGTATGAAACATGACAGAAACACACAGCAGTGGCTGATGACTTCAGAGTAGTTTACCGTGTGTTGCTGTTCCAGTTCTATCGCTCTGGTGTTCTAGTTTGTGGGCTCCAGTATTAGAACTGCCCCTGCTTCTTGGGGAATGAGTCAGTTCTGAGTTATTCCAAAACTTCTGCTTTGAAAAGAACATTAACTACACTCCAATTCCTAACCAAGGACAGCGGTATCCATCACTGTAGTCGGGTTCCGCTTAAGGTAATTATCCTAGATGCGAGCGGCTGATCCCTGAGTTCACAATTGGGTGTGTTTGTGCGTGTGTGTTCTTCCAGCATGAGAAATCTGCACAACAAGGGGGCAGCCACCTTTACAGAGGGTACACTGTACTGTCCCCAGGAGTTTATTACCCATTTTACTTTCTATTTATACTTAAAGAAGACAAATTTCTTGTATAATGGTCGAATTCATGAATTGCCATTTCCAATAATATGGACTGAAAGCTGCATTTAGCTGTAGAACAAGGAGAAAACCTGAAAATGTGGTGTCTATGTCCCAAAGTGCCTGGTCCCCGACTCTGAGTAATAATCAGCAAGCCTTTGAGCCACACCATGTTGACCTCCTGGGAAAAATTCTCATTGTTCTGAGGGTGACGGGCTCTAAGGTCAACTGAAGGAGAATCAGTGGGATAGTCCAAAAGATTCAAAAGATAAACCATCGTTGGGAAGATGAACCCAGATGGTTTTTGGGTTAGTAGGACATTTAAGTTTAACCCAAACATCGCAACAAAAACTCAAATCATGAATTGTTCTTTAGAAACCAGCAATGAATAAAATGTAGTGAATTATCCATCATTATGATGTCCAGTGTTCTCATATTACATCTGCATATTTTCAGGTTTTCATTCAATGCTCTGATTCTTATTAAAAACCCTTTGAATATGTAGTGGCCACTGAAGCATAGCACATTGTATGGAAATATGATGCTTATAGTCCAGCTTTGATGGACAGCACAGCGTTGGAGGACACGCTGAAGGTCAACCCAGGCAGATGTTCTAGGCCCATGTTTTCCACAGGCGCCGTGTGAGCCAGACCCAGCCAAACACACTCAAGGCGGAGAGGGACGGATCCACGGGCGGCCACGGTACTCACGCATTGCTGGTGCCCTTCTGGCCACAGAACTGGCCGTAGCTGTCGGTGGGGTACACCACCTTCCTCGGGTCTCCGTGGATCCAGGCTGGGGATTCAGGAAAACCAGAGGCTTTCATCAGTTTTGCTTCAGAGCAGTAAGCAGCACTGATGCACCGGTGCATGTCACTCATGAAGAATGGGGGTGGAGGCTTTCTCATTATAACCGAGAGCACAGTTCATGAACATATCTTAGCCTACGGTGGCTGGGATGGCAGTGTGGTGCATCGATTTCCTCTCTCACGAGAAAACTCCAGGCAGTCAGGCAAGCAGGCAGTGTGGGAGCTCGGCTTAGTAACCAAAATTTGAAGACCCAACATAAGGGCCAAGCGACTGAAAGTGCAACCATATCGGAGAAGGTCAACATGACAGGCCGGCTGGACGTCTCAAGACCGCCAGACCGGGCATGTGCCCCTGCCCTTGGTCACAGACGAACACTGCCTGAGTCCCATCTGGGCTGACGTGAGACTGGGACAGGCTGCTCCCAGTGCTGGCCCAGCAGAGTGTCAGTTCAATCCCTGAAGATACACTCAGAGTACGGGGGGTGAAGCTGTCAGAACCCCCCCGGCCCACTTTGCCTGGACTGTGAATATCTCAGCCCTCGCAGGCTGACTAAATCAAAATGCCAGGAGTATCTGGAGAGAGGGGAGATGGGAGAGAAAGATGGAGGTGGAGGTGGAGGTGGTCATCAGCCACAAGATATTAACAGCTGATTCACTGCTTTCTGCTCGTTATTCCTCTCTTAACGAACGTACTGTCAGTGCTCACCTGTTCTATTTTACACCCTTTCTTGGCTGCACTGTCAGTTCTTTGCCTTCTCCTGGTTTTACCTGCCTTAATCTGAGTGAGGAGCACGTGTACACCAGCAACATTTCACAGCAGTGGGGAATTAATCCAGCCAGAAAAAAGTCCCTCTCACAAGCTGCCTTAGGGTCTGGCCCTGGTCATGTAGACAAAAGTCTGTCTGACAAGCTGCCTTAGGGTCTGGCCCTGGTCATGTAGACAATAGTCCCTCTCACAAGCTGCCTTTGGGTCTGGCCCTGGTCATGTAGGCAAAAGTCCCTCTCACAAGCTGCCTTAGGGTCTGGCCCTGGTCATGTAGGCAAAAGTCCCTCTCACAAGCTGCCTTAGGGTCTGGCCCTGGTCATGTAGACAAAAGTCCCTCTCACAAGCTGCCTTAGGGTCTGGCCCCGGTCATTTTGAAGGGTGTTTCTGAAACACCACCAGTTCACTAACACAGTGGTGCATTTAGAGTGCTGAGTGCAAGTTAGATGATATTGGCGGGGGAAGGCCTTCCTTTGTTGTGTAATGTAACTCCTAATTAAAGCAGAAAGGCAGTAAATCACTGTCCAGGAAAAAAATAAATAAGCAATGCCAAAAATGGAAGCGTGAACTATTCAGGGCATCCTCAAGTGTGCTGGCTCTGTCAGCCAGGCAGTGTGCCCAAGTGGATCCCCATCCTAGAGTGGACAGGCAGTCCCAGATCAACACGGCCATTTCAGGGTGAGCTCATCAGCCAGACTGGTGATGCAGGCCGACATCAAACCAGCTAAGCTCTCATCAGGACACTCTGTCACTCAGCCCCGTGGTGGGTGTGGCTCATGTCCACTTTTCTTACATTTGAAAATCTTTAATTAACATCTCAGCGCACCGGAGCAGCTTCAGAGCCTGTCTGTAATAAGTCTGGCTTGAAACGAATTGGATTCAGCTGCACTAATTAAAGTTTCTCGTTAATCCATTTTAGAAAGTGCTTCTAGTAAAAGCAGTGCTTGCAGATGAATCCTCCATCCATACCTTCAGTAAATCCTACGTTAATTTAGGTCCAGAGCACAGTACTGAAGAGAAGAATCCGCACTGGGACGCATCCTGACTCGTAAACTAAGGTACTTTTTGTTGTTTCATTCTGCTTTTCAACGTAAATCAAAAGCAGGCAAGTTCATTGAAAGAAGCTGCAACCCAACGTTCACGAGAGGCTGAAGAGAGCTGAACTTCAAAAACAAAACCTCGAGGCACAGCAGCGCCAGCCATCAGATGACCCTCAGCTGGCCTACCTGGGCGGAGGGTGGAACGTCAGGAGAAAGCAGGTGCAGTGGAGGATGGCGCTCTCTACAGGAGCATGACTGTGGCTTCAAGGTGAACTCTGGGATGATGTCACACATGAAATGGTATTTTGCCTAGTACCAGGGGGCCATAATGGATGATGCCTGGGTGTTAAATAAAAAGGTGTAGTTAGCACACCTCGGCCTTGCTGTTGGGACGGCAGAGCAAGGAGTGAGATCAGGCTACAAATAGAAGGGTGGTGGGAGCCAGTGAATGACTCAGCTTGGATGGGTTCAGGGCGTCAAGTACATCCTGCCTCTTCTCCCCATACAACCTATTCTGAGCCTGCTGAAGAGCCAGCCAAGGGGCCAACTGAGGGGAGTACTGAGGGGCCTGCTGATGATCTAGCTGAGGGGCCAGCTGAGGGGTCTGCTGATGATCTAGCTGAGGGGCCAGCTGAGGGGTCTGCTGATGATCTAGCTGAGAGGCGAGCTGAGGGGCTTGCTAACAGGCCCTTCATTGGGGTTCCTGGCTGTCATTTTGAGTTCCCGACTTTTGTTTACCACATGAAATTCTCTCCTCCCAATAGGTAGGTCTGGAAGGAGGAAGGTGGTCTTCTGGGACACAAAATACTTTGTCTTGCAGACAGCTAGTCACATCTTTTTTCTGCTGTCTTTGGCTCTTGCCTGCTTCGGTCTGATGGACCCTCTGGCTGTCTGCTGTTCAGAGGCCCAGCTTAAAATCTCTGTGCTGTTTCATCTGCTGTACCCTCACTAAATATGACAGGGAGGCAGCAGAATATGATTGCTGTGATCAGATCTCCTCCCCTTCTAGCTCTTAACTGCGGATGACAGCAGCATTGAACAAGACGTTCGGTCCTGAAGGTCGTCTCTCATGTGTCACCCGTGTGATGGCATGCAAAGGCCACACCAATATCATCTGTGCCCGAAGACGGCTCACAGGTTCGGTGCGACTGAATCATATGAAATGAATGATGATCACTTAATGCAAATTATATGCAGCATCCACGGTTACATCACTTTACCAAAACACATGAACAACACTCTTTACCAAAATCAACAGAATGCGGAAAATTCTAAATAACTCACAAAAAATGTTTTTAGTGGTGGTGGCATGGCACTAAAGCCTCACATCCCCTGTGATGAACTGTCATCCAGTATGTACCCTAGCCTTGTACCCTGTGACGGACTGGCATCCCATCCAGGGTGTACCCAGGCCTCGTGCCCTGTGATGGACTGGCATCCCATCCAGGGTGTACCCAG